>JACYFF010019584.1:39928766-39957011 GCA_017589665.1 Selenicereus undatus
GTTTACTCCAGTAAGGAGTAAAAACCTTTTAACTAAAAAGGACTGAACGGGGCGAGTTTCATGTATTTGAATGAGTTGAAGGCCATAGCCTTCCCTATGTAATAAATGCATGCATGTGAGCGGCCACGTGCTCGGTTGAGATGGGGGTCAAGTTATCGGTAACCACCTGTGTTGGTGGTAGGCCAGGAGCAGTTAAGCGGTAACCGCTTGAGTAGTGGTAGGCCAGAAATGAGTTAAGCGGCTGTGCTGTGACAAGCGCAGGCCATGAGACCCACTGGGGTCGCTCCCCCAAAATCGAATTGAAACTGATGCATGTTCAACTGAAGTGTGGAAGTGTGATTCTGAAAAAATAAGGAAAGAAGTGTGATAACAGCTTGTGTGCTTGAAAGATGTTTTGCTGTCCCTTCCCCTTAAAATGTTTTCAAAAGGAATTTGTATGCGTGTTTGACTGTTAGGGGTGCTTGTTACTGAGTTTATCTCACGTTTATAAAATGTTTTGTTTTCAGGCGAAATGAATGGGCCAGGGGTTGGGGATGTCAAATCAGTGTGAGGCACGAATGCTGTAAGACTATAAGTTAGGGTTAGATGGTGATGAACAGTAGTTATTACTACTAGTTAATTTTTTTTGGATTTGGTTGGATGTAATCTTCTTTGTATCGAAGATTTTCCGTTTCGTTTGTTTTATAAGACTCGGTATCTAGCCTAGTATTTCCAAGAAGGAGATACGGCGGTAACACCCCGCTAGGTTGACCTGCTGCCTTTAAGGTTGCTTGGCCTTAAACATGGAACTAGAAATCTGGGGGGTGTTACAGCTGTGGCCACAACTCTATATCCAATAACGAATGTCTTAGCAATTCTGCTTCCTTGCCTATGACAGCCATTGATATAAACTCAACCTCAATGGTTGAGTGTGAAATGCAAGTTTGTTTCTTTGAGGTCCAATTAATGGCTGCCCTACCTAAAGTAAAAATCCAACCTGAAGTGGATTTATTGTTAGTAAAAATCCAACCTAAAGTAAAAATCCAACTTGTAGTCCAACTTACATCTATGAAACTTCCTAGAATTTCATGAAATTTCTGATAAAAGATTCCTAAGTCTTTAGTTCTTTCAAGGTATCCAAGCACTCTAACTATTGCCTTCCAATGCATTATGCTAGGGTTGCTTGTAAACCTTGATAGTTTGCACACAGCAAAAGCAATATCTAGCCTAGTCAGTGCATGGCATACATTAGGCTTCCAATGGCACTAGCATACTCAATCTATGTCATAGCTCTACCTATGTTTTCAACTAGTTTCACACTAGTATCATAATGAGTGTATGACTCTTTTACCCAAAGATGCTTAAACTTATCTAACACTTTAGATATATAATGGGATTGGCTAAGAGCATAACTTCCTCTATGTTTCTTACCTTAGAGCCTAAGATAGTGTCCACCTCATTCATATCCTTCATTTTGAATTATGAGTTAAGATACTTCTTAGTCTCTTGAATTCCTTCCAAGTTAGTGCCAAAGATTAGTAAGTCATCTACATATAGACAAATAATCACCCCATAACCCTCTATAAACTGAGAGCAAATGCACTTGTCAGCATTATTATGGCTGAACCCATTAGTAAGGATTGTCCCATCAAACTTTTCATGTCATTGTTTCGATGCTTGCTTTAATCCATATAATGGCTTTACCAATCTACACACTTATTTTCATTTCCTGGAAGTACAAAACCTTCGGGTTGCTCCATGTAGATCTCTTCATCAAGATCTCCATTCAAAAGGTTATTTTAACATCCATTTGATGGATGTATAACCAACATATTGATGCCAAAGCAACCAAAGTCCTAATGGAAGAGATTCTTGCCACCAGAGCATAGATGTCAAAATAGTCCGTTTTTCCCTTTTGTGTGAAACCTTTGGCTACTAGTCTTGCCTTGAAAGTATGCACAGTTCCATTTGCATTTCTTTTCCTTCTAAAGACCCATTCACATTTAATAGGTTTGCATCCTGGAAAATCTTTTAGAACCCAAGTATTGTTAGACAATATTGAGTTCATTTCATCATCAATTGCCTCTTTCTAAAAACTAGCATCTCTAGAAGCCATAGCTTCACTAAAAGTTTTTGGATCCGCTTCTTCAATATGAAGAATAATAGGGATTTTGTGAGTAACACTAGTTTTATCTCCTTCAATAAGAAACGATAATGCTTGTGAGGAGACAAACTCGAATCCCAAACTCTTTTCCTTATGAATTCTTTGACTTCTTCGTGGTTCTATCGAAGCATCATTATGCCTTTCAAAACTTTCAGGATTTTCCTTTCGTGGCATACATTGATTTCAATAGTAGGATTAGAATGCTTAATAATGTCTTTACTAAGTTTATATTCAAAAAACTCTGCATCTTTTGATCGTACAATCACATTAGATTGTAAATCCAAGAACCTATAAGCTTTAGAATTTTGAGCATATCCTACAAAAATGCTTTTGATTCCTCAAGGTCCCAACTTGGTCCTGTTAGGATCAGGAACCATATAATAAGCCAAACACCCCCACACTTTAAGACAATCAAGGTTGGGTTTTCTACCTTTCCATATATCATATGGGGATACTTTCCTTTTCCTAGATGGAATTTTATTGTGAATATAACAAGCAGTGAGTAAGGCTTCTCCCCACAAATTATTGGGGAGTTTGGCACTTAGAAGCATGGAATTTACCATCTCCTCAAAAGTACAACTCTTTCTTTCAGCCAAACCATTTTGTTGGGGAGTATAGGGGGTGGTTCTTTGATAATAATACCAAATTTTTCACAAAGATTATCAAACTCCTCGGGAAGTATTCACCCCCTCTATCACTCCTAAGAATTTAAATCTTTCTTTCCTTTTGGTTCTCAACTTTAGCTTTATAGTATTTGAACTCATCAAACACTTCATCCTTACTCCATAACAAATACACATAGCTATATCTAGAACTATCATCTATGAAAGTTATAAAATATTGCTTGCCCCCTTTAGGTAGAATAACAGTAAATTCACAAATGTCAGAATATACCAAATCCAAAATTTGTGTATTCCTTTCAACTTTAGGAAAAGGTTTCTTAATAATTTTAGCTTGAGCGCAAATTTCACATTTATTCTTTTAATATCATTTTTAATAGACAAGTATCCATGCTTGTGCATATATTGTAAAAATGAAAAACTTAAATGTGCCAATCTAGCATGCCACAAAGAAGAGGAATCCACAAAGCAAACAGAAAATCCATTTATTTCATTGATGCCATCAAGATTAAGTTTGAACATACCATCATTAGTGTACCCCCTACCCACAAATATCCCATTCTTGGAAAGAATAACATGATTAGACTCTAGAACGGTTTTAAAACCATTCTTACAAAGTAACAAACTAGATACAAGATTCTTTATAATTTCAGGAACATGAAGTACATTCTTCAAGGTTAACTTCTTTCCCGTTGTGAATTGAAGTTTCACAGTGCCTTGTCCAAGAACTTTGGCCACAGAATGGTTTCTCCATCAGTACTTCCATGTCAACGGCCTCCTCATAACTCTTGAATTGTGCCATGTCATTACAAATATGCATACTAGCACCAGAGTCAACCCACCACCTTGCAGTTTTGGTGGCCATTTGCACTTCAATTATCATGCCAATTTGTAAGTCTCTGAGACCGGCAACCATAGCAACAAATTCTTGATTCTCATTTTCAACCAAATTAGCCTTGGCTTGAGAAGTATCTCTTGTCAATTTCTTGAAAAGATTACAGTCCTTTATGTAGTACCCTTTTTTATTACAACCACCGCACTTACGATTGTTTTTCTTATCATTCTTATTTTTATTGTTGTTGCTACCCTCTGGTGCTTTCCTCTTGTTATTTTTCTTAGACTTACCATAGCTCACATTAGAATCATTCAGGAGATCTGAGGAATCTCTTTTCTGAGTTTCCTCCTCAATTTGGAGATGTCTCATAATTTTCTCTACCGTGAAGTCTTCTTGCATGTGGAGAAGCTTCTTCTTATAGTCATTCTAAGTGGAAGGTAATTTTGATATAATTGCTCCCACTTGAAAAGTCTCGGGTAGAACCACTTTTAAATCACGAAGTCTATTGACCAAGACTTGCAACTTATACACTTGGTCAAGAATTAGGATTGAATCCAACATTTTAAACTCTAAATATTTCATAATCAAAAACTTGTCAATACCTTGTCTCTCAGCATTGTACTTGGTCTCTATTGCCTTCCAAATTTCGGTGGAAAAGGAGATTGGCATGTAGAGGTCATAAAGGTGGTTTGACAAGGTGGTAAGAATATGCCATCGACATACATATTCATCCTATTGACGCTTCTTCTTCAATTCTGCAAACTTTGTCTTTTCTTCCGATGTAGCGCCTCTAGGCTTCCGAAATAGCCTCCAACTTGGGGTTCAAAACATTCGCAACTGATAAATCCTTAATGTATACATCATTTAGGGCCATTTTACTTCATTTTTAGGAGAATTATGTGCTTAATGTTATTATTTATGCTTCTATTCTCGATTTATGTTTGGGTATAGTTGTTTGATGTGTTTTGCAAGATTTTAGGCCTTTTTACCCAGCATTTGACCCTTAATAGGTGTATTTGGACCTTCCCCATGAACACCTATGTGCTGCTATACCCGTTGAACAAGAAAGAGCAGATAACCGGTTCCAGCCCAGACCACGGTCGGACCGAGGTGCCTGCCACAAACCGTGGTGAGAGATGAAACCGTTGCCTCTTCGTGTTCCTTCGGCTGTGTGGCTAAAATCATCCCGATTTTCCTATAAAAAGCCTCTTCCAGGCAGCGGCAGAGAAGAGAGGATGCATAGCAAGCAAGAATAGCATTAGTTTATCTTTCTCAATTTTTTGTTCTTTCAGTTAAATTCTTAGTTTGGTTATTGTATTAGTGAGAAATCTTGAGTATGAGTGTTTGATCTTGAGGCGGTTTGAAGCCCTTGGTTGAAGGCTATTCTCAGTCAAGCCCTTTCGCTCAGATTTGGCAAAACGTTGGTTAGTTGTTTAATCCTTAATCATGTGTGAGTAGTTTAATTTTTGTCTAGAGATTTAGTAGTTTATGAAAGTGTTGTTGGATCATGTTTTAATTTAAAGAATTGCACTTATCTTCATGATTGGTTTGATTTTCACTCTATCAAGTGTTATTCATGTTGTGAGTGGAATTTTGGCCAAAGTTTGCTTGCATGCTTGAAAAAATCGGATGAAAAACTGAAAGTGACATTTGATTTTTGGACTGCTTGATAAACTTGACATAACGTCGTATGAAAAGAGAGATTTGCATGTTAGGAGGACTAGAAAGTAATCGTAGATAATTAACTTGGATTAAGACAAATTAGTTCGAAAGAACAACTTTTGCTTAATCTAGGCAAATTTGGTTGAGTTCGAAAGAATAGACTAAATTTTTGGATAGATTGTAATTTCTCGAGATTAACCGGTTGGAGAAAAAGCACATGTTTGTCATTTTGATCCAATCACTCATCATAACTACATGAACTCCTAGACATATTTGTTCTTGATTGATTTAAAAATTAGCGAATAAAAGTTTTTGAATCAAATCATTTGAATTAGAATTTTACTTAGCATGTTCTGATAGACAAGTTTCGATAGATTACATTAGTCCCTAAGGAACGATATCTTTTATCCATACTATGACTACCCGTGCGCTTGCGGCAGTGGTCAGCAACATTCAAAGCCGTAAGTAGAGACATCATTTTGTCCTTCCAATGATTGAAATTTGTGCCATCAAAGCGATCCAACTTGACCAATTCTTGGTTCAAGACTTTGAAAGTTGCGATGGATGACAAATCATCCATAATAACACCTTAAAATTGTTGGAGAAAACTAAGAAGTGTACAAGTAATTTGTGGAGAAAATTGAAAAGGCTCATAACACTGTCTTTAATGTGTTATTTGCCCTGTCTCATAAAAATTGCTCTTGATTATGGCAAAGACACCCCTAGGATACAATAAGCCTTTGTGAATTTTCTAAAGAGCAAATTTAGAGAAATTCCCTTTTTGTGTTTCTTAGAATATATAGATATTATCATATATAAAAGAGAGAGAGAGTAATTACTAATTAAATTAATTTTAATTAGTAATTTGTCAACCAAACTGTTCTGTCCACCTTTAAACTATTATAAAGTGGGTAAGAACAATTAGTTTACATCACACCAAACTTCGGATTTTTGGGCAAAAATTAAACCACCACACAACCACAGACCGTGGTGTTAACCATGACCCATCCGTGGTTGCCACTGATTATCAATCGTTACAACGTTTCATTGTAATTGATAATCAAAGGCATGTGGGCCACAGTTGTTACACTAGCCCACATAAAATACGCATGCTAATTGTCTTTTTGTGCCAAAGTGCACGTCAGCCATCATGATCAATGCAAAGCATGATTATTCTATCATGGACGCGGCCAAACATATGGCCTCAAGGTGTAGAAAATTGCATGTTTCCCACTTCTCTATGTCCAAGTCATTTCTCTCTTTATTTTGTCTCATAAATGCAAACTATCTAACATAAAGCAATTTGCAAATTTTGAAAACAATATACTTTTTCTAAAGTAACATTATTTCTAGTTTTAAAATATATAATTATTAGTTTTTGTAGGTTACAGAGATACAAAATGAGTTTGACATTAATAGTGTTTATTACAATAAGGGTGAGGTGAATATAGATTGCATATTTTTTCAGTGTCCTTGGATATAAGAAGATACTTCTGAAATAAGGTTGTCTCCTACACATTAATTGTTAGATTTATTAATATGGAGTAGAGAGATAATCATAAAATATTAGAAGAATTAAATGTCTGTATAGTATTAATTTACCTAATGCATGCTTCTGGCCCTAAATTGCGAGGATTATAAGTCCAAAATGGGGAAAGTAACATACAGAATGTTCTCATCAAATTTGGCAAAGTTGGATGGAGAGCAAAATGTAATGTTAGTACAAGGGGTATCCTATAAATAGTCATTTTATACTAGAGAAGTGAACGTACAAATTCAAGATAAATACAAATCAAGTTATAAGGATAGTGCCAAAGCCTGTGCTAGACTCTTACCGGTATGGTACGTCTCGTACCTATATTGGATATTTTGTACGGAAATTTTAAAAAGGTTTTTTTAATAAAAAAAGGACCTAAATATTTCAAGCCTATTTAATTAGTTTTTTTTAAAAAAAATAAAAGATTGCAAACAATAAAAATAAAGCCCAATCCCACTAAATTAACCCTCTTTGCCTCAAATAAGTATTAAAAACCCTTCATCGCCTCCTTTTGCAATTGTCAGCCGACCAAAGGTGGACTACGCCCTTCATTCTCCTTCTTCATCCACCCCATCTCTCTACTTCATGCTCAGATATATGCATCTGCTTCTTCGTATCTTTCGCTTTTTCCTCTGCTGATCAGAATAGTCCAGAGTCAAGAAAGTTCGACTCCACGCCCTTCCATCTCCTTCTCTAGTTATACTACTGGAATATGCTCCTTGGTCGTTTGATCTGCTGCTTCCCTATCTTTCTCTAACTAGATATGCTCCTTATGCTCTTTCTCTTCCCCATTAAGAACAAACTTTGTTCAGTATATCAGTTTTGCGGTGAATAACCCCGGTATGATGAGGTATAACCCAGGATTTCGCTAGTACATTCTCTTTGATTTCAATGAACTATATTTGGCAAGAGATAAGACATATTGTTGGTATACCACTGACTGCTACAAGATTTATAACCATGAGACAAATACATATAAATCAATATGATAACATGTGGAGGGGGGAGAAAGAAAAACCTACACAATGGTACCTTAATTTTTGTGCAAACTATTTTAAGGACCTTTATTTTTTTAAAATAACTGTAAGGTACCTTTACTTATGAGGTAACTAACATAAAGGACCTTTAAAGTTTATGTAAACTATTTTCAGGTCCAATTCTACTGTTTTGATTCATGAGTGCCTATAATTTTTCATATTTGTATATATTACCCCAATCTTTAAAAAATTACTTTCAAAAATTTTAATTTTGTGCATGTGATTTTATGTTTATAAGTACTACTGGAAGCCCTCTTTCAATTGGTATCAAAACCATGTGACTAAAATAGTTAAGATAATTAAGTTAATTAATAGTTAATTAAGCCAATTAACTGTGTTTAATGCTTGAATCATCTTCAACTTATTATACTCCTAATTATTTACATATTGTGCACTCACCGGAATGAACTACTTTTATAGCACCGCAATTAAACTATATCATTGACGTAGTTTTGGAATTAACGCTGGAGTTAGCAAAAATTAAGATCGTAGTTAAGGAGATACAGAAGCAGTTATTTGTAATCCATCTTTCTTTGATAAACAAAACTAGACATGGTGAGAAATCTGATTTAGCTATTAGTACTCCATTTCAGCATAAATATCATTTCCAAAATCTAAAAAACAAAAAATCATTCCCTTTGCAAGATATAAAATAGAAAAAGAAGTATGAGAAAAATAATTGAAAAAGGCAGAAAAGGAAGAAGAGGATGGAGTATAACTAGTACGATCTAGAAGAGTTGCAAAATATGTTTGATAGAGAACAAGATCCAGGAGAATTAAACAAGATCATGAGCACAATAGTAAACAAGCAAGAAGTCTTATCTGATGATAATGAAGACACAAATAATGTCTAGTTAGAAGGAAAAATATATCAACACATGAACTTGATTAAGTTAGAAGATCTAAATGTTGTTTCTTTAGAGGAAATTAAGACAAAATTGGACAAAAATATGAACAAATGGTGGTTGATGATGAAATCATTGAGATTGGAGAAGAACTCAACATAGACGAAATTGAATCCACATAGTTAACAATGTTATTCCTAAACCTAAAGAATTTAACGAATCTTCTAGAATGAATACCCATTTTATGTGACCTAGATACATTGTAGCAGGGCATACAACCAGCCTTTTCTTTGGGTTCATCCCACTGACAGCCACATCTCTTAAAGAAAATAGCGTTACCCCAGTTAGTTAAACGGGTTACATCTTAAATATTGATGGAGCTCGTAATAAAGAAGAAATATTTAAACATTGGAAAAAGAGTATGAATAGTGTCTTGAATTTTAATACCACATGGACTGTAGGAAATTTCTAAATTATATTGAGCATAATTTTTCTGACACCATAGCTTATTGATGTGACTCATTAGATGAGGAAGGTAAGAATGCATTAGAATAATGGAAACACCAGCTGCTATGTTCAAAAATTTATGTGAAGAAATCGAAACTAAATTTATCGTAGCTAAACTTTGTTCCAAAGAAAAGGCTAGAGAGTCGCAAAGAAAGATTAACTACAATGAGCTTTGGGGTATGAGATATCTGAAAAATTATATCGTGAAAGTTACTCGATGCTATTACAAAATTGGATATAACGAAACCAATCTTGGTATGTTTTATGACAAATTACCATACTCGATCAATTCTATAATTAATGAAAAATACATTACATGGCTTGAAAAAGCAATCGTCATTGATACCTTTGGTACAAGAATCTCCTATTTAAGAAAATGGATCAATGATCAATGTCTTGATCTCTAAAAATAAAAGAAAATGGAGAAACAATTTCTAGCATGTTGGGATAATCCTCATCAATGGGGAAATGAACCTTAGAAGAGAAAAAAAAGAAAATTCTATAAGAACAAAAGCTTTAACAAGCAAAGGGGAGAGAAACATAAAAGAAAGTAATATAACAAACCAATCCCTTAAAGATGAAGATTTTTTAGAAAGATTTCTAATGCTCTGCAAGGAAAAACAATTGTAAGTGTTGGGCATGCGAAGAAGTAGGATACTGTGCAAACAAATGCAAAAATGGGAAGAATAATAAGCTTATTGAAATTTTGAGTAGTCTAGATTATTGTGGACTTAGTGAGGAAGAAGCACTAGACCTAACTCTAAAAAACAATCAGAGAATTGTTGAGATTATAGTGGAGGATGAATATGAAAAAACTAGTCACATGATGGAAAGTAGCTCAATGGTGATCTTCAATGAGAAGAATTTATAGTAGATAATGAAAATGAAGACGACAAAGGAGATTGGGTCCTTTCTATAATCCAGAAAGACATTATATATAAAAAAAATACATCTTTCAATTAAAGAGTAAATATGTATGTGAGATGACAGAAGGTGATTTAGAGATAGCAGATTGTAATATGATATAGGAGAAGTCAATCTCATTAATTAGGAAAACATTCTTAAGCATAACAAAGATAGAAACTATAAGTATATCCATGTTGGGGGTATCCAAGTTCAAATTACTCCATTACAATATTATAGCAAAGATATTTACCTATACTTTGCTCTGTGATATCAAACAAAACAAGTTTAATAACCAAAGTATTAGAGGCATCAAGACCAATTTGTGTAGTGGGTTAGTAGCATTTAATTGCCAACATGGATAATTCGTGAGCCTAAAAGATGAATTTGCCAAAACCTTTCTATCCCTTAAGATAAAAACAGTTGGGATGAATATTAAAAGAGGCAGTTACCCACTAAGGATATTTTGAAAAATAATTTACAAGTCAGATAATACCATAGACCCAAAAACTAAGATAACAATGATCGAGGGATCACTACTAAAAGTTCGCCTTATT
This sequence comes from Selenicereus undatus, assembly GCA_017589665.1. NCBI lineage: Eukaryota > Viridiplantae > Streptophyta > Magnoliopsida > Caryophyllales > Cactaceae > Selenicereus > Selenicereus undatus. The sequence continues at coordinate 39,939,413 of JACYFF010019584.1, forward strand.
TCGACAGAGTATTCCGAAAGATTCCGATAGATCCCCTGGAATTTCGACGAATGTTCCGACGGATTAATTTTTCGACAAAATTCCGATGGAAATTCCATCGGAAAATGTTTGAAAAAATTTCTAAAATTTTTTTTTGACCCCTGGGTTGAATGGAGGGAAAGTTCAAATTTTTTTGGAACATTCCGACGTAAAAATTATCGAAATTCCATAAAAAAAAACTAGTCACATAATGAAAAGTAGCTCAATGGTGATCTTCAAGGAGAAGAATTTATGGTAGATAATGAAAATGAAGACGTTAAATGAGATTGAGTCCTTCCTATAATCTAGAAAGACATGATCTATAAAAAATCCATCTTTTAATTAAAGAGTTAATATGTATGTGAAATGATGGAAGACGATTTTGAGATAAAGGACTGGGATATGATGTAGGAGAAGTTAATCTCATTACTTGCAAAAACATTATTAAGTATAACAAAGATAGAAAGTATAGGTATATCTATGTTGGGAGTATCCAAGTTCAAATTACTTTGCCAAGTGATATTAGACATATCAAGTTTAATAACCAAACTATCAGAGGCGTCAAGACCAATTTGTGTATTGGGTTAGTAGCATTTAATTTCCGATATGGATATTACGTGAGCCTAAAAGACAAATTTGCCAAAACCTTTATATCCCTTAAGATAGAAACAGTTGGGATGGATATGAAAGGAGATAGTTACCCGCTAAGTATATTTTGAAAAATAATTTACAAGTCAAATAATACCACAGACCCAAAAAATAGGATAACAACAGTACTAAAAATTCATCTTATTCCAACGGAATATTCCGACCGAAAACAGGACCGTCGGAATCTCCGATGGAATTTTGACGGATTCTGTCAGATTCTCTGAAATTCCAACGAATGTTCCAATAGAACTTCGACAGAATTTCCGTCAAAAAATATTTAAAACTTCCAAAAAAGTTTTTTTGACCCTAGGTTGAATGGAGATAAAGTTGAAAATTTCTGGAACATTCTGACAAAAAAATCCGTTGGAATTCCGGGGAGAAAAATTATTTTTTATTTCGACGGAATGTTCTGTGGAATTTCTCCTATAAATCTCGCTCCAAACTTTATTTTTCGGTGCTCGCTTCACAAAATAAAGTGGGGGGGGGGGGAGCAATGCATCACCAACGATTGCCATTGGCCCCACTGCCCCTTGCCGCCATGCCCCACCATCATCTACTCCCATCTTCATTTTCCACCAACTTATTGAGAAGGTTTTGATGCATGTAATTTGTACCCAAATTTGTAGTGAATTAAGTATACACAAGGAATTTGATACTTTGTATAATTAGTTTGTATGTAATTTCGTAAATTTGATAGTTTGGATATTAATTTGCTATGTTGATGTTAGGTTGTTAAGTTGATAATTTTTTCTTAATTTTGTACTCTAATATGTTGTTCAAGAATACAATTTTTTATTAATTATGTAGAATTTAATGATAATATGAATGTAGCGTCAATAATGAGAATTTATTGTGTGTTAGCTACATTTTAAAATGTTTGGACAATTGGGTACTATAGTTTTTATATTTAAAAAAAAAATTCAAAACACCATCAGATTTCCCACAGAAATCAATGGAATCTCGATAGATTTTTCCAAAATTTTAAAAATTTGAAATTTCGACGTATAGTGTGATTCCTTAGAGACCAACAGAATTTTGTCGTTGAAAAAGCTTCCGATAGATTGTGTTAGTCCGTCGGAAAGACTTTCCGACAAGCCTTATTCCAACATCCTCCGTCGATCGAAAATTCCATCGGAAAATTTATGTTCCAATGGAAAAATATGTTTTTTGGTCTGGAATTCCGTTAGAATAATAATGTTTTTTAGTAGTTGCAGAAAACTTTGAGGGTCCTACTCCAATGCAAAAAATTCAAAGGATAAAGTTCCATCTACAGGAGATAAAGATTGATAGTCATAGATATGTAGCTTTGCGAATCCCACAAAAATCAATAAGAAAAATTTAAAAAGATTGATGAGAATGGTAAAATTATCATTAAACCCCACTATTAAGAAGTATGAGTACAAGATCAGAATAGAAAGAATGATCTTCAACAACTAGAGAAGAGCTTAAAGAAGACAATACAATTAGTATGACCAGTGAAATGAGTAGAACAAGTTTTGAATTCACAAGACATAGTGTAGACCGAAGTATGACCCTAGATAGAAGAGTCATTGGGTGCAAAACGAGAACTGTTGGTGAGCCTATTTATAAGGATGAATTAGTAAAAAATATGACTATAGAGATGTGCTATGAAGTTACCAACACAAATTCAAATAGCATTTATAGCCCAATGAATGTATGTTTAGAGGGATATAATGGATATAAATTGTGTACCTACATCGATAGTGGTTGTTCTGTCTGTTTTGAAAAAAGATATTTGTTTTCAGAGTTTATGTGGAAAAAAGCTAAAAATTATTTATAAGTAAGAATAGCTGATAATAGTATAATGAGCCACAATGAAGTCATAGAAGGGTTATCCATAGAAATAGGAGGAATCCAATGCATTTTACCATTTCTACAGGCTATTCATCAACCATCACATGATATGATTATTAGAAATAATTTTCAAAGGCTGTATTCTCCATGCAAACAAACCATAAATAAAATCATAGTCACCATAAATGGTCACTTGGTCCCTATTGATAAGTTAAATAAGCATACACTCATCAGAAGATTGAGTTTGCATGCAACTAGCATGGTGAGAATGTAATACCTAGACAATGTGAAATAGTAGCATTAACAATGTCACTAGTAGAGTTATCTATTAAAGAGCAGATTGTTGAACAATAAGAGCAATTATGCAAAGAAATCTATTTTGATAATTCTTTTAAATTTGGGACAGAGATAAAATATTTGTAAAGATTACTTTCCTAAATCCTGACACTACTATCCGAATTAAATAAATGGTCTATACACACTAGGATATCCAAGAATTTAATAAGCAAATCAAAGAACTGTTGGATAAAGGTTTAATAAAAAATACTAAGAGGCTTCACACTAGTCTCGCTATCATTTAGAGAAATCATGCTGAAGAAAAAAAGGAAAAGCTAGAATGACAATCAATTACAAATAACTTCATGATAATACTGTCTTTGATTATTATACTCCTAACAAAATAGTTCTTTTCAATAGAATTCAAGAAGCGTCTTAGTTATCAAAAATGGATTGCAAAAGAAGATATTGGCAAATAAAAATTGATAAAAAAAGCATTCTTTTGACTGCGTTTAGTCTGGACATTATTAGCGGATAGTAATGCCATTTGGCCCTAAAAATGAACCTCAAATATTTCAAAGAAGAATGGATAACATCTGCAAAGATCTTAATCACTGCCATTAAGTTTACATCGATGACATCCTTGTCTTTCCAAGAACATAAAACAACACAAAGATGATGTCTAAGATGTCACCCAAAGATACATTGATCATGGCATTGTTTTTGGTAAGAACAAGCGCATTATGCCAGACAAGAAATTGAGTTTTGAGGTCTAAAAATAAAAGTTGGACAAATCATCCTACAAAAGCATATTCTAGGAAAAAAAAAAGAAATTTCTCTAAAAAGATTAAAGATAGGAAGCAATTAGAAAGGTTTCTTAGATGTCTTACCTATGCTTTAGATTTCATTAATGATCTATCTAAATTGAGAAAACCATGGCAGTAGAAACTCAAGAAAGAACTAAGTCAGACATGGACCTTTCGTGATTCAAAGATTGCTTAAAACTTCAAAAAGACGTATAAAAATCTTTCTATTCTTAATTTGCCTAATGAAGAAGATGATTTAATTCTTGAGACAAATGCTAGCCATTAGCATTAGAGTGTAGTACTCAAAATCAAAGAAGAAGACAAACTCTGCAAATATTATAGTGGAAGTTTTAATAAAGTAGAATACAACTATCCCATGATGAAAAAAGAAATCCTTACAATCATAAGGGGAATTGAAAAATTCTTAATCTTTTTAGCCCCGAAATCGCTTCTTATTTGAATTTATTGCAAAGGAATACTTTATTTTGTGAAGAGAATTTATCAAATATGCAAGTGTGGGGTGACTCATGCATTGACAATTATGGCTTAACCAGTTTTATTTCTCTATTGAACATATAAAGGAATTGAAGAATTCTTTGGTAGATAGTTTACTCAGGAGCTTGCTAATGGTAATCATCAGAGCAAATTTCCTATAATAAAAGGAGAAAATCCAACATGAAATGGCATCACTGCTAGAACGGCTTTCTCCTTGTAGTAGAGTCCTCATGGATATTTTGGAATTTTGTACAAAAAGTAGATTATGCTTTGGTATGGTATCTTCTACCTATCCAATAGTATGAAGGTTCAACCTTTTATAGTTACAAATCAATTATTTACGAAGTCCTTATGATGTTCAAGAAAAAAATAAGTTCCCATGTTTAAGAAAAATGGTTCAACGACTATTATGCAGCATACATCGACTACTATCATAATTGGTCTTATGATATTTTGGAGTTATGGAGTACTATGTTCTTCTTTCTTGATAGATCTGGAGTTGGTGGTGTATGATATTCAGTAAATTCAATCCCTCTAGATGACCCTATCATGAAAGCCTGATAATATGGAATGGTAGCTTACCTCATGAAAATTCTAGATCCAAAGTACCCATTCTTCTAAAGATTAGCTAAGTTTCAACAGTTTATGTTTAAAAGGATCCATTGGGTTATCACATCTTCTTATGGTCCAACAAAAATCTCATACAATAGAAGTCTGTATGTCGAAGTAAATTGCACAGTAATTGAGTGTGAAAATGGAAAAGTCAAACCAACCTATTATCTTATTCAATTAGTTGATTTAGGTGATCCCAATGATCAACGACAAGCATAGTTTCCAGAATGACAAGAAATAGTTAGTGATCCTACTTTATCAAGAGTCATTGGTTTTTATAACATTTATCATCAAATGTAGGCAGTGATTGAACAAGGAGAAGTACTAATGCATTGTGAGAGTACTACTTTTGTTTATCATACTGAGTTTAACAAATATATGACGATAGAAGAGCTACTTCAGAAAATGTCTTTGATTATCTCTTTGATGTTAGAGCTGAAAAATTCTTATTACAAAAAAGAAAAAAATATCTTCATGAATTATTCGAAAAAAATGTGATCCAGAGCATCTTCTACTTGATGAAGATTTTGATGAGTATCTAGATAATGATGAACTGGAAGACATTATTAGATATGAAAGCATGCAGAAGCTCAATATGGATAACTAGTCTTGTCATCATTAACTGCTCTGAAAAGTTGTTGCACCATTGTGTGTTGTCTTATCAGGTGTCAAGTCAATAAAATAATGTTATGCACTGTCGCCATTAGGGCATCCTATGTAAAGGAGAAGCTGAGTACTGAGAAGGGAAACAATCATTTGAGCATACTTAAGCAAAAGAAAAGTTAGGTATCTCTATTTTTATGAGCAAACATTTTTGATGATCTCATTAGTTTAATTTCCACTTCAATCTTTCCATTATAATATTACACTTTTAATCCTTCAATAAAAAAGTTTTATAGTAGTGAACGCTATTCAATCAAACCTTATATCTTAAATATTATAATGTCTTGATTAAGGGTCACAGGTTCGAGCCTTGGAATCAACCACTGATAAAGTCAGGTTAGACTGCTTACAATTCACCCCTTGGGATAGGGGCTTTCCCGGACTGTTTGTGAATACCAGATGTTTGTGTACCAGGCTGCCCTTTTTATCTTTTAAAGTATAAAACTTGATTAGTGACTATGGTCTGAGATAGGAAATGAAACAGATCTATGTTGTGCCTGATCTAAGGAAGGTGTGGTTGATATTGGCAATATCTATAAACAAGAAGTTAGAGGAATGTTAGGGTCTAGTGCTAAATAAGTTCAGAATAGTTAAAACTTTCTAATTAAGTTTTGTTATTTTGTTAAACATGGTGGTCCTATAATAATAGAAAATATAGTATTTATGACATAAGTAGTAGATTGTGATAGTTAGTATTGGTGAAGTCATTATAAGAAGTTAAATCATTTAAAAGAGGTATATATATATCCTAAAAAGCCCCAAAAAAGAAAAATTACTAAAACTAACCCATTTTGGGTAAAATTTAGAAAATTTTTAACAGTTTCAAGCTAAAATAATAAGGAAAAAGGACCTAAGAGTCTATTGTCCAAAAATGTAGGGTATCCTATTGTTATCTTCCAAAAGTTTGGGGCTTAAAAGTAGTTGCCTTAAAACTTAGGTGCCTGAAGGTCATTTAAGGGGGGGGGGGGGGAATCCTCAAACGAGTGAAATACTTGCTCAAAAGTTAAAGGTCAATATTTGAACTCCACTAGTCATAGAGGTTCTTTGCCCTCTAACTGTAAAAAGAATTATACAACAACACCCAAATGGGTTCCACTTTAGCGGGATCTAGGGGGATCCAGATGTAGGCCGCTTTAACCATGTAAGTATTCTTATTAGCAGAGAGGTTGATCCCTAAAACCCATGAAAAAAATGATTTCGTTGAAAAGTTTTGATTAAGTGAGAAACTATTTTAATCGTAAGGAGAAGTATAAGGATCAATATAAGTTGAACTTTGAAATAAGTCTGTTTCAGCAAAGGGTAGATTTGTGGGCTTCATTGGTAACCTAAAAAAATTTGCACCACTGACTAAGGATTTCTTGCAAAACACCTTTTGAAGGTGGGGGTTTCTCATCTTAAAGAGCCTGTGACGCTTTAGGAGAACTTTAGAAAGGAATAGTAAGCATGATATAGCTTATTGAAGTCTAATTGATCCACCTTTGAGTTTGTTAATGACTTGCTTATATAGGTTTTGGACGGTTCTCTTGAAGGCACTTAACTGGTATTCCATATCTTTTAGATATAGATTATTTTTCTAATTTTATTCTGACACAAAGATCTTCACTATTTTGATGTCCATTTAGAAGATCTTCCAATCAGTAACTCTTAGGTACACTGAATTTTAGGCCAATTATTTTTTGGCTCCTGCCTTTTTAAAAATAACACTGGGGTACCTTTTGTTTTTGGACACTCGATGCTAAGATCCTTTTTCTTATTGTTTTTGTCCCAAAACTTCCAGAAATTACACGCTTGACCCAAAATAAGGCACTTTTAATAATTTTACTATTTTTTAGGCTTCTTCAGAAAATATGGTTGTTTAAATGATTTATCTTCTTGTAATGACTTTACTAGTATGAGTTATCAGAATCTACTATTTAGATCATACATATTATATTTTATGTGATTATAGGCCCGCCATGCTTAGCAAAATAATAAAGCTTAATTAGAGAGTTTTGACCATTACTTGAACTTAGTCAGTGCGAGACTCAAGTGTTCCTCTAACTTTCAGTTTACAAAGATTGCTAATCTCAACAACTCCTCTCTTAGGTCAGTCAGAACATAGATATATTTTGTTGCTTATCTCAGGCCGTAGTCACTAATCAAGCTATTATATTTTTAAGAATATTGAGACTTTTAATCTAGAAGTTATAATACTTAAGATATAAGGTTCGATCGAGTAACGTTCCCTATTAGGAGGCTTCTTTATTGAAAGCCTAAAAGTAGAAATATTAAAATGGAAAGGTTGAATAGGGACATAATTTATTAAGATCATCAAAGATGCTTGATCGTAGAAAAATGGAGAGTGTCGGCTTCTTTTTTATTCAGGTATGCTCAATTAGTAATGTCCCTTCACAAAACTCATCCTCTCCTTAGGTGCACTACATAGGATGTCTTACTGGTTACAGTACACATACTTTTATAGGATGCTTTCACATGGCTACAGTACACATACTGTTGTAGAATATCAATACGGATTTTGATGAGGTAAGCTACCGTTCTATATTCCCAAGCTTTCATAATAGGCTCATCTAGAGGGATCAAATTTGCTGAAAATGTTAGCACCACCAACTCTAGATCTATTAGGAAAGAACATCGTATCCATGACTCTCAAATATCATAAGAACAATTATGACAGTGGTTGATGCAGACTGCATATCAGTCGTTGAACCATTTTTCTTGAACATAAGAACTTATTTTTACGTGAACATCATAAGGACATCTAAGGTAATTTATTTGTAACTCTAAAAGGTTGGATCTATGTACTATTAGATAGGCAAAAGACAACAAACCAAAGAGTGATCTACTTTTTGTATGAAATTTCAAAATATCCATAAGGACTCCACTAGAAGGAGAAACCTGTTTTAGTAGTAATGGCATTTCACTTTGAATTTTCTCTTTTTTCATCAAGAGTTTTGCTCTGATGATCACCATTGGTAAGCTTAGGAATTAGACTATCTGCCAGAGAATTCTCCAACCCACGCATATGCCCAATAGAGAAAGAAAAGTCATTAAGGCATAGTGGCCAACGCAGGAGTCAACCTTGTGCTTGCATATTTGAGAAATTCGTTTTTTAACAAAACTAAGTATTCCTTTGCAATTAGTTCGAATTAGAAAAGGTTTTGGGCTTAAAAGATTAAGAATGCTTTGATTCCCTTTATAATTGAAAGGACTTCTTTTTTCATCATGGGAAAGTTGTATTTTGCTTGATTAAAACTCCCATTATAATATTTGCAAAGTTTTTCTTCTTATTTGATTTTCAGTACTGCACTCCATTGCTCATTCTTGGCATCTATCTCAAGAGTTAAGTCATCTTATTCATTAACTAAGTTAAGACTAGGAGGATTTTTGCACATATTTATGAAGTTTTGAATAATCTTTGAATAAGTAGGGCTCCATGTGCAATTTACTTCTTTTTTGAGCTTCTGTTGTAAAGGTTTTCTCAATTTGGCTAAATCTTTAATGAAATCTGAAGTATAGATAAAGCATCTAAGAAATCTTTCCAATTGCTTTCTATCCTCAATCTTCTCTGACAAATTTTCTATTTTTTCTAAGATATGCTTTTGTGAGATGATTTATTCAACTTTCAATTCTACATTTAAAAACTCTATTTCTTGTTCATCATAAATGCCCTTTTTTTTTACCAAGGATAATACCATGATCAATACATCTATGGGTGATAGTAAGAATGTCAGCTTTATGCTGTTTTATGGCCTTAGAAAACACAAAAATATCATCAATGTAAACTAGACAATAGTGATTAAGGTTTTTGAATATGTTATCCATTCTTCTTTGAAATATTTGAGGTGCATTTTTAAGATCAAATGACATTAGTATCCACTCATAATATCCTTGAGAAGCACTAAAAGTTGTCAAAGGAATGCTTTCTTTTTCTATTTTATTTGTCAATATTCACTTTTGCAATCCATTTTTTAGAACTAATAGGCTCCTTGAATTATATTGAAAAGAACTATTTTGTTAGGAATATAATAACCATAAAAAATAGTACCATTATTAAGCTTTTTGTAATTGATTACCATTCTAGCTTTTCCCCATTTTTCTTCAGCATAATTTCTTTCCATGAAAGTAGGGCTGGTGTAAGGACTCTTACCATTCCTGATTAACCCTTTATCCAAAAGTTCTCTAATTTGCTTATCAAATTCTTGGATATCCTTGTTTATATACACCATTTGTTTGACTAAGGTAATAGTGTTAGGGTTTAGCAAAGTAATATTTGCAAATGTTTTGTCTTTGTTCCAAAATTTAAGAGGATTATCAAAGTTAAGTACTTTGTATAATTCTTCTTGTTATTCAACAATTCGTCCTTTAATAGATAATGCAAGCTGTTAGATTGTTAATTCTATCCTAAGTTGTGCAGGGATTGTCTTCTCGCCGGGTTGGCTACGTGTGAACTCAATCTTCTGATGAGTGCATGCTTTATTTAATTTATCAATATGAATTGAGTAACTATTTATTATAAATATGATTTTGTTTATGGTCCGTGTGTGTGGAGAATATAACATTTGAAAATTATTTACAATAATCATATCATGAGAGGGTTAATCAGTAGCCCATAGACCTGGTATAATACATTAGACTCCTCCTATTTCTATTGATAACCCCCCCTTGCCTTCATTGTGACCCATTATACTATTATTAGCTATTCTTACTTGTAAAGGATTCCTAGATTTTTCAACATAAATTCTGAAAATAAAAATCTTTTTTCAAAGTAGATAGAACAACCATTATGAATGTAACTGCATAGTTCATATCTATTATATTCCCTCTAAACGTATATTTATTGTCATATAAATACTATTAGGACTAGTATTGGCGGCTTCGTAATATATCTCTATGGTCATAATTTTTTACTAATTCATTCTCATAAGTTGGCTCACTAATGGTTCTTGTTTTGTACCAATGACTTTTCTATCGAAACTCATATTTCGATCTACACTATGTCTTGCAGATTCAAAGCTAATTCTATTCATTTCACTGGTCACACTAATTGTATCATTTCCTTTAACATCTTCTTTAGCCATTAAAGATCCATCTCCCCATTCAAATCTTGCACTTATGCTTCTTAATAATTGGGTTTTAACAATAATTTTTTCATTCTCATAAATTTTTATTACATTCTTGGGATTGATTTTTGTGAGATTGGCAAGGCTAGATATCTAAGACCTATCAATTTTTATCTCTTGCGAATTGGATTTTATCTTTTGAATTTTTTACATTGGAGTAGGCCTTTCAAAATTTTATGCCTTTATCATTGTTATCTTAGTCTTTGGGTGTATAGTATTATCTAATTTATAGATTATTCTCCAAAATATCCTTAGTGGATAACCTCCTCTCTTCATGTCCATCCCAATTGTTTTTATCTTAAAGAATATAAAATTTTTGCCAAATTCATCTTTTAGGCTCACATAATATCCAGACCGATAATTGAATCATATTGACCCATTACACAAATTGGTCTTTATCCCTATCATAATTTGGTTATTAAATTTGCCACGCCTAATATCAAAGAACAAAGCGTAAAGGTCAATATCTTCGTCATAATACTGTAATGGAGTAACTTGAACTTAGACATTTCCAACATGGATATACTTATACTTTCTAACTTTGTTACACTTAAGGATGTTTTGCCAATTAATGAGATTAACTTCTCCCACATCGTATTCACAACCTTTTATCTCCTTCCATCATCTTACGTAGATACTCTTTAGTTGAAAGATGAATTTTTTTATACATCACGTTTGTCCAAATTATAGGAAGGACCTAATCTTGTTCGATATCTTCATTCTCATTGTCTACAATAAATTCTTCTCCTTAAAGGTCACGAGGACTAATTGAGCAACTTTCCATTATATGACTAGTTTCTTTGTAATAACTTTATTTATATTCATCTTCTACTACTATCTCAACAATTCTCTTGTAGTTTTTCAGGGCAAGGTCTGGTGTTTCTTTTTTGCTAAGTTCAAAATAGTCTAAACTAGCCAAATGTTTTAATAAGCTAGTTGCCTATTTTTGCATTCATTTGTATAATGCCATACTTCTCCACATACCTAACACTTACAATTGGTTTTTTCCTGCTCAAGATAAGCAACTTTTCTAACAACTCTATGCCTTTTAGGCTTTTGCTTGCTATAATAATTTCTTTTATATTCGTCTCCCCTTTGCTTGTTCAACCTCTTTTTCTAATAAAATTATCTCTTTCTACTCTTCTTAGTTTAATTTCCCCACTAATGAGGATTATCCCAACATGCTAGAAATTGTTTCTTTATTTTTATTTTTTTTGGAGATTAAGACATTGATCATTGATAATTTTCTTAAAAAAGACATTCTTGTACTAAGGGTATCAATGACATTCGCTTTTTCAAGCAACTTACTGTATTTTTCATTGATTATGGAATTTATCAGATAAGGTAATTCGTCATAAAACATACCAAGATTGGTTTCATTATGTCCAATTTTATAATAATATTGACTAAATTCAGAATATAATTTTTCATATATCTCATGTCCTAAAGCTCCATGCTATTATTCTCTAGCCTTTTCTTTGGAACAAGTTTGCTCCGATAAATTCAGTTTTTATTTCCTTACATAATTTTTTGAACATGGTAGCTAGTGTTTCCATAATTCTTAATACATTTTTACCTTCTCTTATCTAGCAAATCATACCAGTTGACTATAGTACAGAAAAACTATACTCCACATAGTTTAGGAAATTTTTAGTGGCCCATGTGGTTTTCAAGTTTAAGACACTATTTGTATCCTTTTTTCAATGTTCAAATATTTCTTTTCTATTGCGAGCTTTATCGATGTTTATGATGTAACTCGTTTGGCTAATTGGGATAAAGCTAATCTCTTCAAAGAATGTTGCTTTCCTTGGTATAAACCTAAAGGAAAAGTTAGTTGTATGTCCTGTTGGAACATATCTAGGTCCGATAAGATGGGCATTTCTTCTAGAAGATTTACCAAATTCTTCAGGTTTAGGAGTAAGGTTGTTAAGTAGATTGGATTCGATTTCTTCTATGTTGAGTTATTCTCTAATCTCATTGATTTCACCATTGGCTACTATTTTTTATATATATTTTTTTCAAATTTTCTCCTAATTTCTTCTAAAGGAGCAACATTGAGATCACTAGTTTAATTAGGTTCATCTGTATATATATTTCTTTTGCCAACTGACCACTGCCCGCAAGCACACAGGCGTTGTAGTATAGATAAAATATCGTCCTCAGGGACCTAAGCAATCTATCGAGTTCTTTCTATTAGAAAATGCTAAGCAATAATTAAATCAAGGATTTGATTTAACAACTTCTAATTAACTAATTCTAAATTCAACCAAGAAGAAAACTTCTAGGGATTTTTGTAGATAAGAAAGGTCATTGGATCATAATGATTAACATACACTTTTCTCTAATTGGATAATTTCGAGGAATCGTAATCTATCCAAAAATTTAGTCCATTCTTTCGAAATCAACTAGATTTGCCTAAACTAAGCAAAAGTCGTTCTTTCAAACTAATTTGCGTTAATCCAATTTCAATGTTTTCGATTACTCTCACCCCTCGTAACACGCAAATCATCGCTATGCTAGGTTTTATCAAGCAGTCTAACAATCAAATTTCACCTTTCAGTAATTCATTCAATTGTTTCAAATGTGCAAGCAAAATTTGGCCAAAAATTCACTCGCACCAAGATATTCACTTGATAGAACGAAATCAAACCAATCATAAAACAAAAGCACAATTCTATTGATTAAAACACGATCCAACTACACTTCTATAAACTAACAAATCCCTAGACAAAATAAACTACTTGCTCATGATTAAAAATTAAACAACTGACCAACGATTCAGCGAAATCTGAGAGGGAAGAGGTTGACAAAGGCAACCTTCAACCATGTATTCAAACCGTAAGCCAAACCGATCTCCACACTCCAGAATTTCTCTCTTATAGACACAAACTAAAAATCCTAACTAAAAAGAGTGAAATTTTAGAAAGAAAATAAATAAAACTATCCTCTTCTTCTTGGTCTGTTGCTAAGAGATGGGCATATATAGAGAATTATGGTGATTCTTAGCCACACAGCCGAGGGGTAAACAAAGAGGCCACAGTACACAGTTCACCACGGTTCATGACAGGCACTACGGTTAGATCGTGGTCTTTGCTGGAACCATGTTTCTGCTGTTCTCTTGCTCCACGAGCATAACACCTCATGGGAATCTGTGGGGGATCAAAATATGCTCAAAGGAGAGTCAAATGTTGGGTCAAAATGGTCCAAGTTCCTGCGAACATAATCAAACAACCATACCCAAGCAAAAATCGAGAATAAGAGTATAAATGATAATTTAAAGCACATAATTCTCCTAAAAATGCAGTAAAATGATCCTAAAATGATGTATACAATAGACACTTATCAAACTCCTCATGCTTAAACTGTTGCTTGTCCCTAAGCAATGCTAAAACAAAAAATATACACAACCTCCTCAGGATAAACAAAGGTAACATTCCAATGGCAATGCTGATCCAAAGGTAGCTAAAAAGATGCAAAAATCATTAGCAAACAGACTAAGGAATGAAATTTTCGAAAACCACTCAATAGACCATAATGTCAAATTTGAATCAATTCCCCCAAATCATCAAATACAATTATTCAACGTATGAAACAAATAGAGTTAGCAATACCGGTGGAACCTCACTATAGTTATGTGGCACTCATCACTCATGTGTTTGAATATATATATAAAGGTTCCCTCAATTCTCATTCCATAGAGTCAAATCTACCATAAGCTTAACAAGATGCTCAAATTCACTAGTACTAGAAATGTGAACACACTAGTACTAGAAATGTGAACACACTAGATAATCAGGACTTTCATAAGGTTGTAATGGGGCCATGGGTAAAGGTAAGAGGGGAACAAATGTTTTGGAAATGCAGAGCTAGAAGCCATGGACTAAGGGCTAAACAGTTCCAATGCGTCATACAACATCATCCCTAAACCAATACAAATCAACAAAATACATCCCCAATTTGAAGAGACAAAGAGTTGAAAGTCATAAAAATCTTACAATCCCAACTAGGCTAACACGCTTTGATCTTTTTTTTTTCTTATTTTGATTTTGTTTGTTTGTTTGTTTGTTTTCTTTGTTTGTTTTGTTTGTTTGTTTCTTTTTTGTTTCTTTTTTTTCAAAAGAGTTAGCAAAGGGAAATTCATACAAAACTTTGAATCTCAACTCTTCTCCAAACTTTGCACAAAAAGACAAGGGATTTCCTTTTATCAATCAAGATCACACATCCCTTCACCAAAAAATTAAAATCCACTAAAAGATCTCAATATACCTCACTAGTGCCCAATCAAACTTGACGCAAAAGAATAAAATGCTCATCTAATCTTAGCTTAAGGGTTAGATAATCATTTGGCCATAGGCTATAATAGGATGTTCAAATCAAGAAAAACGGATAAAGGCTCAAAGAGGCTAGCAAGGAATATAATATGCAACAAAGGTGGCTATTTGGCCATTGGGTTTAACAAATCAAAGAAATGCCTCAATCATATCGTCAAAATGCATATGCGAAATGTGATCTTGAATAAGAATCAAAGCAAGTTCTAGAGAAATGATATCAAGGAAGAGTTACACATGAAAGAAACATGAGACTAAATTGATAAATAGTATCTAAAAGCTCAAAGCCTCACGGGACATCTACTAAGATCATAACTAGCTCATTAGTAAACACATGCCAAAACTCCTGTAAAGAGTCATGGGAACTCACACTCAACATATGATCAAAACATGAAGCTCATTTCGCAAATTCATTCTCAAACATTTTTTGTGCACAATTTCGGCGAATCAAAGGATCAAACTAAACCAAAGAAGTCTACCTAGTCGACAAAGATCATCATCGGAGGATTTTTTCTTCTTTGTGATTTTTTTGTGATTTTTTTGGGTTAAAATACAATCTAAAATCCTAAAAATGCAAAATCATTGAAAAGAAACTAAACTAAAAATGCAACCTAAACTGAAAAGAAAAAGAAAAACTAAATATACTTTTAAAATGCTTCTAACCAAATAAAATTGAAAACCTAAAATAAAGCTCCAAAAACAACTATCACAAACAATATATACAACACAGAAGCACACCAAATCAAAGAAGGCATCAGATGCCAAATATAGTGACTAACTCCCCCATACTTGAATCACACATTGCCCTCAAGGTGGGCACATAGAGAAAAGGGGAAGGGGAGTAGCACAAAGGAATCAAAAAGGAGGTGGGGGAGGAGGATGAGGTGTTTGGCCATAAGAGATATGCCAATCCCGCCAATTCTCTAAATAAGCCCTATAGTCCTGGAAATATTGTGTCTGGGTAGCAAGCATCCCATGGAGCTCGTTGTGGTGCTCTTAGACAAAATCATGAAGAGGGGCATTCGCAGAAGCAACATAAGCTCGAAGGGACACTTGCTCCTCCTGAATGGACCTAAGGGTGGCTTGTAGATCGGTATAGTCAGTAGGTGGTGGTTGGGAGGAAGAGCTAGGTCCTACGTGACTAGAATGAGGGGGTCGAGGGTGGGGTGCGGGTTAAACAACTTTGGCATCACCAGGTACCCAATAAAGGTTAGCCCGATGAAGTAAAGTGGTGCGATCGACATTGGGAAGTGGCAAAAGCCGATCCCCAGGGTAAATCCAACACAAACGCCCAACCTCTACTCTATAAAAGTTCATAATCTCAAAGGCGGCTTGATCAAGCCACTCGAACCCAGAGACGCTATCCTTAGGGTTGGGCTTAATACCCATAAATCGAGTAATAGTATTCATAATACCACCTATGACTATCCTACCCTTAGTGCTAACATCAGCACTATACAATTGCCTAGCTAAAAATGAACCAGGGTGAAGTTGGACACCGTCAAGCATACAGGACAAGATATACAACTCAGATAATCTCGGGACATTCAGACTATCATCCCGAGCAAAGAAATAGCAAGCTAAGATAAGCTGAGCTACCGGAATGCAAAGGTTCCTAATATGTGTGCACTTCGATGAACTAGTGCTATACCTAACACTCCCCCAAAGTTTGCCCAAAATGCTTTCAGGTTGAATTCGCGGGGGAGTTGTCGGTTCGGTAAATCCATACTAGGCAAAAAACCAAATATACTGTTAAAGGTACCTAAGTTCAATTCGTATAATTGTTCTTTCAAAAAGAAAGAAATATATCCAGCCTGACATTGAGACCCTCTAGTGACCTCAACGTGAAGTGTACTCAGGAACTCTAGGGTCAAATCCCGGTATTTATGCTTTTTAATTTCTATGAAGTGGCACATACCACCCCGTGCAAACAACCACCTAATGTCATCTAGCACTCATAAGTGAGCTAACAATTCCTCATCATAATATTGGGTCGCCACAACTATGCATTCATTCAAACAGTTATATCTAGCAACATGATCGGGATTCGTTAAATCGAGAGGGTAAGGAATGTTACCTTGGGCTCGCGCATTGGGGGAAGTTCGGGAGGTCCGTTGAGGCCACAATGGTGCTTGACTTGATGATCCAACCTCCTTGACACTCATTTGTCTTTTGGTTGGTGCCATTGTTGCAAAATGAAACAAAAATTAAAACTAAAACCTAAATAAGAAAATTTAAGGAAAAAAATGAAGGAATTAAGTAAAAAGAAGAAGAATTAGAGAGAGACAAGGCTAGTTATGGTGGATGAGTGAAGGTGAGATGATTTTGAAAAAAAGAAGAAGAAAGAGATGAAATTTGTGGAAGATAGAGAAGAATTAAGTCAAAAAGGAAGGATTTTGGGTGAAAATGGAGTAAAAATGAGAAGAAATGAGGGAGGATTGGAGGTGTAGTAATGGTGGGTTTAGAGAGAGAAAGAGAGAGGTAGAGAGAGAGGGAGTCGAGGAAGAAGATGATGTTTGGGAAAAATGGGGAGTTATCGTAGTCAAAACCCTTGACCGCGGCTCGTAGTAGTACACCACGGTTCGTGGCAGTGGCCACTGGCTGACCGTGGTGTCTGCTGGCTCCAGAAAAATTTTAAATTTGTGGTTTGGCACCCCACGGCCCATGGTGCTAGTCTGCTGGTCGTGGTGCCAAAAATTGTATTTCATATATTTTATTTTTTCTTTATTCTATTCTCATCTTTTTCTCTCTCTCTCTCTCTCACTTTTTTCTCTTATATATATATATATATATATATATATATATATATGTATATATA
>JACYFF010019584.1:39957111-39970662 GCA_017589665.1 Selenicereus undatus
TATATATATATATATATATATATATATATATATATATATATATTTGTTTTTTTCTTCTAAAAATACTGCAAAATATAATGAAAATCAAAGCTAAGAAAAGAAAAGGCTTGGGTTGCTAAGAAGCACTCATTTAAGGTCAAGAGCTTGACCCTACTTCTATACTTGACCCGGATCAGTAAGTGCGCGGGCATTAGCTTTATCGTGGACCACAAAATCAAACTTCTTCAATCAAAGGTACCATCTTAAAAGCTCTTATTGAAGGTCCCTTTTCTTTGTCAATTTATGCCATAATGTACTGTTGGCATATAGGACAAACAGTTGACGTGGCCCTTCAGACTGGCTACTTTCACCTTGTTCAACCCCAAATCAAAATCTACATCAAATCCTTCCATAAGGGGCAAAGAGAAAACAACTTGATTAAACGTGCAATAATCGCTCATAGCAGACTCATTAGAATCATGGACCTCAACGTTGGGCATGTTAGCTGGCATAGGAGCAACAAACTTTACCTTAACATACCTTTGGTTGGGGTCCTCAATTGAAATCCAGTCAAAGACATAAGGATCTTCACAATCCAAGACATCCTCCATGTCCATCTCAGGGGAAGGGGGAAATTCATCTAAAAAAGAAGAATTAGGGGGAAACCACTTTCTCTTTCACATGACAAAACACGGCATAACATCCTTCCACTTCAAAAGTTATACGCCCCTTTTTTACATCAATTTGGTAACCTGCGGTAGCTAATAAGGGCCAACCTAGAATAATTTGGGCATCATCAGTCTAGGGCATATTAACTATGATAAAGTCTTCTAATAACCAAATACCTCCTATATTGACTGGCACATCTTCCAATTTGCTTATGGGTTGAGTTTCAGAACCGTATGCTAACTATAGTTAAAACGGTGCGGGTTGTAATGGCTCTAAGTGAAGTTTATGAAACAAAGAGTAGGGCATTAGACAGATACTTGCACCTAGATCACACAAGGCTATCTCAATTTCAAAATTTTCCACAATACAGGGGATAGAGAAGCTACCTAGGTCAGAAAGCTAGGTGGAAAAACGGTGGGGATCTCCACATTTTCATTCTCTATGAATGTGGCGCCCTTACAACCATCATTTCTGTCTTTACTCTCAACCATAATTATTTCTCTATCCTCATCAATTGGTATGTCCTCAGGGTCAGTAAAGTCCTCTACTTCTTCCTTCAAGTTGACACAATTCCAATGCTCACGAGGGTTAGGTTCGAGCTTGCTAGGAAGTCTATTTGAAGGCCTAGATGGAAAGCTAGCTTGTTGGGCAATTTGAGCTTCTAACGTCTTGTTGTGAGTAGTAAGCACATCAACCTTAGAGGCTAATTACTTAATATACTCATCTTGCTTTTGTTGTGCCATAAGCATACTTTCCATCATAAATTCTAAATTAGATTTTTGGGCTACTTGAGAAGGGAAAGGAGGTCTTTGAAAATCAGGGGTTGGTCTAGCATTCATCGGGGGCATATTCGGAGGGTTTGGATTAGATCTATATGGAAAATTCGGATGATTCCTCCAACCTGGATTGTAAGTACTCGAGTAAGGGTCATTGGCTGGTCTAGGGTTGTAATTTTGGACATAGTTGACTTCACTAGAGTCTTAGGAAAAAAAGACTCATAACTTGACAATTCAAAGTCACATGTTCAATAAAACCACAAATTTCACATTGGGGAGGGGCACGAGAATTCACAACATTAACATTAATACGGTCCAGTGTTTAAGTCATAGCATCTAATTTAGTAGAAAGTAAAGTTAGTACATCAACTTCAAGCTTACTTCCAACCCGTTTGGGTTGGCCTCGTTTTGTGGACCATTGGAAGTTGTTGAGTGCTATCTCCTCAATCAAATTATAGGCCTCATCTTCAGTCTTATTCATCAAAGTTCCTCCTGCCGCCGCATCAATAGTGGACCTTACAGATTGGGTCACACCATTATAAAAAGCTTGAATAATCATCTATCGTTGAAGACCATGATGGGGGCATAAACGTAGTAAATCTTTAAACTACTCCCAAGCTTCATGGACCGTCTCATCATCTCTTTGAGTGAAGTTGGTGATCTGATTCCTTAGGCTTGGCGTTTTGCTCGAAGGGAAGAACTTAGCGAGGAAGGCTCTAGTAAGCTCATCCCCCGTGGTGATACATCCTGAAAGCAAAGAATGAAGCCACGCTCTTGCCTTCTCCCTTAGTGAGAAGGGAAATAAACATAGTCGAATGGCATCAGTGGAGACCCCGTTTAGTTTCGATGTGTTGCACACCTCTAAAAAGATCGAGAGGTATAGATTCGGGTCTTCCAAAGGAGTTCCTCCAAATTGGGATTGTTGCACCATGGAAATGAGAGCTGACTTGAGCTCAAAATTATTTGCATCAACGTTAGGGCGAGCGATGCTTGAGGCGATTCCTTGAACTCCAGGGGTAACAAAATCTCTTAGGGTCCTTCTTTGGTCACCTCTTCCTCCCGCCATATTTGTCGACGTTCTTCTTGCCTCGCGTCTTTGTTCGTCAATATTTTGCCTCTTCCTCCTCAAGCGAAAAGTCCTCTCAATCTCGAGATCGGGTTCATATAGAAACGGACTTCGCACAAACAAGAAAGATTTCTGCAAGCACTATCACCAACACTACCAATACAATCAAACAGTAAAACAAAAAAAGGACAAAAAAATAAAATACTTAGTCACTTTCGTAAGACTAACTCAATAGTTAACAAAATGGTCCCCGGCAGCGGTGCCAAAAACTTGATCACCGCCCTCAAGCGCACGGGTGTTGTAGTATAGATAAAATATCGTCCTCAGGGACCAAATCAATCTATCGAGTTCTTTCTATTACAAAATGTGAAGCAACAATTAAATCAAGGATTTGATTTAACAACTTCTAATTAACTAATTCTAAATTCAATCAAGAAGAAAACGTATAGGGATTTTCGTAGCTAAGAAAGGTGATTGGATCATAATGATTAACATGCACTTTTCTCTAATTGGATAATTTTGAGGAATTGTAATCTATCCAAAAACTTAGTCTATTCTTTCGAAATCAACCAAATTTGTCTAAACTAAACAAAAGTCATTCTTTCAAACTAATATGCCTTAATCTAGGTTCAATATTTTTGATTACTCTCTAGTTCTCCTAACACGCAAATATCTCTTTCGAGTCATTGCTACGCTAGGTTTTATCAAGCATTCTAACAATCAAATTTCACCTTTCAGTACTTCATTGAATTGTTTCAAATGTGCAATCGAAATTTGGCCAAAATCCACTCACACCAAGATATTCACTTGATAGAATGAAATCAAACCAATCATGAAACAAAAGCACAGTTCTATTGATTAAAACATGATCCAACTACGCTTTCATAAACTAACAAATCTCTAGACAAAATAAACTACTCGCTCATGATTAAAAATTAAACAACTAACCAACGATTTAGCGAAATCTGAGAGGGTAGAGGTTGACAAAGGCAGCCTTCAACCAAGTCTTCAAACCACAAGCCAAACTGATCTCCACACTCCAGAATTTCTCACTTACAAACACAAACTAAAAATCCTAACTAAAAAGAGTGAAATTTTAGAAAGAAAATGAACTAAAGCTATCCTCTTCTTCTTGGTCTGCTACTGAGGGACGACCATATATAGAGAAGTATGGTGATTCTTAGCCACACAACCGAGGGGAAAACGAAGAGGCCACAGTTACACAGCTGACCACAGTCCGTGGCATGCGCCATGGTTGGACAGTGGTCTTAGCTAGAACCATATTTCTGCTCTTCTCTTGCTCCAAGGGCATAACACCTCATGGGCATCCATGGGGGGTCAAAATATGCTCAAAGGAGGGTCAAATGTTGGGTCAAAATTGTCCAAAGTCATGCAAACATCATCAAACAACCATACCCAAGCATAAATCGAAAATAGGAGTATAAATGATAACTTAAAGCACAGAATTCTCCTAAAAATGCAAAAAAATGACCCTAAAATGATGTATGCAATGGGCACTTATCACCAACTGGACATTATTTATCTCTTCATTATCATCAGATAGGGATTCCTGTTTTTCTAATATTGCACCCATGATTTTGTTCAATTCTTCTAGGTTTTGTTCTTTATCAAATATAATTTGTAATTCCTCGAGATTAAGCTACTTATATTCCATCATCTTCTTGTTTTTTTGCCTTTCTAGATGATTTTCAGTTGATTTTTTTCCTACTTCTTTATTAATTCTGATATCTGCTAGAGGAAATGGATTTTTGCTTTTTAGATTTTGGAAAGGATATTTATACTGAAATGGAGTACCAATACTTAGATTAGATTTGTCACTATGTCTAATTTTGTTGATCAACGACAGCTGGATTGCATATAATTGCTTCGATATCTCCTTAACTTTAATCTTAATTATTATTAATTCTGCTTTCAATTCTAAAACTATACCAATGGTATACTTTTAATTGCGGTGCTACTTAAGTGGTTCCTTTTAGTGAATGCACAATACATGAGTAATTAGGAGCAGGACAAATAGATGATGATTTAAGCATTAACTATGATTAATTATCTTAATTAACTATTAATTAAATTATATTAATTATTTTTTGGCTCACATGGCTCTAATATCATATTAAAATGGGTTCCAAGTAATACTTATGAACATAAAATCACATGTACAAAGTTAAATTTTTCAAAAGTAAGTTTTAAAAAATTTGGGTAAAATGTGCAAATATGAAAAATTATGGCCATTACTGTTGTGATTTTCCACAAGTATACGATTTATCGTTGTAATACTTATAGGTGTCAATCGTCTGGGATGGGTTGAAATTGGGTTGCTAAGCGCCACACTTACTCTGGTAACGCAACTCGCTAAACAGAGCAAATTTTACTTAGTGTTATGATATTCTAAATCTAATAAATCTCATAAGTTCAGATCAACATGATGGCTACATAAACCAAATAATAAAGCAGTCTAAAATAATTGAATTTCTAACTTGAGACTAATTACACTTTTTCTACTAATTCATAATAAAATGGAAAGATTGAGAAAATTACTGGCAAGGAAATAAAGAAAACCAAAGTGCATCAGAACAAAGCATATGACGAGAGTAGTTTAACCCAGAGTAGCAAATGTTGTACTTGACACCAATAGAGAACCATATTAGAAATTTAACGGGAAAGCATATATATTCAACACCAATTCTAAAACGTTCGCACAAGATTTAAAACTCATAATCCAACTACAATAATCTACAGCTTCAAGAACAAGACTTGAAAAACTAAAAAAAACGAAATGGGCTTGAAGAAAATCTAATCTAAAAGAACCAACCCCGTTACTTGTCTCTGCTCCCCTTATAACCTTTCAGCCCCCCAAATCGTTTTTCAAGCCAGCCTCCCCCCCAAGACCAAACCTTTAACATCCACATTAATGATCATAATGGAGAGTAACAGATGGAAGTGGTAACGGGATAATTAAGGATGGTGATTGAAGGAGGAGAGAGAGGATTGCGGTTATGGAAGATGAACCAGCTTCGGGCTTGGTACTTGGGTTTTGGGCTGCCGAAGAACGAAGAAGAAGAAGAAATCATGGCAACTGAAGAGTTGTGGAACTCGGGTTCTAGGTCGCAGAAGAAGAAGGAACAAAGAAAGAAGAAGGGGAGGTGATCACGTGCCTCACTTGTGCCAAATTAAGTGAAGAAATACAGCAGCTGGCCGTGGAAACTAGTGCTCTGATCTGAGCCAAGGGTTGGAAAGGCAACATGGGAAAGGAGAAACAAATGGGTCGGTCCAGCGAAAGAGAAGGAACAGGAGAGCTGAAGCCCGGTAGAGGAAGACAAGAAAGAGAGTGAGAGGAAGGGAGGCACCCGGTTGGGCCGCTATTCCGGGCTGTGAATTTGGGCGTCGAACTTTTCTTTTCTTTCATTTTTCGTTGCTTGATCCAATCCTTGAGCTAGTGATTTATTTTTTTTTTCAAATTTTCCAAATCCTACAAAACAAACAAAATAATATTAAAATTCTAATTTAACAATTTATTTGGAGCAAATAATAGATGATAAATGGAAAAATTTAACCAAATTTCTTGTTGAACAAATACCCCCACACCTAAATTTTGCTCGTCCCCGAGTAAAATGAAACTAAAAATCCTAAAAAAAGAAAATAAAATCCTAACTCACTTTTGTGGGAATCACGATTGCACTTAGCATGTGCAACAAGCCCTTTAAACCCCTAAGTTACTCCTAGTGGACGAGGAAGGTCTCATGAGTGTTTGCAGAAGATATACCTACAAATTTATAAAAGAAAACAAAAATAGAAAATCAAAAATATTTTTGGTTTTTTTCAAAAACTTATATGTACAACACCAGATAAAAACATATGTACACATTCTAACCAACTACATCACCCAAGTAACCAAAATACTAGATTGCACATAAACACAGTGTACACATCAAGAAATTCCTAATCCCCACTAATGACATCGATACAAAATCTTTCACCCCACTTAGAAATTAGGTACAAGCATTACATGTAGAACCTCGCTTTAGGGGAAATGTGGAACAATCCCGCTCATGTGTTTAAGATTTAATAAGGTTCATTCAATTCTCTTCCAATCAAACAAACTATCATATGCTTGATAAGATTATCAACTCTCCACTACTAAAATGCAATATGCAAAACAATAGTGAAGAGGAATTTTCAAGGGTTGTAATGGGGTTAAAGGTTAAGGGTAAGAAATGGATAAATGATTTGGGAAATGAGGAGCTAGAAACCAAGTAGCGAATGAGCGACCAACACTTACACTAATTATGATGAGCACTCTCTCTCAAAACACAAAATAAGAACACACCCCAATTAAAATTGACCATTGAAAATGAGTATACAAGGATACATCCACGACAAACACTCTTATTCACAATACTTAAATTTTTTTTTTGAATTTTTTTAACCTTTTTTTTCAATGGAAACTTTTTCATTTGAACTATTTATTTTTTTTATTTTTCTTGATTTTTTACCCTTTTTTATTATTTTTTTAAGAAGAAAATGAATGAATGGCATGTACAAGAGCAAAATAACTCAATTTCGAAATGATCACATGATACATCCCACATACACCACAAATCAACCACTAAATTCATAAAATACCCAAAAGTCATCCTCCAAATAATGAAGCGTGCCCCACAAGCCTTGGCTTAGGACTACAAAATGTGTTTAGGTCAACGGCTAAAATAAAGGATTCACAACAAAACGGCCAAGACTCAGAAGGGGTAGCAAAAGGGTAAAAATCTCAAATCAGGGTGGCTATTTAGCTATGTAGCTTACAAAAATAAATGAATGCATCTATCATATTATCATTATGCACATGCTAAATGTGATTTCAAAGAGAATCAAAGCAAATTCTAGAGATGTAATTGTGGAAGAGATACACATGAAAGAAAAATATGATACTAAAGTGACGAATTAGTCTATAAGGCTCAAAATCTCACGGGTTCATCTACCAAAGTCAAGCGTACTTAGAATTAATGTTGGGGGTTAAAATCGTATACAAACATCATACTTTAGGACTAAGTGCTAACCTAACACTCAGGTACAACAGAACATAGCCAATCAGAAATAGCACATATATTCCCCAAAAACAAAACAAAAATCTTTTTTGAGTTTTTTTCCTTCAATTTTCTTTCAAAGTTTCCCCACCCCCACACCTAAATCTCACAATGTCCTCATTGGGAGTGAAAAGAAACATAAAACCCAGAAATAAGAATGTATATACAAAAGAAAACATGACTCAAAAAGAAAGAAAAATGACAAGATTCTAAACTCAAAAAGAAAATAATAAAATAAAACAAAGCAACAAATATATACAAATGAAAACAAAATAAAAAGAGCAATAAAGAGGAACAATTATACCAGGTGAGGTGTTGAATTACACCTAAGCTACAGCCTCTTGAAATATGATTATAAGGAGGCCCATTAGCCACTCCATTTTTCAAATTGAAAATTGCTACTTAAATCAAAACCCATTAAAGCATGTAGTAGCTTATTAAACACAGAAGACCAACTCTAAATAACATAGAAATAGTTAAAAGTACAGAGTTGGAGCCAGAAAGAGTACATCCACCATGTCAATTAAGCACAAGTAAGGACCCGCTTCAACTCATCAAATAGTTGAGCCTAATTAGGTATTAGACAGTTGTACTCATAATTTGCCAGTGAGTGAGTCATTGGCCTGAAAATTTGATCATCATGAATGAACAGTCCAAGGAAAGTAGTAGGTCCTAAATCCACAAGTCTTTTAAGTTCCATATCCGGAAGAGTCTGTTCCAAATTAGCAAACATGGGCACAAAAGTCTTAGACTCTACAAATTCAGACTTGCGATATTAAAAAAGGAGGTCAGTAATGATGGGGTCAAATGAGAAGGATTCATATTCAACACAAAAACCCTCATCAAAACTGCTATGGATATCAAACCCACAAGAAAAAGGCTCATATTCCATAGAAAGAATAGTGTCATTAAATTCCAATTTAATGGTTTCAATTACCTTCACAAATGTCTCTTGTAAAATAGCCCCTTCTGACTCATCTATCTCATGATGCTCAATGTCAGACTTGATACTCATATCTAACTCACTAGGGGTCTCAAGGTCCTCACCTACCTCAAACTCACGAGAGTAATTAAAAGGGCAGGTGTGTTAGAAGAAACTAGGATATCATCAGTGACATCCTTAGGTGAGCTAGTGTTGGGTGTAAGGTCTTGTGATAGAGATATAGGGAGGTCACTCTCTTATTCTAGACTAGGCAAAGGCATGTCTTCATTCAAGTTAGGCCTAGCAAGATAAGAGGGCTTAAAATCATCATAGAGATTAACAGCAGGTTTAGCAGATCCTAAGCTAAAGTTAGGCTCTTGTAAGTTAATATCCTCCGTACTATGACTGAAATAGTGAGAATTTTCAACGATCCTCTTTTTCATGTTCTTTATCATTTTATCAATCAATTCATTAATCGTCCTTTCCACACTTACACAAGTAGCATCAACATAATCACGATATGGGCAATTACAAGCATCATGATTAGAAGACTCACAATAATCGCATAAGACAGAAAACACATAAGAGTAGGAGGGGTCATATAGGTTTCGAAAGTGATCCTGGTGGTACGGGTTAGCAGGAAAAGCAGACTTATTGTGAGTAGGTTATCCAAAATTCTTTTTGGCTTATTCAAACTCATAAGTATCCCAAGCTAATTTTTCAAAGAAATCTCATACCTTATCTTGAGTTCTAGACAATAATCCTACTAAACCTCCAGGGCACATAGACTCTATATAACCTCTAGATTCAACATTAAGACCTATATAGTAATGACCTCACAAATTTTCCGTTTTTCAAAACTTTGATTCAATTAAGCACGATAATCATTAATTCGTTATAAATAGCACCAAAAAGGTTCATGCTCAAATTGTGGGAAATTAAAAACTGGCATGCTTAAATTTCATTTTTTTTTTCACTTTTAAGAATTTTTCAATTTTTTTTGGGATTTTAAATTTTTTTCTTTTTTAAAAGGTTTTACGATATATGAAAAGAAAAACAAATTAAAGAACCTAGGACACTAACTATAAACTAATGACCAAAACAAAGAAAAGAAAGACACTCAAATAATTAAGTTAACAAACAAAATAAACTAACAAAAATAAAACTATGTGACCAAAATAAAAGAAAGACTCAAACATCAAAAAGTAACCTAACGAAAAAAATAGAAAATAAACACAAACACAAAAGAAGAGCATTTTTTCCTTTTTTTTTCTGTTTCTACTGCTTCTGTGTCTGTTTCCTGCGCAATATCCAAACTGTTAATCCCTTTTCAGTAGAAAATAATAACTGAAATCAAAATTAAATGGACTAAAATAAAAGCCAAACGAATACACTCTAATCAAAAATCAAAAACAAAAGAAATCTCAAACGAAACTAAACTAATACATACAAAATCGAAACAATGATCATACGAAATAAAAATTGAAATCGACTCAAATGACTCAAATCAGTAAACTATGACTCGACGCAACCTGATTTCACAACTCATCCCCAACAACGGCGCTAAAAACTTGTTGTGATTTTCCGTAAGTATATGGTGTATCATTGTAATACTTACAGGTGTTGATCCTCAGGGATGTGTAGAAATTGGGTTGCTAAGCGCCACACTTATTCTACTAACACTACTCGCTGAACAAAGCAAATTTTACTTAGTTTTATGATATTCTAGATCTAATAAATTTCATAAGTTCAGATCAACATGATGGCTAAATAAGCTAAATAATAAAACATTCTAAAATAATTGAATTTCTAACTTGAGACTAATCACATTTTTTCTACTAATTCATCATAAAATGGAAAGATTGAGAAAATTACTGGCAGGGAAAATGAGAAAACCAAAGTGCATCAAAACAAAGCATATGACCAGAGCACTTTAACCCAAAGCAGCGAATGGTCCGCTTGACACCAACAGAGAACCAAATTAGAAATTTAGCTGGAAATCGTATATATTCAACACCAATTCCAAAATTTTCATACAATATTTAAAACTAAGAATCCAACTACAATCATCTGAGGCTTCAAGAACAAGGTTTGAAAAACTGGAACAATGAAATGGGCTTGAAGAAAATCTAATCTAAAAGAACCTCCCCGGTTACTTGTCTCTGCTCCCCTATAACCTTTCAGCCCCCCAATTCGTTTTTTAAGCCAACCTCCCCTTTAAAATTAAACCTTTAACAACCACATTAATGATCATAATGGAGAGTAACGGATGGAAGTGGTAATGGGATAATTAAGGATGGTGATTGAAGGAGGAGATAGAGGATCGCGACTGTGGAAGCTGAACCAGTGTCGGGCTCCGTACTCGGGTTCGGGGCTGCCGAAGAACAAAGAAGAAGAAGAAACCATGGCAACTTAAGAGTCGTGGAACTCGGGCTCTAGGTTGCCAAAGAAGAAGGAACGAAGAAAGAAGAAAGGGAGGTGATCATGTGCCTCACTTGTGCTAGATTCAGTGAAGAAATACAGCAGTTGGGCCTGAAAACTAGTGTTCTGATATGAGCCAAGGGCTGCACAGGCAGCATAGGAAAGGAGAAATGAATGGGCCGGCCCAGCGAGAGAGAAGGAACAGGAGGAGCTGAGGCTCAGTAGAGGAAGACAAGGAAGAGAGTGAGAGGAGGGGAGGCACCCTGTTGGACCGCTCTTCCAGGATGTGAATTTGGGCTTCGAACTTTTCTTTTCTTCCTTTTTTCCTTGCTTGATCCAATCCTTGAGCTAGTGATTTTTTTTTTCTAAATTTTCAAAATCCTACAAAACAAACAAAATAATATTAAAATTATAATTTAACAATTTATTTGGAGCAAATAATAGATGATAAAGGACACAAATTTAACCCAATTTATGGTTGAACAATTACACGTGAACTAAAATAGTCGATCTGGACCTGAAAAATAGTTTGCATAAGCTTTGAGAGTCCTTTCTATTATTTACCTCCTAGGTCAAGGTACCTTAAAGTAAAGGATGAAGGTCTTTAAAGTAGTTTACACAAAATTTAAAGTACCTTTGTGCAATGTTTTGAAGATCTTGGCAAGAACTTTACCCCTTTCATAAGTCTTGCCTATAAATATTCAAGGCTTCAGTGGACTAGTTTTATTAAGGTTCTTCACTTGGGTTTGGCTCAATGCTCAATCCTAGCAGCTGGTTTTTGCAGTATATCTCTTTCTTGGGCTTTTATTGGGCTATGTCTCATGTATTCTTAAAGCTTTTATTTACTCAAATCATTTGTCCCTTGAGGGAGGCTAGATTTTAATCTAACATGCCTCAACTAGTCAAGCTTAGCCCCTTTATTTCTTTAAGAATGTTTTGCCTTAACTGTGAGTTATCTGGGCCTTAAAGGCTTTCTTAGGGTTGGTTTTGTGTACCTTAATTGATCTGGTCTCCCTACTGAAGAGATTTAGCCAAGATTTTTCTAATGGCTTTTTATCCCATTTTTAACGAAAAAATTCCTCTAATCAGATTTCAATTCTCTTACTTTGAAATTCCAAAGCTTTAGCTAATTTAGTTTTCCTTTCTTGAGAAATTTTTTGACATCTACTCAAGGTGATTTAAATATTCCTTAATTAAGTGTCTTTTCACCTTTTCTTTTCTACATGCTAATAATGGTGGCTGGTACAGTTTCCGTAGATTACTTGATTAGACTTTGCACTTCTTGGGGTGTATTCCTACAATCTAATGAACCATCTTGTTTGTGCCAGAAATACGATATTTTTTAGAATATCTTTACACCTAACTTGTTCTTAAAATAATTATTATTTT
The DNA here is from genome assembly GCA_017589665.1 of Selenicereus undatus. Taxonomy (NCBI): domain Eukaryota; kingdom Viridiplantae; phylum Streptophyta; class Magnoliopsida; order Caryophyllales; family Cactaceae; genus Selenicereus; species Selenicereus undatus. The sequence continues at coordinate 39,969,436 of JACYFF010019584.1, forward strand.
TAGATTTTTATTTGATTTTATTTTGTTTTATAGGTGTTGAATAATTTGGAAAAAATGCTAAAAAAAGATGAAGAGATGCCGAAAATAAAGAATTAGGCCAAATTGATCAAACACAACCAAAAGTCCTCAGCCCATTATCTCTTATAACGCATTAGAAATAAAAATAAATAAATAAAAATAAAAGAAAACCCTAAATACCCCCAGCCAGCCTTCGGGCACGGCACGTGCCATCTGCCCCTTTTAATCCTCAATCCCTTCTCTCTCCTCTCCCTCGGCTAAAACCAACCAGACCTTCGACATTTACACCCCCCATATCTTTCTCTCTCTCTCTCGCTCTTGAACTTGAAACACCACACCAGCTCCATCACCGGCCACCACACGACCTCCATCCTCATCCACTAGTGTCCCAAGCATTGCCAGCGCAACACCCTATCCACCATCCACCTCAATCCCTAGATTGACAGTGAAGAAGAGAAGAGGAAAGGTTATAAATGGAGGTAGCGACAATTGGAGCTAGGTATCTAGGTTCTATTTTTAGGGTTTTAGTCTTAATTCTAGTCTTTAGATAATTTTTAGGGTTTAATTCGAGTTTCGTGTTTTTAGGCCTTTGTTTCAGTTTTCTCGTCTTGAATTTCGATTCTAGATCCATGTTTAGCTTTTAAATTCATGTAATTAGGCTTGATTTTGTAAATTCCAAGTTATATTTGCAAGGGTTATGTGAGATTTCAAGAGTTGGGCTCGATTTTGGGGGCGGTTGATGCCGCGATTCAAGACCCTGTTTTTTTCTTTGTTTTTGGTTTCACTCCCCCTCCGCTATTGCTATGTTTTGGTTTAAGTTCTAGTTCAATTTTGCATGCTCTGTTATTAATTTATGCTTTAATTGATGCATTTTAAGCCATTCCCCAAACCCTGCTTTCCTCTTCATTTGTTCTATTATGTTTTCTGTGCTCTTCGATCCTGTTTGTTGGATTACGGTTGCTGGGTTGTGATTGTTGAGGATGTTAATGGGGGCTTTGTTGATGTGGACTGGTATGGCAAATTTCCCCTTTTGCTATTGTTACGCTTGCTCTATTTCTCTGTTGTGCTATGCTTCCTAGTGCTATATATATCCCATGTTTCCCTAACTCTTTCTATTTTAGGGTTGATTTAGGTAAGTTTATTCACTGACACAGTATGGTGGTTGTTGACGCTAAAAATGTGATATCTTTACAGTACCTTTCTACCAAA
>JACYFF010019584.1:39970672-39995970 GCA_017589665.1 Selenicereus undatus
CTCGTAAAACGTACAACGAAACCGTACGCTTGCGGATTTAACTAACAGTGGTTGCATTGTGGGTGATTATGGTCTCATTCAGGATTAGGTAAGTTTACTAGATTTATATGTATTATTTGGTTTTAGTGAGTTTCATTTGGTTGATAATCTTAGACATCATGGGCATGAGATAAAATTACTTTAGCTTATCTTGATTATTTGAGTCTGTATATGTTTGATTCTTGATTAGTTTAGGCCATCATAGTCCAACTTTATTTTGTGAGCTAATTTTCATCCTTGTCCTTGAGGAAACGACCCTCAAGTGCTACAACGAAAGTCGTATGCTTGTGGCTTTAAATTTACATTCGAAATTATCGTACAAGTTTTTGGTGTTGTTGCCAGACGACGACATGAGATTAGGTCGCATTTTCGTTTTCTTATTAGTTGCATCTATTTTATTTTCTTTTGTTTATTTCATTATGAGTATTGACTTAGATTAGTTTTGTTCATTTCTTGAAAAAAAAATCAGAAAAACATTAGAAAAGTCAAGAAAATTGAAAAAAATTTGGAAAAACTTTAGAAATAAATGGCTATTTTCTATTTCCCTTAATATGAGCATGAAATATTTTGGCGATACTTGAGTAGATTGAATGATTTTTGTGCTTAATGTATTGATAGATATTTTGAGAAATGAGAAATTTTCTAAGTGATCTTTGAGGGTATTAATGATGAATATCGGGGTCATGTTGAGACACCTCGGGAGTTTGGGATATTTGTTCACTAAGACTCCTGATGAAATTTGGGATTTCTTTGAGTATTTGACTCATGACACTTGGAAGCATGACAATGCTAGAGAGGCTTTTAGTCACCCAATATCGCGGTCGAAGGAATAACAATAATCACATTTTGCGGATGCAAGAAGCCCTTAAACCTCTCGGCTTCCCAAGTGGATGAGTGAGGTCTTGTGAGGGTTTTCAAATGAAATACCCAGAAAAATATTTTCAACAATAAAGGAAAATCTTTTTGGTTTTTCAAAACATGAACATATATACAAGTAACAGGAAAATCATGCATATGACTCAGGCAATTACAACACCCTAATAATCAAGTCACAAAAGTATATACAAATAGAATGAACAATCAAGCGATAACTAAGTCAAAGGAAGTATAACGACTCTCATTTTTCACCCCACACACAATATGCAATGATATGTACTTGGTGCATGTGCAAACGTGTATCAACTCTTATGAATCAAGTTACTAACATCGACACAATCCCTATTTCATTCAACTGTGCAAAGCACTTATTTCATTGCCCAAATAGATGTGTAATCAAGTAAAATAGCACATATTCCAACCAATTAAAGATATGAAATAAAGATAGTGGCTATGAACATTGGTGCCTAGGTTTTTTATTTACTTTTTAGACTTTTTCCTTTTTTTCTTCTTTTTCGCATTTTCAAAAGCATAGAAGGCAACTTCGATAAACAAAGAGTTCACATGCCAACTTAACAACATGACCCTAAAAACTGACTATAAAGTGAGCAAGGTAAGCACAAATCACACATATGAGATGGGGTTATTATGAAAAATTGAATCTACATCCTCAACTAGACATCTCATTGTGCAAACTCTATTTACATATAACTCAATGAACTAGCAACATAGGATCACAATCTCCTAAGAAAGAATACAAAATCTCTAAAGAAAAACAATTTTTTTTTTTGAATTTTTGAAAATTTTTGAAAAATATGTACAAATGAGCACCTCACCCCCACACTAAAACTCCACAATGTCCTGATTGGGGGAACTAAGGCGCCAAAAAGCACTCACATAAGCTATACAATTGGGAAACTAACATAAATCCACAAGTATTTACAAACTAGGACACCACTAAAAATGAAAAACAAAACCAAAAACTAAATCACCAAAATCAAAATCAAAATCACAATCACAAAAGAAAGCAAAACAAAAAAAACTGTAAAGCAAAATCAAATCATAATCAGCAAAACATAAACAAAACCAAAACCAATGAGCTATTAAACACAAAACTAAACAAAAAGAAACCTTAAACGAAACAAGACACAAAAGGAAAACAAAATATAAAACCAATGGAACGAAAAGAAAGCACTGATCACATATTTACAAAAATATACCACCAATACACAAAACACAACCAAAACATCCTAAAAAAACAAAAATACCCAACATAAACAAGAACCCACCAAATAAAAGACAAAAGAAAAGTAAACATGACACAAAACAAGACTCAGGAAAAAAAAAAAACAAAATGCAAACAATAGCAAAACCACTAAAACACAAAAAAGAAAACAAAAACAAAAGATTGAACAAAACGAAGCCAAAGAAAAGCAAAAACTCACAAAACGAAGGAAATGAAACACATAACTAAAACATACCAAAAAAAAATCCTAAGTGATCCTAAGTGATCCTCAAGTCTATCTATCTCATTATCATCAAGAGTCTAATCTATACAGGGATTGCCAAGCACAGAAGCATTAGACTCTACAAATTTGGACTCATGAGGGTCTAAAGAAGGGAGAAGAATAGGGAGGCGAGAAGAAAGGGGTGAAGTAGGAGGATATGGAGCTCATTCAGTGGAAGACTCATCAAAAATGGGATCAACAAGCTCCATGTAAGGTGAAACCTTACTAAACTCCACAACAGAAGGCTCATCAAGTGAATGCTCCTCGAAAATGGCATCATCTGACTCAACTAATATGCCACACTGATCCAAACTAGCATCAGTCTCAAAACCATCTCCCTCCTTGAGCTCTCCTAAGGGAGCCAAAGGAAGAAATGAATCATGAACAATCAGACTAGCCTCAGGGTGATCACTAACTATGCTAAACTCTGGGGAGGTTGCAGCTAAAAAAGGAGATGAGGGACCACTTGAAATCTCAAGGTCATCAGAATGTGTAACATCATAAAAATCATGCCCTAAAGGAATTAATGCCTTACTCCTAACATCAAAGTCATCATAAGACCTAAGGTCAATCTTGAGTAAACTTTGCAAGTAAATCTCCTTATTAAATGCAGCCAATACCTCTAATTTGTGTGCTCTGCCAAGCACTGGGCAAGTATCAATATTACGGTCAAAGGAATAACAATAACCACAAGAAATAGGAACACATGAAGTATGAGAGTGCTCCTAAGATATACCCCCAATCTGGCTTTCATATCAATGTGTGATATGCATTATTCCTTGATTGTTCATAGCTTGTTTCTTCCTTTGGTTCCCTTAGGAGAGCTCGAGGAGGGAGATGGTTCTGAGACTGATGCTAGTTTTAATCAGTGTGACATATTAGTTGAGTCAGAAGATACATTTTTCGAGGAGCATTCACTTGATCAGCCTTCTGATGTGGAGTTAGTAAGGTTTCACCTTACATGGAGCTTGATGATCCCATTTCTGATGAGTCTTCCACTGACTGAGCTCCATGTCCTCCTACTTCACCCCTTTCTTCTCCCCTCCCCATTCTTCTCCCTTCCTTTAGACCCTCTTGAGTCTACTTTTATAGAGTCTAAGACTTCTGTACTTAGCAATCCCTGTTTAGATCAGACTCTTAATGATAATGACATAGATAGACTTGAGGATCACTTAGGACTTGATTTTAGGCCATCCTATGAGCTTTGATTTTCATATTACACTTGATTAGCCTTGCTTTAGTCCTCTCCTATCCCCTTTTAGAGATGTTATACTTCATTTTGGTCATTCAGATCACTCTCGATGGTCTATGCATTCATATAATCAAATCATTTGTAGACCATTGACCTGTGCATCTGATTTTGCATACACATAACTTTCATTTGATTGGGCTGAGAGCTTTGATAAGCTTAAGAGAGCCTTGAGTTGCATTCCATTTTTACATCTATTTGGGTTACACCTCCTATTTCTAACCATTTTCATTTTTGTGAGGATTGTGCCCGATTGTTTGACAAGTTGCTTCGAGCTTTGGTTGGTTTTGATGAGTAGCAGCTTGTGAGTTAAGATAGAGTGGCTAATGTTCTATTTCTCTATTTTGTTATTGTTTCTCTCGATGGTATGATGATTTTCCACTTCTGCTATTGCTGCTCTTTCTCTGTTTTGGTATGCTTCCTAGTGTTATGTCTATCCCATGTGTCCATGACTCTTTCTATTTTAGGGCTAATTTAGGTTAGTTTATTCACTAACATAGTATGGTAGGTTTATTATGGATGATTATGGTTTCATTCAGGATTAAACAAGTTTACTGGATTTATATGCATTAGTTGGTTTTAGTTTGTTTCATTTGATTAATAATCTTAGACATCATAGGCATAAGATAAAATTACTTTAGCTTGTCTTGATTATTTGAGTCATTATATGTTCGATTCTTGATTAGTTTAGGCTATTATAATCCGACTTTACTTTGTGATCTAATTTTCATCCTCGTCCCTGTTCGCTTTTGAATAAGCTTAAAATTTATACCGCAAGTGAACGGTTTTTCATCGCGTACTTGAGGTGTTGTCCACTGATAACAACACTTTAGGGTGCCTAACTTACTGATTAGGTTAAATCTAGAGAGGTAAATAGTAAGTTTGAGAGTTAAAAACACAAAGGCTAGGCAAAATAGCAGTTTAAGATTCAATTTGGGAAATAACTTGGGTCGAGGGATTGGTCGTTAATGGCTACTTATTCATACTAGGCATGAATTCCGGAACTTGGCTTGATCAACAAATGATTCATAAAGGGGGTGATTGGCTTGTTTAAGAGTGCCTAAACCTCCTTTCAAAGTGTAAGGGTAATCTTAATCACCAAGCCTACCTATTTTCATGGGGGCTTGAAGGTTAAGGTTGAGTATAGCCAACTTGCACCTAACAAGACCTTGGGTTATTTTCATACCCAAGACTTGTTCTCTCTTCTTTTATCCATAAAGGGCGAATGCCCACCTGTCAGTGTGGTTATTCACCCCAAATATTGGATGAAATGTCCTTTCAAGCATTTCATCGAACATTAGGTGGGGGGAAGATGAGACCCCCAAATAACTTGGAAATTAAGGCAAGACAAGTTCACACCAAGTTTATTATGCCATCCTAACTCCTAATCCCCAACCAAAGTTGAGGAAACTACTCATTAATCATCATCTCAACAATCCAAAAATCACAACAAGCATGCCCAAATAAGCTAAACAAAACCAACAAAAGAGAAAAGGAGATAGAGAAAGAACAATAAACTTGGATTAATGGAATGAAGAATAAAAGCCTCCAAGATCTTCAATCAACAAAAACCCAAGAACCTTAATCACTCTTAACTGTAAAATTAAGCCCATAAAGTGTTTAAAGTTCTTTTACAAAAGGAGAAATTAAGCCTCCCCTTAATTAGGAAGAATGTGGTATTTATAAGCTAAGTGAACTGGAAAAATGTGATAAGGGTCGCTCTACATGGAGACACCCTGGTCGTCGCCTAGCAAGGGTGTCCAAGGGATATGGTGACGGCCAGCCGGTCGTGGAGGCGACGACCTTCTGGAGCCCTGCAGGTGAGTGACGGTTTGGCCGTCGACTGTGGGAGGGTCGTGGTCTATCCTTGTGCCTTAAAAGTTCATCTTTGCTCCTCTCACTTGTTCCCCTCAAGCCTTTGGATAATCATCCTTGCTCTCACCTTGCCTTTTTCTAGGTTTTAGCTGCCCAATTTCCTTAAATGTCTTGAAATTACCTTCAAAAAGTCAGAAAAGGGATGTAAGCTTACTCAAAATTAGGTTTATCAACTCCCCCATGATAAGCTCTTGCTTGTCCTCAAGCAAGCTTAGCTCAATATTGCACGAATGGGGAAATCGATCCCTCAAGCACCCTTCTCAGGCATGGTGATAAAGGCCAACCAACTAGCAAGGTCACACAATCAAGAAGTCCCAAAGATGAGGTGAGGAAACAAGATAGACATGATACTCCCTAAGGATCACCTCGCCTATAAGCGCATACCAAGCCTAAATGAGATCCTCAATGCAATAAAGGAGGCGGTTTGCTAATGGTGGGCAAAAGAGACCGGAGAGAGCCTCGCTTTATGGTCAAGTGGTACTCTCCTCTCCAAGTGTTTAAATGCATTCATGTTTACTCTCATTGCTCAAACAATCATGCAAAAACCATAGGCTTGGAGGAGTCCTCATCCTCCACCACTCAAGGCAAAATGCACGCACTTTGATCAAGAGGGCTTTGAAAAGGGGTGTAACGGGGCTCTTTGGTAAAGATGAGAAGGCGAAGATCTTTTGGGTTAAGTGGAGCTACATAGCCTTAGGCTAGGGAGCAAGAACACTTTTCATAATAAGGAGATGGAAACAAAACTCTACTTTACACCCACAACCCAATTTGAACAACTCAAGAAGAGAGCCGATTCGATTTGGAATGAAAACGATTTTGCTAGGCACCTTATTTGCAAAAGTTTTCTCTTTTTTTTTCTTCTGTTTTTTTTTTCTTTTACATAAAAGGACTTGCTCTTGTTTTTTTTCCCTTCATTTTACTTGTTTTCTTTCACTTTTTTTTTGGAGCAAGCTCACACTAAGGGACTTGATGCTAAGCACTTGGTTAAGGACATTCCGGCTTCCCTTCCTTTCCCTTTTCAATCACAAATTTCCACACATACACCCAATGATGATCCAACTTAAAAGCAAACCCCATAATAATGAAAAGTGTTGCTCCACTAACCTCAAAGGTATGAGCGTAAGAAATGCAAATCGACCAAGGGAGAAATGAGTGTGGGAACAACAAAGATGGACAAGGCTCAATGTGGGTGAGCAAAAGGGGTCTGAACATCATTTAGGTGGCTTTTTAGGCTATGTGGATTAAACAACAAGGAATGTCTCAATCATATCAAATGGTGCGTATTGCCTAATGAGGTTTTGGAAAGGAACTAAGCCAAGTTCTAGCATTGCATTCAAGGGTGAGCCACATAAGAAGAAAAGAAATAACCACTAAAGATGAGTGGTCACATGAAGGCTTAAAAGCTCACGGGTTAAGTCACTCTGATGACGACTATTTACCCTATGAGTCAACCACTAGAAACCACTCCAAATCAAGACCAAAAGGGCCTCAAAAGCAAAGGCACGCACATAAGGAAAAACAATTATTAAAGGAGCTCACACTACCATGCTCCAACAACAAAAACCAAAGCCACAACCCAAGTGTGCAACCAAGTCAATCAATCAACAATTTATACCATGTACTTACATCATAGAAGGGTTTTTTTACCTTAATTTTTTTTTTGAATTTTGTTTTCAGAGCAAAGGGAGATCAACAAGAAGGAAAATGAAGAGTAGGGCAAAAAGTTGTACCTTGTAAACTCAATGTTGCCCTTCTCGACATTGCTTCTCATGATCTGAAAAAGAAAACAATATATATACAGTGCAAAGGAAGAATCTACATGCTCTAAACTACATGCTCTACTTATGCAAGACCTAAATATGCAATGATTCCTAAAAATGCAGCTAAGTGAGTTATATATCCTATATGAACGCCTCAATCAAACCACCAATCATACCACTAAGTCAAACCCACCAACACCTCAATCAAATCAACAAAGTCCTAAGACATACCCCCAATTACAACAAGACAACCTATTTCAAAACTCTCTCGCACCACAAGATCCCCCTAACACATAAGCTTACTAGCTTACCCCCCTCCATGCTTAGAATATGCATCGTCCCCAATGTATAATCATGTAAAGAGTGCAAAGGGTAGGGGAGGGGGAACTTACAAAGCATCAATAGGGGTCAAGGGGGCCGCTAGGCCTCCAATTGGGTTGAGGATAGGGCTAACCGCAGTGCTTATATGCATAGTAAACATGATGCTTCAAGTTCTATTATCGGCGATCAAACTCTATTTGTCGTTGGAGCAACTCTTGTTGGGCTTGAGCGTGTTGTTGTTAGCACTCATCGATTGTCTCGAGCCTCAAGTTGAGGTGAGAGAAGTGATCATTCAAATATTGGTAGAAATAGGCTTCATTAAAGCCCGAAGAGCCCGTGACATCGTGGCTCCTAGTCATGGGGGGTTCAAGCATCTCCTCGGGTGAAGCGGACCCTGAACATCCGACACCTTCTTCTCTTTCACCGATATGCCTTCCTTGGGGTGAAGAGTCATCATCATCCATATCCATATCGATATCATCATCATACTTAATTGGAGGGGTTGGAGCAAGTGGTTTTAGAGGGGTTGGGGTGTTGGAAGAGAGGTTGGCATGATGGTGGACAAAGATACATTCACCCTCCATTTTGAACATCTCGGCATTAATATAGGCGGCTAAATCAAGCTGTCCCCCATGGAACAACAGAGTCAATTTTCTTATAAGAGGCTCCAAACCACAAGCATGTGCAATAGTTGAAATGATGCCTCCACAAGTAATGGAGGACTTGGGAGAGGAGGCTTGAGAGACCAACTGATGGAGAATGAAAGCTCCCGTATCAAAACTCTCATCATTTAAGATACACCACAAGAGAAAAATTTCACTCAATCGGACTCCGTTTTGGCTCTCATGGTGTGTGAAAATGGTGTTGACCATGAGGCGATGAAGGTAGCGGAAGGTGGGGTTGCAAATAGAAGTGGCCTTAGATCCACTAGCACTATAGGCAACATAGCTCCCCGAGTTGTCCTTCACCACGGTACGCTTATCACATGTGATTTTCGTCCAAAACTATTGGTCATTGAAATTCTCATGGGTGAGGGTCCAAACACCTCCATGAAGAGCCTTAAACAGCAGTCAAACGGGTTGATTTTGGTATGGGGTGGTCCAATTCACCTTAAAAGAGCCTAAAAACTCCCAACACAACCTCTTATACACCGGTTTAGTCATGCTCATGGTATCAACCCAACATGCAACCTCAAGCAATTCATTTAAACTTTCCAACAAGCCTAAAGTCCTCAATGTACCAAGGTCAATGTACTTAGGCTCAGTTATTCGTCAAGTAGCAATAGAATCATAACGATTGGTTTACTGTTGATCAACGAATTGCAATGCATATTTGTTTATAGCGTAAGGGGGAGGAGGTTGGTTACCTCGGGCTGCTTGGGCCCGAATTAGAGGCACTTTGGCGGTGGGAGTGACGGTGACCGCCTTGGCACGCTTGGAGGTCCCCGAATATGAAGGTCCGGCTGCGATGGTCTCCTTGCCCATTGTGGAATGAAGCTCCAAAAATCCTCAAGCTCCAAATAGGTATAACACTTCAATCACTCCAAAACCAAGTAATCTAAGTGGGCTATGGACATTCCCACTGGCAAGAGACCATCAAATTGGAGTAATAAGACCTCAAAAGTGAAGCTTTCTCTCTCCTCAAACTTCTATAGTGGTGAAGTTTATAGAGACAGAAAGTGATGAGGCAGAGGTGAAATATAGTATCCAAATGGAAGCTTGGACTATGAGGAAGAAAAATCTGGCAATAAAATGGCCGAAAAACACCTTAAAGTGGTCGGATTTTAGAGAGAGAAGATTGGGGGTTAGGTTTTGAGAGGTGAGGATTTGTGTGATTGATAGAGAAAGAAGGTGTTTTAGTGGAGGAATAAGCAACTATAGGTGAAAAGAGTAAAGAAAATGGTGGAAAATAGTGAAAAATATAGTGGGATAGTGGTGGATTTGAGGGATTGGTGATGGAGCATTGAGAGGTTTTAGAGAGAGAAAATCGTGGGGGTGAAGAGGATGAAGAAGAAATGAAGAAAGAGGGAAAAAAGAGGAAAGGAAAGAGAGAAAAGCAGTCAGGCCAGGTGACGGCTGTCGCCTACACAACGGCCTGCCCTCGTTGTTCTAGCGACGACCTCCCTGCAGGTGACCGTCGCTAGTCCCTGGAATTGGGGTGAAATTTCTGCAGGCCCAGGCGATGGGCGTTGTGTAGTCGACGACCTTACTGTCGCCTGGGCAGTTTCAACCAAGGTATTTTTTTGTGATTTTTTTCTGGTTAACTCTTCCTTCTTATTTGAGTCAAAACCCAAGAGGAAGATCCAGGGTGCCTCCCAACAAGTGCTCTTTTAAGGTCTTAAGCTCGACCGGTGGGATGCCTTTTAATTAACGAAGGAATTGGGGAAGGTGTAAACAACCTTCACCTCAATTGGGTCTCTGATGATGTAATGTTTGAGTCATTGACCATTCACCTTAAATGACCCGGAAGTCTCTCTCTATACCTCCACCGCCTTATACGAAAAAAAACTTTGATAACTTTGAAAGGCCCGGACCACCTGGAGCGGAGTTTCCCTGGGAATAGCCTGAGGTGTGAGTTGAACAGCAAGACTAAGTCGCCTTCCTTGAATTCCCTTCGTAAGATGCAGTTGTCATGCCACTTTTTCACCTTCTCTTTGTAAACTTTTGAACTTTCGTAAGCATCTAATCTTAACTCCTCAAGTTCATTCAATTGTAATAACCTCCTCTCTCCTGAGGCCTTGAAGTCAAAATTTAGTTGCTCAATAGCCTAAAAAGCCCAATGCTCCAATTCAACGGGCAAATGACAAGGTTTACCATAGACAAGCCAAAATGGTGTTGTGCCAATGGGAGTCTTGAAAGCGGTGTGGTAGGCCCAAAGTGCATCGTGAAGCTTATCCGACCAATCTTTTCTTAAGAGAGCCATTGTCTTTTCCAAAATGACTTTGATTTCTCTATTTGAGATCTCCGCTTGCCCACTTGTTTGGAGTTGACACCCCAATCCTTTCTTGTGATGCAACCCATATTTGGTAAGCATGGCCTTGAATTTTTGTTCAATAAAGTGAGTCCCCCCATCACTAATTAAAACCCTTGGAACATCGAACCTAGGGAAAATTACGCGTTTAAAGAACTTGGTGACCGCTTGTGCATCATTTGTGGGGCTTACGATAACCTCCACCCATTTGGAAACGTAATCAACAGCCACCAAGAAGTATTTGTTCCCTCTTGAAGAGGGGAAAGGCCTCATAAAATCAATGCCCCATACATCAAAAACTTCCACCTCATGGTTATAGTTAAGGGGCATCTCGTTTCGCCTTGTCAAATTTCTAGCTCTTTGGCACCTATCATAAGATCGAATGTATGTATTGACATCCTTAAAAAGGGTTGGCCAAAAGAAAACAACTTGAAGGATCTTGGCGACGGTTTTGTCAATGCTTGTGTGGCCTCCATAAGGGGAATCATGGTAATGTGAGATGATGGATTGCATCATTTCTTCGGGTATGCATCGCCTTATAATCCATATCCACAAGTCTTGTATAGGCATGGGTCTTCTCAAAAGAAGGACTTGACTTGGGAGAAAAACGTCTTCTTTTGGTTGGAGTTCATGTCGAGAGGTAGAATGCCACACACCAAGTAGTTAGCCATATCCACAAACTAAGGAGCATCTGATGTAGCTAAGGTGAGCAAATGCTCATTTGAGAATAAATCATCAATGGGCAACCCATACTCTCTATCATCTCCTTGAGCAATTGGTAACTGGGAAAGGTGATGCGCTACCACATTTTCAGTGCCCTTTTTATCTCGAATCTCAAGTGCGAACTCTTGAAGGAGAAGGACCCACCTAATTAATCTTGGCTTCACATCTTTTTTCTCCATTAGGTGCTTGATGGCGGAGTGATCAGAGTAAACTATCACCTTGGACCTCAAAAGATATTACCGAAACTTCTCGACGGCAAACACCACCGCCAACATTTCCTTCTCTGTGGTGGAGTACTTTGCTTGGGCTTCATCGAGGGTCTTGCTTGCATAGTATAACACAAATGGCTTGTTATCTCTCTGTTGAGCCAAGGCTGCACCCACACCAAAGTCATTAGCATCACACATCAACTCATACAGTAGACTCCAATCAGGCGGTTAGATTATGGGAGCCAATATCAAAGCCTCCTTGATCCTATTAAAAGCTTCAAGACACTCGTTAGTAAACACAAAATGGGTATCTTTGGTTAAGAGTTAGGAGAGAGGTTTTGCGATCTTAGAGAAATCCTTGATAAAGCAATGGTAAAACCCCGTATCACCAAGGAAACTCCTCACCCCTTTAACATTGGTGGGGGTGGCAACCGCTCAATTACCTCCACCTTAGCTCTATCCACCTTGATATATTAGATACGACATTCCTAAGAACAACCACCTCTTGTATCATAAAGTGACATTTCTCCGAATTCAAAACCAAGTTGACTTCCTCACATCTACGGAGCACCTTAACCAAGTTTGTCAAACACACATCAAAGGTAGCTCCATAAACAGAGAAGTCATCCATAAAGACTTCCATAATGTTTTCTATGTACTCAGAGAAAGCAGCAAGCATGCACTGTTGGAAAGTAGCGAGGGCATTGCACAAGCCAAAAGGCATCCTCCAGTACGTAAAGGTACTGTAAGAGCATGTGAACGTTGTCTTCTCTTGATCGCTTGGATGGATAGGGATTTGGAAGAAACCCAAATACCCATCTACGTAACAAAAGAAGGAATGTCGTGCAAGCCTTTCCAACATTAGATCAATGAAGGGGAGAGGGAAATGGTCTTTCCGGGTGGCCTTGTTAAATTTCCTATAGTCAATACACATCCGCCACCCGGTCACCGTTCTAGTGGAAATCAACTCATCTTTCTCATTCTTGACAACGGTCATATCCCCCTTTTTTGGAACTACTTGCACTGGGCTAACCTATTCACTATTTGAGATAAGGTAGATGATCCCGACATCGAGTAGTTTGACAACCTCTTTCTTGACAACATCTTACATGTTAGGGTTTAAGCATCTTTAAGGTTGTCTAGAAGGCTTATGACCCTCATCAAGATGTATTCCATGCATGCATAATGTTGGACTAATTCCACTAATATCATCAATACTATAACCAATGGCCCCTCCATGCTTACGAAGCACATTGAACAATTTCTCAACTTGGGGACCATTAAGATTAGCACTAACAATGACGAGAAAGTTATGATTGGGACTAAGAAATTCATACCAAAGATGAGAAGGTAGGGGCTTCAAATCTAACTCGGGGGCATCCTTCTTGTCTTCATTGGAGGAACGAACATCCGCATTAAGAACCTCCGTTGGTTGGTGTCTAGGGAGGTATGGTTGGGCCGAGTTAAAAACCTTGGCACAGATTTCAATTTCTTTATCCAAGTAAGGGTTAACCCCATTGCCACAAACACAAATCAAGCATGCCTCAAGTAGGTTGGGGGGCTAGGCATTCCCATCTCCTCAAGTCCTACATTTTCAAGCAAATCAACCCGATAGCAGGCATCCTCTAGGGAGGGAGAAGCTATAGCTTGTGAAAGATTAAATTCAAGCTTCTCCTCACAAACATAAAGGGAGAGCCTCTCATTTTTTGCATCAATCATTGCACCAGCCGTGGCTAGGAAATGGCGCCCTAAGATGATAGGTATTTAAGCGTCCTCCTTCATTTTCATGACAACAAAGTCACAAGGGATGAAGAATTTCCTAACTTGAAGAGGCGCATCCTCTAGAAATCCAATAGGGTACTTACGGAATGATCCACAAGTTGGATTGAAATTGTGATGGGATTGAGCTCCCCCACTTGGAGCCATTTGCATATTGAAAGATGTGATCACAAGATATGATCACAAGATATGGAAAGATGTGATCACAAGATATGGACGTACCAGTTCTATTATCATGAATAATGGAAGACAATTCATTAGCAAAAGCATAAAGGAAAACTACAAAGACTTAGGAATCACCATCTACAACAATTCAGTTGTAAGATCTCAGGCTGATAGACAAGGAGAAGCTACTAGCAAGCAAATAATCTAGGCATTTAGGAAAAAAAATCAAAGGTACCAAAGGGGCCTAGGTAAATGAATTAAATGCATCCTATGGTCTTCAAGGAAAACTTTTAAGACCTATACCAATCAATCCCCCTTCATACTCACATATAGTGCTGAAGTCCTACTACTTGTATAAGTTGATGAAACCAATATGGGGGAACAAGGGTATAAAGCAACACAAAATAAAAGAACACAAGTTGAAGCCTTGGATTTACTGTCAGAAATAAGGGAACAAGCTATAATGAGAATGGAACTATGTAAGGCTAGGGCCACCAAGGAATGCAATAGAAGGGTAATTCATTGATCCCTACAATGTAGGACCTTGGTCCTTAGAAGCATAAAAGTAGTTGAAATTAAAAGTCAACAATCAAAAGTCAATGGTTCACAAGTCAAACGGTAAAATTTAATCAATTATAACATCTAACATTTATTTAATGCCAATAGAAGTTCAACTTAAGCTTCTATTTTGGCCTCACTCACAACCATTCTCAATGCAGCACATTGGTACCTGAAAATAAAACATTTTGAAGATGAAGTTCAATAATGCCTACCGCTCACTGTAAAACACTTCAATTCATTTAAAACATTTGGGGGGGAATATTAAAATAGTTCGAAGTGATAATTGATTCCTAGCCAATTCGAGATCCTTGAACTTCAAATTATTAATCATTATTCAAACTGGAACCCGAATAACCTAAAGGGTTACTAGAACCCAAACAGCAGCATGCTATAACAAGGGGAGTATCGAGGTAAACTTACCTTGATCTCAGGAGGCAACCTCCCACCAACTTGCATTAATATTTCCCTTTAAGATTTAGTATTTTATAAATAGGTTCATTTAGATCCCAATAAGCCGAACCCATCTCGTCCAGAACTTCTATTAACTTAGCAAAACCACTTTGAAATATGGATTGATCAAAATCCAAAACAAAACTCTTTCTATGGATTGATCACAACCCCTGTATTTTGCCACATATGTGGGTTCAGTCCTCCAAGGGCCTCTAAGTTGAAGGAAGAATTCCTAGAATTGCTGCCCTTAAAGATAAAGTAAGTTAGGGATTCCCTTCGTTTTAGTCTTCAGTCCTAGAATTGGAGATAGTAAGTTAGGGATTCCCTTCGATTTAGTCTTTGGTCCTAGAATTGGAGATAGACCAGACCTCCTCTAGCTCCCGCATCAACGAAGCAGGCCATCTGCCAGCATCGTGGCGATTTCCTTTGCTGGAAGTTCAACATTAGGAACATATCCTAACAGTAGAAGTGACTACTTAGATATAAACATTCAATCATAATACCATATTACAAGTTCAGTAATTCATAAAATCACATGTTGCAGTTCAAGTTTTACACATGAGGTCCCCTTGGCAAACAACATTACATACATAATTCATAAACATCCAAAACCACTACTTTAGGGTATAAACATTATCTTCATACCAAGGGGGGTTAAGGTATAAACATTACCTCAAAGAAGCATAAGTGACCTAGCGTGAGCTCAAACATAAGGTGTTGGACCTAAATGATAAAATAAGAAGTCATAAGATGGTCAAGCTTAAGGGAGTCCTTACATCCAAAATCCAATATTTTTCAATCAAAAAGTCAACCAGGCCACTAAGACCACATGAATATAACTAATACTCCTACGTGCTGATTTTTAAGAACTCACGCAACTTTTAAAAGCTCAATTACTCAATAAAAGCAAATATTAAACTTTAAATCCTTTAGCCTTTGAGAGCATTTTCAGGTCAGTTTTGTAGCCTAATTCACAAAGCCCATAACTTCTCCTATAATCATCATATTGAGGTGTTTAATCACAATCTGGAAAGATATTTTGACCTACTATAACTTTTGTTTCATAAGCATTCACAAAAAAACCATAGAAACTGTCCTAAAAAGTCATGGTTTTCCATCTAGTTAGTTTCAAGTTAGAATTGCAATGTTTTAGGAAAAAAAATTATATCCCATTTGTTTTAAGCCCAAAATTAGAGATTCAAAATTTTTAGACAAATAGGCTCATAAAACTAGTTCTTTGAATTTGTTCATAACTTTTAGCCCTATGCATCAATCCCGTTTATTCTTCAAAGTCATGTCTAGTGTACGTCTATTTTCTAGTCTTGGCTAAACTCATGTTCCATACATGAAATCACCTTATTTGATAAGGATTTTTCAAGTGCAAGAGGGAACCAGTAGCCACCACAGGAAGAACATGGCTGGCACCATCAGCCATGGTGGCCACCACAGGATGCCCATGGTCACGCTATGCTTTTGGCTTGGCTAGAAAACTAGCAGTGGGGACCGTGGACTATGTGTAGTCTCCTCCACGGTATGTGGTGACCAGTTTTTCTGGTATTCTTTTTTTGGATTGATGGATAAGCATGACACATCATCTCCCTCCAAAAGTATAAGCCAAACCCTATCCATACTAGTATCTTTTCAAATTGCTAAGACATGTATATAAGGAAGAAGAACATGCACAAGTAATATGCATAATCTATATGAGTGATTGAGTGATTGTAGCACCCTCATTGATTGAGCTTTTGAGAAAATTTAAACATTTGCACTTGTTTTTTCAGCATCTTATCCCTAATATTATTTATAGTGCAGTAAATAAGTCTTAAGAAGATTAATTCTTTCACAATTTGGTGAAATATCTAGTACCACATTCAACATTTTCCCAAATAATCTTAAGACTTATTTACTAAAAATGACAATACTTCATGAGATGACTTCCAACTTTCAGGAATTAAACAAGTTTGGGGGTGTTGGGTTTCATCGATGGCAGAAGAAGATGCATTTTCTCTGTACTACTCTAATAGTGGTATATGGACTCAATATTCCTCCCCCCCCCCGCCATTGAGACTGAAAATGAGACTTTGGAGCAAGCCTGTTGGAGATCTAAGCTCGAGAATGTTGATTGTATTTGCCGAGGGCACATAGTGAACAACATGTCAGATGCCTTGTTCAATATGTATCAAGGGGTGGAATTTGCCAAGGAACTTTGGGAGGCGTTGCACAACAAGTATATGGCGAGGATGCTTCTAGCAAGAACCTCTTTGTATGTGAATTTGATAATTATATGATGGTCAAAGAATGTTCTATTATAGACCAATTGCATAAAATTTAGTATATTTTTGAGTCACTTTAAGTAGCATAAAATGCATATGGATGAGTCTATTATAGTGTCTTATATGGTAGACAAGCTTCCCCCTTCTCGAAAATACTCTAAAAGAACCCTAAAGCGTAAGAAAGAAGAAATGTCTCTTGAGGATTTGGCTAACCCTCATCATATATAAGAAGAGTTGCATATGCAAGATGAGTCAAATGAGCATGTCTCCTAGATTCTTGTTGTCGAAGATGGAGAGATGAGTCAATTATAGAAAGGAAAGGGAAGCAAGGACTAGTAGGACAACAATAATGAGGCTAACAAGAAGATAAAGGTGGTTTGTTGGGAATGTAACAAATCATACCACAAAAAAAGAGATTATACTATTTGGAAGTGCAAGACTCTTGTGCCAGTTGAAGATGGGAAAGTGCTCTACATAGGCAATACTTCTACCATTGATGTCAAAGAAACACACCAAGTAGAATTAGTCTTTATTTTCTACAAAACGCTTGCATTGAATGATGTATATTATGCACCAGAGGTCAAGAAGAATCTTGTTTTCAGTTTTCTTCTTAAATGGTTTAGTTTTAAACAAGTGTATGAAGCTAGTAAGTTTATTCTGTCCAAGGGTAGTGTCTTTTTGGGGAAGGGCTATGAATTTGGTGGTATGTCTAAACTTAATGTAACGACTACTTTTAGTGCTAATAAAGTGAATGATTTTGCTTACATGCTTGTCCATTCTATTTCTTCTCTATGGCATAATTGTCTTGGACATTGAATTATAGTAGATTAAAAGAGATGTCTAGACTTAAGTTAATTCCAAATTTTTATGGAAACATAGAGAAGTGCAAAACTTGCTTGTTAACCAAAATCGCTAGAAGTTCTTTTCCTAATGTTGATAAGATCAAAATACTTGAACTAATTCATAGTGATTTAGTTGCCTTTCATAGCACTCCTTTTGGAGTGAAATACTATATCACATTCATTGATGATTTTTCAAGATATTTTGAAGTGGATCTTTGGCATGCTAAAAATGATGCACTAGATAAGTTTAGAGTCTTTAAAAACGAATTTGAGTTACACTGTGATACATATTGAGTTGACTAGACCTTGTGCCAAGGCATAAAGATGGTCTCATCTACTCCAAAAGTCACTTGTCACCAAATTCCAGCATATAAATCTCACTTTGTCTTGGTGTTTCACCTAGCAAATGGGCTCGAAAATTAACAATCTGTGACTTGTTGGAAAGGTAATAGAGATACTATTGGAATCTGTAAATATTTTCAGTAGATGTTTGTTTTGAATAGTCTAAAGTGATAAAAACTCCATTACAATAGTGTTAGTTTTTATCCGATAAACTTGTTAAATCTGGGTCAGGTTTAAATCATATCAAATGGAGCCCAAACGAGGCAAGCCCAAATTTTTTTGATTCCCGAAGATGTCTATTTTAGTCCCATGTACTAAAAAATTTAGCATTGATTTCCAATATTAGAAAAAATGGCCCAAATATATGGAGTGTGCACAAAATTTCAATTTTGAAACAATGTAGAATTTTGCCTTAATTAAGGAGGGTATAGCTGTTATCTTTGAGATTAATTAGTATGAGGTGATTCTACACATACCAAGAAAGATTTAATGGCAGGGCCCCCATTGGAGATTAATTAGTATGAGGTGATTCTATACATACCTAGAAGGAGGGGGGAGAATCTTGAAAAAATTACAACTCACCTTGGTTGTAATTATCTTAGTAAGTTGATTTATTTTTCTAAGATAATTTGTAATTCTCCTACTGGTACACTTATCCCACTATTGTAACATCTAATCCCCTCATTTTGGGTATTTATAGACCCAATACCTTCATGTAAATTCAGCTTGAATTGAATTATAAATGGAAAGGCAAATGGCCATTTTTTCTCACTAAAATATCCACATCTTTATCACTTTAATTAAAAGTGGTGAGCAGATTTTTTCCTTTAGAATTCTTCTTTGGTGACTAAGAGCCTTTAGAATAATAATTTAGTGGAAAGTAATTAAACTATGATTAGTATCTTACCTTGGACACAAACCTCACAATCTTATCTATTGATTGAGATTCAACCCAAGAGAAGCCTTCTTTTGGTGTGATTATTTTCCTTATTAGTTTTGATCTTAGGAGTTTGAAAATTTCATCACTCATCAAGTTGGTAATAGAGCTAGAGTTTGTTTTGGGTGGTTATTGAATCAAAACCTTTATTGATTCAAACACCTCACTACCTTTCAATTTCACCCCAAAAATCCATGCTTTAGCTCTTCAAAACTTTTCTTCACTTAGCTTCCTTCGTCAACCCTCATAAGTCCACAAAGAACCCTACTTATAGCCAAACACAATTCCTAACCTAAACACACCCCTAAAACTCCACAAAAAGCCTTCATAAAAAGCCGTAAAAAAGTACCCAGGCAAAGATTTAGCATGTCCTACCCGTGTTGCCTGGCACGACGATGCCACATTTCCTGCACTCCCATTCTTGTTCCAGAGTTTTGGCACGACCACCCCGTGCCACAGAGCACAACTATTCCCCTCTGTTTTCACTGTTTTCTTGCCCGTGACACTTCTTGCATGTCTGTGCTTCCCCTATGTCGATCCTTTTTCCCTTTTTCACCTTACAAACCACTGCCAACCATGGTTAATGAGGGAGATGCATCTCAGCAAGTCCATAAGATAGATAGGGTCATTGTTGAGCTTTAAGCTCAAGTAAGGAAGCTTAGCAAGCAAGTGACTCATATAACAAAAGCTATGAAAGAGTCTCCTTACTTTGATGGTATTAGTTTAGATCCTACCATTTATTTGAGATGGGTTCTAACACTTAAAGATTGTTTTGATACAAAAGGATGCTTGATTGAAGAGAGCTTCATAATAGCTACTAAAAAACTCCAAGGTTATGCCCAATATTGGTTCAAATGGCTTATGAAGGAGAGAGCTCTTCAAGGCAAGCTTAGAATTAAGACTTGGAGTTGGCTCAAATCATATATGGGTGTGAGATTCTATTGAGGTCTACACATTGATGAAGAGCTCGAGAAGGAAATACCTATTGTTGCTCACAAAGAGATCAAGCTCCAACAAGGAGATGAGCCTACATTAGTTTTGATAAGAAAAGAGAAACAGAAACATAAGTGACAATGAATTAGAGCTCCCTTAAAGCTCCTATCTCAATGGATTTTACACTAGTTCCTTCCGTTGAAGAAACTATGGAAGTTCAAGTTCAAGTTCAAAAAAAGGAGGAGCCTAGCATGGGACAAGAAGAGGCCAAGCAAGAAAATGATATCCTTTTGGATCTTGGAGAGAAAAAAGTCGAATCAAAGGCCAACTTAGAGGTTATACTACCTATTGTCCCTCTACCTCAGTTTTACCCTCTTTATTGTCCCAGTATAAGAATTGAGGTAAACATCACCAAACAAGCACTATTTTTATTCTCAATGACCAAGTTTAGAAATGAGGTCTTGTATGGGATGTTTCCTTTGAGTGCCAGTCTTATTTTGCTTGTTCGATCATGGATGTTTGATTGTTGTGTGAGTTATAGTGGACATGACTTCTATAAACACCAAGGGCAAGCAGTATCACTTTCTTCTTTACCCTCACCTCGCAAATACAAACCAAGTGAGGGTTATGAGAATAGCCTCTATACAAGTGAAATATGGGATGGGAGAACCATTAGTAAGAGCAAACCTCTAATTATCTTACTCTGGCTTGAACAAATACAAGTGAGGGATAGAAAGCTTTTCCCCTTATAGCTCACCAACGGCTTGAGGATGAAATCCCGAAAGAACTCACACTCAAGGTCCTATTGCTTATCACAAGGGTGTTAGGGGAAAGCCTCCATAAGGGTGATCAAGCCACATAAGGCGCCTCTCTAGAGTATAATGAGTTTGAGTTATCTTGTGATGAGTATGTTAAGATCTTCAATGAGCTAATGAGGCCTAGGAGAGGTACTCATTGTTTTGATGTTCTCCCAAAGATCTTCAACAACTCCTATAAATTCAAGAAGAGAGGAGTCCATGGCACTTCGGGTATTTTCAAACCCAAGAGTGGTAAAAGGCATGCCAGGTTGACGTCACGAAATTTCAACCCTAAGGATTTGAGGTAAAATCCTTATTTAGTGGGAGGTTGATATGTATCGAGTTCGCTAGACCTTGCACCGAGGCATAAAGATGGTCCCATCTACCCCAAAAGTAACTTGTCACCAAATTTCGGCACATAAATCCCACTCTGTCATGGTGTTTCACCTAGCAAACAGACTCAAAAATTAACCATTTATGACTTGTTGGAAAGGTAATAGAGTCTACTATTAGGACATATAAATATTTGTAGTATATGTTTGTGTTTGAATTCACTAAAGTGGTGAAAACTGCATTACAATAGCGCTACTTTTGACCCGATAAACTTGCTGAATTTGGATCAAGTTTAAGTTCTACAAAACAAAGCCCAAACAAGGCAAGCCCAAGTTTTACTAATTCCCGAAGACATCTATTTTATCCCCATGTGCTAAAAAATTTGGCTTTGGTTTCCAATATTAAGTGAAATGGCCCAAATATGTGGAGTAGGCACCAAATTTCAGTTTCGCTGATTCCCGAAGACATCTATTTTGTCCCCAATGTGCTAAAAAATTTGGCATTGGTTTCCAATATTAGGTGAAATGGCCCAAATATGTGGAGTATGTACTAAATTTCAGTTTTGGAGCAATTTGGAATTTGGTCTTAATTAAGAAGGGTATAGATATTATCTTTGAGATTAATTAGCATAGGGTGATTCTACACATATCAATGAAGATTTGTTCAGTGGCAGGGCCCCTATTGGAGGTGTAAGGCCTTCTAGAACCTCCTAGAAGAAAAGGGGAAAGAATCCTGAAAAAAATATAACTCACCTTAGTTGTAATTATCTTAGTAATTTAATTTATTTTCCTAAGATAATTTGTAATTCCCCTATCAATACACTTGCCCCACTATTGTAACATCTAATTTCCCCATTTTGGGTATTTATAGATCTAAGTACCTCCATGTAAACTCAGCTTGAGTTGAATTATGAATGGAAAGGCAAATGACCATTTTCTCTCATGAAAATGTCCACATCTTTTCTCTTCAATAAAGAGTGGTGAGTAGTGTCTTTCCTTTGGAATTCATCTTTGGCGGTTAAGAGCCTTTAGGAGAGGAATTTGGTGGAAAATAATTAAATTATTACTAGTATCTTACCTTGGGAACAAACCTCACAATCTTATAGATTAATTGAGACTCAACCTAAGAGACCCACCCTTTTAGTGTGATTATTTTCCTTGTTATTTTTTATCTTGGGAGTATGAGGATTCCATCCCTCATCACATTGTGAAACCTTCACTAAAAGACTAAGATTAGGTAGGGGTGGTGAATATTATGTTCCAAGTTTTTTCCAATCCAATGATATAATTCATGAGGTCATAA
This sequence comes from Selenicereus undatus, assembly GCA_017589665.1. Classification (NCBI taxonomy): domain Eukaryota; kingdom Viridiplantae; phylum Streptophyta; class Magnoliopsida; order Caryophyllales; family Cactaceae; genus Selenicereus; species Selenicereus undatus. The sequence goes on from JACYFF010019584.1 coordinate 39,992,917, forward strand.
CACCATACACACCACAACAAAATGGCATGGTGGAAAGTAGAACATAGTATTGACTACTTTGATACTTATGCATTGGTAGCTAGAATTGGTACTATTACAGTACTCGTTAATCTTGCTACAATTCAAAAGTTGCTGATTCACCCAAATGGATGTAAAACCAACATTCGTAAATGGTGAGTTAAAAAAAATAGGTATACACGAGACAACCTAAATGCTTTGTAGCTCCTAACAAAGAAAAGAAAGTATGCAAATGCACAAGATCCTTGTATGGCCTAAAGCAAACACCTACTCAATGGCATCAAAATTTTGATTAAGTAATGCTTTCATTTGGCTTTAGTATCAATGAATCTGACAATGTGTTTGTTCTAAGTTTGAGCATGGAACAAGTGTGATTATATGTCTATATATTGATGACATACTAATCTTTAATACTGATTTAGAGGAAGCTAAGAAAACCAAAGTTTTTTATCTTCCAAGTTCTCTATGAAAGACATGGGGGAGGCCGATGTCATACTTGGCATTAAGATCATTAGAGATAATGATGGCATTTGCTTGCCTTAATCTCATTACATTGAGAAAGTGCTTTGGAGTTTCAAATGCCAAGATTGCTCCCTAGTAACCACACTTTCGATCCAACTTATAAGTTCACTCAAAATTGTGGGTGGCCTACTGCACAACTTGAGTATGCAACGATAATAGGATGCTCGATGTATGTCATGACAAGCAGAAGGCCAAATACTGCATTTTTCATTGCAAAATTAAGTCAATATACTAGTAATCTTAGTAAGATTCATTAGCATGCAATACCTTTGAGTTTTAAAATACTTGAAGAAAACTCAAGATTATGGCATATTTTATTCAGGTCATCCTTCGGTCTTAGAGGAGTACTCAGATACAAGTTAGGTAACTAACAGGAAGGATTAGACCTCGACATCAAGTGGATATACTCGCTTGGTGGGTGGGAGTATCTTAAGCATCCAAGAAGCAAACATGCATAATAGATTCCAAGATGGTTGTTGAGTTTGTAGCCTTAGTTGTAGCCAGTAAAGAGAACAAATGGCTATAAAACTTGTTATTAGATATGCTTTTATGGCCAAAGCCAGTGTTGCCACTCTTCATCCATTATGATAGCAGATCGACGTTGTCTAAGGTTTATAGTCATGTCTATAACTGCAAATCAAGGCACATTGGACTAAGACATGCCTATTTTCATCAATTGATTATGTTCAAAAAAGTAAGAATCTTACAGATCCTGTAACAAAAGGTTTACTAAGAGACTTGGTGTTGAGAACATCAAAGGCGATAGGACTTACGCTCACATCTTTGATCATTAATAATGATCCCTTAACTTAACTCTTGACATCAATTCACTTCTTAAGTTCAATGAGTGACTACCATGTAGAATGAGTGACTACTATATATACTAATTGATACCACTAATATATTTCATCCTAAGGTAAGAGTGCTTGTAAACTGCAACGCTAGAGGAGGATAAGTTACATTCTTAATAGACCATGATTGAATGGCTTGTGTTATAGGAGCATGTTTTTGTGGTCTGCATGTGTAAGTATGAAGTGTGATCACTTCAAAGAACTATAGGGTTTGGCTTGATGCACTCATGAAGGATATGGACACATGGACAATCATGTCAAAATATCACGTGTAAATTGACATTTGTGTGCAAAATGTATCCAATTAATAAAAGAAGATGTATAGTCCAAAGACTTGTCTACTATTACGATCAGATTAATTGAAATTATGTCCACTAAATGAAAGTTCAAATCACAAGGTACTTTCTTTATACATCAATCTATGGGTTTGCTCAAATGTTTAATTTGTATTTCCTTTCTTTGTTGGAATGGCAATGGATTAGATATCTTGAAAATGGTGGGGCATTGTAAAGAATTTTCAAGTGAGGGTGGGAACCAATAGTGACCGCGAGCTGACCAAAGTTGGGCCCACAGGCCGTGGTGCCCACCATGGATGTTCGTGGTTAGGCTGTGCTCCTGCCCTGGTGGGAAAACGGTTAATAGGGACCGTGGTTTGTCTGTGGTCTTCTCCATAGTTTTTGGTGAGCAATTTTATCGTATTTCTTACCCGGTTTGATGGATAAGGATGATATGTCATCTCCCTCCAAAATTACCTTTCAAACCCTATCCAAATTGGTATCTTTTCACATTGCTAAGACATGTATATGGACAAGCAATATACACAATCTATGTGAATGACTACAGCACTCTCATTGATTGAACTTTAGACAAACCTTGAACATTTATTTGTTTTTCCTCAATAATCTTATCCCTTAGATTATTTGCGGTGCAGCAAACAACTCCTAAAGAAAGTGAATCTTTCACGATTTGTTGAAATATCCAGTACCACATTTAGCCTTTTCTCTAACATTATACGGCCAAGAAAATCCATGAACTCAACTTTTAACCTTTTCCCAACATCCATTAACACTTATAAGTTCCTAAAAACCCTAATTAAGCCCACTCGAAAGATAAAGGAATGAGAAGTATAGAGGTTTACACTTTAGGGTTAGAACGGAGGTTTCAAAGAAATAATTTTTCTTTCAGAACAATCGTATACCAGAAATATAATTTCAAAAGCACATGTTAGGACATTAATCAAAAGTTTTAAAACGGTTGACTCAAATGTTTCAATCAAAACACAAGGGTTTAAACAAAACCTTAATCACGCTTTCAATAGCAAAAACACACGGGAGAGGAAGAGAGAAGTGGGCGGCGGACGGTGCTGACCGGGCGGCGATCATTGATGGCAATGGTGGCAATCGTCGTCAGAGGAGGTGGCTCCGATAATGGCTGGAAATGGGAAAGATAAAGAATAAGGGTGTGAAGAGGGTGCGTTTTGGGAGAGGGGAATGCTTCCACATAGAAATGAAGGACTTTGAAGAAATTTTCTTTTTGCAAAAGTCTGAGCTTCTCTCCCACATAGATAAGTTTTCTCCAAAACAATATACATACATATATATATATATATATATATATATATATATATATATATATATACATATATACATACATACATACATAC
>JACYFF010019584.1:40020970-40031185 GCA_017589665.1 Selenicereus undatus
TGTGTGTGTGTGTGTGTGTGTGTGTGTGTGTGTGTGTGTGTGTGTGTATTTCACTCACTATTATCAAACTTTGATATTTAACTACAAGATTATGGAATTTTGAAAGTGCACTCTCTAGCTAGACTCACAAATGAGATGAGAAGAAAAAAGAAAAATAGCTAGACAAGCTTATTTTCTTCTTACCCCTCGACCCAAGTGTTCTGTCTTACCCAAAATGAACGAAAAAAAAAAAAAACTGTCTATAAAAGAGGAATAAAAGTGGTAGACGAATGGATCCTCTAGCCATAACCCTCCTTTTATAGTAAGGCTTCACAAGCCCATGTTGCCCCAAATTAATTCCCAACACTCAATTGACACACCCGCTTTATCATGAGATTTGCGAGTCAACCTCTGAAGCGCGGTCAACGGTTAGAGAAAATTAGGTGTAGGGAATTAATTTTGTGCTGACTTTTTGATGATGATGATGATGGTGGAAAGAGGCACTGGGCCATGCAGAAAAACAGACCCAATTATGTGAGAAACAAGCGTCTTTGACGGGCCGTGGGCAAGCATGCTGGAGGTAGCCTGGTTTTCGAGTGAGAGTAATGAAAATTGGGCCACCAAATAATGTGAAAGAGGAAGCTCAATCGGAGGGGAAATGTGAGCTAGGAATCAGGAATGAATATGTTGGGCTTCGAGCACCGGGCCTCCGCCAACAGGCCGGCCTTAGGAAGAAAACATTGTGAGAGAGAGGAGCTGGTGGGGAGCAGTTGTCTGGCAGATGGGCCAGAGCCCACACGAAGCTTGCTGCTGGGTGAGAGCCTAACTGGGCCACGATCCCAGGAGCCCACACAGCTGGGGTAAAAAGAGAATAGATGTTGGGCTTGGGCATTTTCTGGCGGGCCATTATACTCAATTCACTCCATCCCCATTTCGCAAAATTTACATCTTATTTCATATTATCACCATCACCTATAAAAATATAAAAATATACATTATTGTTATTTATATGAAAATATATTTCAAAGGCTAAAAAGTAGGTAAAATAAATAGTAAATTTACATATAAAATATGAATTATCAACTCTTTCACACCAAAACTTTACTAGTCATTGATCAAAGAATACATATATCTATTCAACCCATTAAGTAAAACAAGATTTAGGAAAGAAAATAAAATGATCCAACCATGCATGTCCACTCTAAATCACATAGTTCAATTCACTACCAACTCACAACCCGTTATCAAATATTTCTAATTTCAACTAAGCCAACAAGCCAAGACTAAAGCAAATTAAGCACCTAATGAGACCATGTAGCAAACCTTAAGTACAAAACTTCACCCCACGTAATAAAAATCACAAGAGCACATTTGAAATCAAGTCCTCAATGCCAAATCAATTTATTAGTCTTTTTTTCCTTTCTCTTTTTTTTTGATTTTTTTTTAAAACTTTCTTAAATGTTACTTGATTTCATGCGTTTTCTTTAGTGGATAAAGATATGAATAAAGTTAACACTCAGAAAAGTGCTTAGTACACATTCATGGTATTAAAGATATAATAGATATAGAACCTCAACATTGGTACCTAAATCAGAACTTAATCAATTCAATTTCGATTTAATTTATTTATTGATTGAAAATTAATGGGGAACTTAATACTCGTTAAATACTGATAATGACATTGAAAATGCAGTCACATCTCAAAGTCAGAATTGGTTACAAAGTGACATTAGCACACCAACAATTTTAGCCATCAACTACTTAATTCTAGAAACAATCTCTAATAGTCATGGGTCACATGAATTGAATCTACATAATAAGAGTAGAACATGCATAATCAGAACGCTCAAACTCTTCCCAAAATCAAATTCACCCAAAGATTTTTAAATTTTTTCCAAAATTTTCATTCTGCCTCCCTCTCCTGAACACTTAGACCTTACATTGTCCTCAATGTAGAAAACAATATTAACGAAAAAGATGAAGAAAGGAGCAATACAGCCTTCAGCTTGATGAAATCATTTCTATATAAACCCATCAAGCCATCACTAATCACAAAAGCTAAAAACCAAGTAAAGAATCACATTCTAAAACACAAGCACACCTTAAACCAAAAAGAAAACAAAAACAAAAGAGTCAAACTTACCTAAAAGGATTAGGCTTCCTCCCAACAAGCGCCCTCCCAATAAGATCTAAGTTTTATGTCTTCAGCTAGACTTTTTATTTTCAAAAAGAACTCAAATTCCAACACGTAGATAGGTGTCAATAGTAAGGCCACCTTTGTATCAGTTGGAGGCTTATGCAATAACAATTCACAACCATAAAATATTCTCATTTTCATTCGGGGTTGTAAATAAGCTTTACTCTCATTGTATAGCCTCTCGCTCCATTCAGTTTGATTATAGAAAGACTCCATATTAACCTATTAAATATTAGGCTCAAAGAAATAAGGGTTATATTTACACGAGAAATCAAATGACTCAAACACAATGGGTGGATGGGTAAACTCAAACGACAAATAAGATGAATTGTACGGATCTAGAATACTGCACTTTGAGAAAGCAGATTCAATTAGGTTCTCATGAGAAGACATCTTTATTGATTCATCTATTTAGTCGGGTCCACTAACCACCTTCTCTCCCAATTCACCCACTAATGGATCCTCTAGTTCATTCTCACTATCGAAGAAGGAGGCATCATCATGATTTTGCCACCGAGGGATCTCTACATAATAGTTAAAGGGTTCATCGTCGTCTAGACACTCAATTATTTCATTTTTATTCTCTTCATCACCCCTAGAATCAGTGACTACCTTAGCTTGCTCAATGGCCATTGGACTCTCAACAAAATAGTTTAAAAACTCCTCATCAATCTTGATTGCATTAGCTAGACACCCATTTTGGAAATTTAATTCAAGTTCTTGGTTTTCAAAGTTATGTTTTGGTTTGGTTTCCACGATAGGATTCTCTCATTTAAAGTCTCTCTTTCTCACACTAGTTTATAAGTCCACTAAATAAGTTTGCAAGGCCTCTAAAGTATCTAACCTAATGCATGGGGATGGATAAGTATGTTCAAGACTAGTCTGTTGCTGATAAGGCTCAGGATAGGTCCTACCATTACAATAATTGAAATCACAATTAGGGTTAAATCATCCATTACAACTAACAACGTTAGCCTGTTTATGCAAACATAATACCATTGTTCAGTGGGACAACCATGGTCAAAATGCCAAGGACTACAACAAATAGAAGAATGCATATGGAAATAGGAAGATGATCAGGAGAAAAATAGTGGAACGAATCATTAGAATATAATGCCAAATGATTTCACCTTTTTCCATTCCAATTCAATTTTATTTTACTTTTTAATGAATTTTAAAAAAAATAGACAATAAAGGAAAGAAACAAAATCAGGAACAAAATGAAACTAAATTAGAGAAAAATAAAATCAAAAAGAAAACCAGAAATCACTTAACGTTCCCAGACAAGGCGCCAAAAACTTAAGGTAGATTTTATGCTCAGCTTTAAAAACTATTTGTGCTTGCAAGTGCACAAGGTTAATGGTATATTAGCGAGTACTGAGTATCGATCCCATGAGGAACAATAGCAATTTCAAATTCACTTTATCCAAATTAATTAAAAGAATGATTTTAGATTGAGCAGATTGATTGAGGAGATTGTCAATTAAAATTAAAATAAAGAAACTAAAAAAATAAGTAAATAACAAGAGATCGAATTAGAGAGATTTAGAACTTAGACTTCTCCATTGACTTAATATTGGGCTACTAAATTCAATTGGGGGCTCAATTAGTCTCTTACTCAACGTAGCTACAAGCATTAGGCCAACAGTTTTAAAGATGAATTATAAGAATCATTTTGACATAAACTATCTAGTGGTTAGCATGAATTATTCAATTCCAATTTAATCCATCTATTTTCTAGCACAACCTATTCAATTAATAATTATAATTTTAACCTCAACTGTATAATTCTTACATTAGCCTACAAGGTCTAATATAGAAATGAGATAGCAAATTAATATACTGAAAAAGTATAAGTATAAACAATAGAATTAATTCATGTAAATAAATTAGAATCAAATGTAAACTCAAAACTATGCAATATAAGAGATATAAATTAACCCCAAAAGAACATAATAAAATCAAATATTATTAGTCAATGATATGTCATAGTCCTAAATTAACAGCTTAGTTGATCGTAGAAAGAGAAAATACAATCGAAATTAGACGAGTCGTAAAATCATATGAATGGAATATTTCGCTCACTATAATAAGACTTTTATTTTAGCTATGAAATTATGAAATTTCGAAACTTAACGCTCTAACTAGACTCACAAATGAGGTGAGAAGAAAAGAAAAAAAAAACAGTTAGACAAGCTTGTTTTCTTCTTCACCCAGCAACCCACGTGTTTTGTCTTACAAAAAAAAAAAGAAGAAAAAAAAGCTCTCTATTTTAATACATAAAAAAGAACAAAGGTGGTAGACAAATGGATCATCTAGCCAACCCTCCTTTTATAGTGAGGCTTCACAAGCCCTTACTAACCCAAATTAATTTCCAACACTCAATTAACACACCTGTTTTAGCGTGAGATTAGGCGGGTCAACCTCTCGCAATTAAGCTCAGTCAATGGCAGAGAAAATTAAGTACAGGGAATTAATTGTGTGCTGACTTTTCGATGATCATAGTGGAAAGAGGCGCTGAATCGTGCAAGAAAACAGACTCAATCATCCGAGAAGCATGACCGTCTGCCAAGCCGTGGGCAAGCATGTTGGAGGCAACCTGGTTTCTGAGTGAGAGTAATGAAAACTAGGCCGCCAAAAAATGTAAAAGAATAAGGCTAATTGGAGGGGAAATGAGAGATGGGAAGCAGAAATGCATATGCTAGGCTTCGAGCGCTGGTTGCAGCTAGACCTGGCAAAACTGACCCGAGACCCGAGACCCGAACCGAATGACCCGGACCCATACCCGACCCGACACCCGAAATATGCTCACCCGAAAGTGGACCCGAAACCCGAATTGACCCGACCCGAACCATACCCGACCCAAAATTTTCAACAAAGTTGCTTGTTTTGGCACGACAAGCGTGTTTCACCAAAAATTGGTTGACCCGAAATCGACCAGACCCAAACCGAAACGACCCGAAATGTCACTTAACCCGAAAATGACCCGATCCGAACTTGACCCGACCCGTACCCGAACCGAATGACCCATTTTCCAGGTATAGCTGCAGCTAACAGGCCCACGTGGGGAAGGAAAGACAGAGAGAGGACCTAGTGGGGAGCTGTTGTCTGGTCCATGGGCTGCTCTGAAATAGAGCCCACACGGCGCGGCGCTTGTTGCTATGTTAGTGAAACCGACCCATGGACTAAGTAAGCCACGCTACTAGGAGCCCACACTGCTGGGCGGGGGGGGGGGGAGAACTTGGGCTTGGGCATTTTCTAGTGGGTTGTTGTACCCAGTTCAATCAATATCCATTTGGCAAATTTTACATTTTATTTCATGTCATCACTTATCACCTATAAAAATATAAAAATATGCATTGTTATTTATATAGAAACATATTTCAAATGCTAAAAAGTAGGTAAAATGGAGAGGAAATCTACATATAAAATATAAGTTATCAAAAGCAATTAAAGTTCATTTACTAAATAAAAGCTATTATTAAACTTTAAACTAATTAGTGTTTGGGAGCAGTTTTAGGTCACTGTTTAAGCCTAATTTACAGAGTCTATAACTTCACTTAGAAATATTGGATCGACGTATATGAGCACAATTTAGAAAAACCTTTATATCTACTATAACTTTCATTTTTGAGTAATCACAAATAACCACAGAAACTACCTCAAAAAACTCGCCTTTCTCTATCTAGTTAGTTTTAGGTTAGAATTGCATATTCACATGATAAAATTCATTTCTCCCTCGTTTTAAGTCCAAAATTTATAGTTTAAATTTTTTTTAAAAATAGACACAATTCTACAATAACAACAAAAATACCACCACTTCCTAATGTGGGTTCCGCTTTTGCAGAGATCAAGATGTAAGCAACTCTACCTCTACAGGCATCCCTGCCTGTAGAGAGGCTGATTCCAAGATACCATAGAAAAGGATGTTGTGAAAACATTTTATAGAAAAAGAATTTTGTGAAAATATTTGATAGAAAAAACTAAAGATAGATAGCAGGAGATGAACTAAGAAATACTAATAAAATAGGTGACAGTAACTATGTAAAACATAAGTACAACATAATAGAGGAAAATACTATACCTTAACAAACAGAGGTAGGTAAATAATATCTCTTCCTAAATGTACTACTTACATACAAACATGACATATGAAGAAAACACACACACACACACACACACCCCACAACCAAACTACCCCACAGCAACCGAATGACAACTATGAGGCCATTTCTCTGTGATCTAGAACCTTAATCATATCCTGCCATAGTCTCTTATCCTGACTCATGTCTTCCGTCAATCCTACAACTTTCAAGTCCTCTCTAATCACTTCCTCCAAGCTCTTCTTTGATCGTCCCCTACCTCTTCTACCTTCTGAGATGTTAATCCTCTCATATCTCCTCATTAGAGCATCCTCACTCCTTTTCTTCATATGACCAAATCATCTGAGTCCAGTTTCCCTCATCTTATTCTCGATGGGAGCCACTTTAAGTATGTCTCTAATTAGTTCATAACTAATTTTATCCACCCTCATATAGCCACAAATCCATCTAAGCATCCTCATCTCTGTTACCATCAAGTTTTGAACATGTGTCTTTTTTACAGGCCAACACTCCGACCCATAATTCTACATTCCTAAAGTTTTCCATGATTTTTAGCCAAGTATGTAATTTCAGTTTATTCCTCAAAGTTAAGTCACTATAGGTCTAGTCAACATGAACATAGTCTAACGACCGTGAAATCAACCTATATTCATCCCTAACATTCGAATACTCCTCCTAGATGTGAAGAATGCTAATAAAGCACAATGAAAAGATAAAACAGGGGAAAAATAGGTTTTACCTTAGATGGTTTGAATCAACGTTCAGGAGCAATGAAATTCTTTATTATGCACTCTAAGATTTGAAATTTAATTCAAACACATGAATTGAGAGGATTAATTAGGGCTAGAGAATTGAATCAAATTTTATTTCCTTTAAATTCAAATATAGAAGCAAAAGAAGAACCCTAGCCATGTTTTTACTCGTTAAGAAGAAGACGAGGAAGAGGAGAAGAGATGCGGCTACCGGTAAGGGCAGCAAAATGACAGTAGTGGGACTATATGCTGACTAGGGGTGGGACTGTGTGAGAGAAGAGGGGAGAGAAAGTGATACTAAGAGAGAGAATAGTGTGTTCACATAAAAAAATAAATTCTTTTTTTTTTTAATTTGGCTGTCAAAGAGGAAAGAAAGAGATTTACAGGTTGGATTTATAGGGAACTATAAAATATGGGAAATTTTTAATAGTCGCTCCAAATGGTGAATTAATTCAAATTCAATTTTTGAAATTTTGGATGAATTTTAAAATAATTGAAATAATAAATTTTTATGTTTCTTTTTTTGTTGAGTTGAGTAAAATGGAAGGAGATAAATTCATAGAAAAATTATGGGCAAGGGAAGGATTTAGGGAATTTGCTTTTAATTCCTTCCAAAATGCCAATACATTCAAATTTTAAATTTCAAAATTTCAGAGGAAAAACTTATAACAAAGTTTTTATTAACTAGGATTAATATTTTCTTTAATAAAGCACTGGGTTGGATCAGAAATAGAGAATTGTGGACTAATTTATACAAATGCCTCACGCTAAAATTACTACCTACAAGCTCAAGTGACTAGCAATAAGTTCTTGAAATTAAAAATTGCCTTTATTATTCTTTGAGAATTAGAATTAAAATTTTGGGGTTTTACATTTTATCCTCCTTAGAAGAAGTTTCATCCTCGGAATTTCACAAAGGACTCAGTCATAAACATCCGAATTTGCATGTCACCCCTCCTAAAAGATGTTTCGTCTCCGAAACTTACTCTTACCTAGTCCAGCAAACAGATCAGGGTACTTAATTGTGTTTCCCCTATCGGTTCCCATGTTGCCTCAGTTGTGGTGTGATTAGCACAAAGGACCTTCACATGTTGAACGACTTTGTTGCGAAGGTTGCTTCGCTCTATGATCTAATATCTCGATTGGTTGTTCCTTGTAAGTCAAGTCTTCCCAGAGTTACAAAAGTTCTGGCTCGATCACATGAGATGATCAAGAATGTATATGTATAATTGAGACATGTGGAATACATTATAGACTCCTGAGAGTTCATCTAGCAGTTGTAACTGATATACTACTTCTCGCACCCACTCTGTGATGGAGTAGTGACCAATGTGCCTTAGGGGAAGCTTGCCTAATTGCCCAAATCGCATGAGCCCTTGGTAGGTGAGACCCTTAGGAAGACATGGTCCCTATTTCACATTTCAAAGGTCTCTACCACTTGACTACGTAGCTCTTCTGGCAACTCTAAGTTGCCTTCATGTTCTTCTAGATGACTCAAATCTTTTGTGTGGTTGCTTGGATAGGTTCAGGTTCAATGGTGATGCATCAATGATCTCCTGCCTATATAAGGGAGTTCCTCACCTCCTACCACATAGCACTTTGAATGGAGACATTCCTACACTAGAATGGTAGCTATTGTTGTAGAATAATTCAATCAGCGTTAATTACTCATCCTATGTCTTCTTAAAATCCAGAACACATGCTCGTAGCTTGCCTTCTAGTGTTTGGATGGTACGCTTTGTCCGACGATCAGTAGCTGAGTGAAAAGTAGTGCTAAAGTTTAACTTGGTTGCATATCCTTCTTTGAGTTTCTACCAAAACCCACCTAACTTGGAACATTATGTTCCAGTCAGAGACCATGAACTAGATATTCCATGTAAGTGGACAATCTCCTCTAAATAAGTGTGTGCAAGCTAATCTTCAACGAATCAAACTTGTTGGCATACCGAGAAATCTGGAGTTTGTAATCCTCTTGGAGAATGGTACCTTTTAGGAGATATCATTTCTCACAATAGTCACCCTTCGCTATCTATACAAGGGTTCACTCTTAGCTCACTATTTAGTCTCTACTAGTAGGCGGTTTACTTCATCCTCCATCCTTAGTTCACCAAATTGTGTTCATTAAGATCTCTAACTCAATAACCAACATATCTCAAGCACCCTTAGTTCATTGTGAAATCCTTAAAATTCAACTAATTCATATATATACTTTTAGAACCATATGCAATACAACAAACTTCTTCTCCTACACCACATGTAACTTTTTTTTTTCTTCAAATGTTTCTTAGGCATTCACAATGGTTATTTCCCATGAGTCAAGCTAGCCTACTCAAATTAGATTAGGGTGATGATGCCCACAAATATAATTCTACTTAATAAATAAACTACAAAATTATAGCGATATGGTATGTATGTCAATTTTTGTCATTTCCTCATTTCCACGTCTATCTTCATACTTCTTTTTGTTTTTCTTCATTAGTTCTCTAATTGTTACAGTCACGAGCTTCAAGGACATGTTTATAACAATAAGTAAACCTAATGGTGTTAAATCTATATATAACCACATAAAATGAATTAATCAAGAGAAACCAACATTACATGTGTAACCATGAAAATTGTGAATAGGCTCATCGACAAAGCTAAGACATATCCGAACTCAATAACTAGCTCCCAAAACTGAGTTTAATCTTAAGTTGTTCACTATAGGAGGACTGGTAAGAATCATATAGGCTATAAACGCTAGTTCGAGTTACAAAGTGATAACATAAAGAAAAAAATAGAAGCTCAAGTAATTGCCACAAAAACAAAAAAATGGTATTTTCAACTAGAAAGAAAGATCATTAGCATCTAATAGTAATATCTAAAGGGTCACCAAAGCAAGTGTAATGCCAAAAGAAAGATATGAAATGTCAACTTCAAGCATTAAGAAATTCCGGCACAATATAATATCCCACAAATCCATCCAAAGGGATGCTTGTCCAAAAAACTAGCAAATGAAAGGAAGCAACAAGATGAGCCTAAAGTTCCTAGAGAGCAAAGAAGCCATCTTAAGTGATAATGGAGTCCTATTACAAATGAATGCATGTATTAAGTAAAAGAATAAATTGAAAAATATGAAATTGTCAGGTTACATATGGCAAGCTATTAAACATTAAATTTGACAAATACTAAGTATGACCAAAAC
>JACYFF010019584.1:40044981-40057399 GCA_017589665.1 Selenicereus undatus
ATTTTGAGCTATACAAACTAAGGGTGTTATTATGGATAGTGATTAAATGTCAATTACAAGGGTCCATTTTGTTTGATCTTTATGATCGAGTTCATTTCAGGGCACGTTAAGGCATTGAAATCCCCCCCTTATTTGTTTATTTTATTTTATTATTTTTTTTGGAGTTTTGGACATAGTATTTGTCAAATTTTACGTTTAATAGTTACCCCCTGTGCATTGTTCATGTTTGAACTTTCAGTAACATGAAGGATGCACGCACTTTATGAACTTCATTATCGTTCAATAATTAGACCCTTTTTTTTACAAAGGATAATTAACGATCATGGACGGGATTCTGGGCAATGAAAGAGCTCCACTCCAAAATGGGCAACAATGTGCCTATGGGCCTTATTATCGGCACTCGAGTTCCTTGCAAAGTCTTAACGTGAGCCCTTGCTTGATTCTGACGTTTATCTTGGTTAAGAAGGTCAAAATCAAGCAAGGGATGCTTCGTTCTTGTCAGAATGACGAGAACAAGTGCGTGGATGTAAGCAAGGATTACGAAGACTACTTTAATGCCACTATCCTTGAGAAGGTCGACACTGAAAGTGGTAGAAGAGAAGGATATCCTACCAAAGTTGAATTTTACTGGGCTCTACATATGCTTCTTACTTGAGGAAGGAGTTGGGGGTTAACCTTCCAATTTTGAAGTCGCTCAACTTTTATGATACGAGTGATGGAATGGACTAAACGAGTGCTTATTTGTTTTGAAGAACCTTTGAAACAGGTTGGCATATTTGGTGCCATTGGTGTATGCCAATTTCCGTGGCATTTTAATGCAAATGTACGGCGGGCCTTTTGTGAAATTTGGGGTCTATTTACTAATAACTTTCACCATGGGGCTGATGAAGTTGGCATCTCACTTCATGACTTGGAGCGGATTGGAGGTTTACCTACTCTTGGAGTTATGTACGAGGCATTTTTACCCCTGAACAAAGACCTAGCTGAACATAACAAATATCCTGCCAAAGTCTTCAAACTGCTGTGTATTCATGCTGAGCTTTGCAAGTTTCATAATGTTGGTCATATTTATTACGACCTCTAGCTAGACCATTTTTATAGAGAATATTTGGTATACTTTGCCTATGGGGAACAAATGGATTCTGAGAAGGGTAAAGTTACGACTAAGAAAAAGAACCCATTACGCATTTCGTGTTAAGAGCGAATTACAGACTTGAATGTTACAGTTAAGGGTGAACTATCGCTTTCTTAGCCTTTTGGTTGAGTCGTTTTGTCTTACCTCATGGTAAAGAAGTCATAAGGCCAGAAACATTTGTAATGGCTACCTTGATGGCTTATGGGCAACGAATTTCTTTGGCTCCAACGCTGCTTGGCTATATCTATCACGACGTAGGAGAGGTAGCAGGTCATCCAGACCATCTTGGTGAAGCTAATGCAATATATCCCAGTCACTATGTGATAGGTTGGTTAACAGAGTTATTTCCTCGTTTATATCATCATCGTCCAAATAGCAACTGTCCTAGTGACTTTCCAACTCTTGTTCATTATGTGGGATTGCTTAGTAGCAAACTTTCCTTACAACTAGGCACGTTTTCAGGGATGGGAGGTATCTTTCTCTAAGAGCTAGCTCTTATTGTGAGGACTCTCGTAATGACTAATGGATATGGGGTTACCGGATAAGGATTTTAAATTTCTCTTATCTTTTCGGCCATCTGTACTTCCTGTACGTGTTGGAGTCGAATTACTTTTGAAGCTCTATTACCCCAACCGATTTGCTCGCCAAGTTGGATTTGATCAAGGGGTTCCATTTAATTGCTTAAGCTTTATCAGAGCTCTCCGACAGCAAAGGAGCATAATGAATCTTGCACAAGCCCATGCTGATCTTCAAAGAAGAGATGTGGGGGCTAAGTTCTATGTTCCTCCTTCCTATTACGAAGGAGTTTGTTCTTCGGATTACTGTAGTTGGTGGACCAAAATCAGCACTCCTTATTTAAGTCAGTCAGTTAAAAAGGTTCACTGGACTACAAAAAATAAGAAGGAGATTTTAAGGGAAACTATTTACATTATTGATCATCTACGCTCTCTCTATGAGTTTGTTCTTGGAGCTGTTGAAATTTTCGGAGTTACAGGCGACAGCTGTACCAAAGAGAAACTTTCAATATCATCCTCTGAAAAAGGAAAAACCAAGGTTTTTGGAGGCAACAAACGGCCACAGAGGAAGAAGAATAAATGGACCCCCGACGATCAATCGCCTGCCACGACAAGTCCTTATGATCAATCACCCATCGAAGTAAACTTCAAGAGGGCTCGTTATGACCGCCCCAATCAACATGATGATTTTGATATGGGAGATGGTACATGATTTGAAGATTTGCCTATCATAGACTTGGATACTTTTACTGAACAGGAAACTTTGAATCAACAAGATGCCTCCACAGAAAAAATAGGAGTACCTCTCCATAAAGCACCTATTGTTGCAGTAGAGCACCCTGATACAATAGTAACTGCTATCATTCCTATGCCTAACACTTCAGATAACTTGGTTCAAGCCATGCCTATTCAAAGCATCCCTACTTCTTTAGCGAGTCTTTTTTGCAACTTAAAGGAAGATTGGGCTCGAGAGAGCAATCTGAAAGGAGTAGAGGTGATTATTGGTATTATTTCTAATCATGGCTCTGCCAGGGACTTGTTAGCTAGTAGAGCACGAGTTTCACAATCCTTCAATGCACTTTGCTCCATGATTGACATCTATAAGCTCAATACAATAGAGATTTGTTGGCTTTCTTCCAAGATAAGGAGATATTTGGTGTAGTTAAGATTGCTGCAAAGATCGAAGAATTAGCGGATGTTGATCGAGTAAAAGCTTTGTTGGACCAAGATCTCACTTGTTCTTCCGAAATTGCTTGCATTGAGGATCAGTTGAATAACTTATTCAGTAAAGCTTCAAAGCTTAAAGTTCAGGAGCAAGAGGTCTTGAGGGATGAGGAGTGGATCTATAAAATGCGAGAGGACTTGACCATCCAGTAGCAAAGTTTAATTCAAGTAGAGAGCAAGCTAAAATCCTATTTAGATTTGAAGAATAGGGAAGTGGAATAGGTAAAAGAAGACTTTGCTGAAGTTGAATTTTCCAAGCTACAGGATTTGGAGAAGGAGAAGGACCATATGAAGATTTTGATTGGCTTTGGAATCTCCTTTAATAATGTTTAGAGTTTTTTTTTTAATTCTTTTGTCTTTATATCTTTAGCCTTCAGCCCATTTTATATTATACTATTTTTGCTATTGCAATAAAGCCTAAACATCTCTTCCTTTTTGTCTTTTCCTCCTTTCTTTTGTTTTTTAGTTCCTTCTCCCCTAATGAAAATCAGAATAATTACACAATAAAGAGTAATTAATAAATAATCCTCACTATAAACATCACACAACCATTTGATACTTCACGTGAATTTTTTTTTAACATGCAGGGGAAGATAGGATTTATTTATTTTTGTGGCTGGATCCAGTTTGAAGTTGGACTGCCTATGTACCCCATTTTTGAGGGAACAAGCCTTTCGTAGTTCAATTCAACTATCTAGAAACTTCAAGTAAAGAATTTCTTTACAAATTTGCCATTGACACAAGCATATACAATTTGTCCATCACAGTTTGAGAGCTCATATCCCCCCTTAGGAAGGATCTTGGTGACTACATAGGGGCCATCCCATTTGGACTCAAATTTTTCACGTGTCTTTCGATTGATGACAATAGATCTTCTTATTGTTAAGATCAAATCACCAATGCCAAATGAGCGAAGCTTGGCTTGCCTGTTGAATGAACCAGCCATTGGGCTTGGTAGATTTCAAGCCTTTGTTGGGCTAATAACCGATGCTCATCCAATGCTTCCAGTTCAACCAATCTGACTTGAGTATTTTCATTTGGACCAGTAAATTGCATGGCCACTCTTAGGGAAGGTAATTGCACCTCAAGGGGTAACACGACTTTTGAACCAAAAACTAAATTGTAGGGTGTACAACTAGTTGCAGTTAAAACTATGGTTCGATATAAAGCTTCTAGCAGTCGTTCATGCCAATCCCTCCTTGATCTTGAGACCATTTTCTTTAAAATCTTACAAAGTACTTTATTGAATGCTTCAGCTTGACCATTTGATGATGGATTGTAACTTGATGAGAAGCTGTGTTTGAACTTATATTTCTCAGCAAGCTTTATCATCACTTGATTTTTAAAGTAGAAGGCATTGTCTGAAATGATTTTGTGCGGGACTCCATATCTATAAATGAGATAGGCCCCGATGAAGCCAACGACTTAGTTTGCCCCCACTTCTCTTAACGGAATGGCCTCAGCCCACTTTGAAAAGTAATATGTGGCTGCTAAAATGAACACATGGCCACGAAAGGAGGAAGGCTTGAAAGGTCCTATGACATCTAGTCCCCATGTGTGGAAGGGCCAAGATAATATGCTTGGATGAAGTAACTATAGTGGCTGATGAATGAAATCACCACGTATTTGACAAGCTTGACATGCTTTGGCAAATTTTATTGCATCTTGGACCATAGTGGTCAATAATAGTCCAACCATTTGATTTGGTCAGCAAGTTTTGGACCCGCCTGGTGAGCACCACATACCCCGACAGAACTTCATGTAGGACATAAGTAGCCTCTTTCCTTGACAAGCATTTGAGTAACACCCCTTCGAAAGCCTTTTGATATAAGGTGTCATTTTTAACTGTAAATCTTAATGCCCGTTGTTTTACATCTATTCTCCTTTTTGGATCAGTGGGTAAGATTCCATACTGGATATACTCAATGCGATGTTGTCTTCAATTTGCTTCTTCTTCGACCTTAAAAATCGAGACCGCACTTATTTCTTCTATTTCATTAAAACGGTCTAAGGCTAAGGCAAACAAGTGACGTTCCTCGATTGTTATTTGAATTTTCCTTTCATCAGGGAGTGGTAGTGAAGCAGCCAACTTTGCCAAGGCATCTGCTTTATCATTTTCGGACCTTGGCACATGCCTAACCTCTACCTGTAGGAAAGGGTTCGTAAGACACCTTGCCCTTTGGTAAAGATGTACCAATTTGGCATTTCTTACTTTGTACTGACCATTTATTTGTTGGATGATTAACTGAGAATCATCGAATACTTCAAGTTGGTCAATGCGCATTTCAAGGGCCAATTCAAGGGCAATGATGAATATCTCATATTCAGCCACATTATTTGAATAAATGTCGAGGAGAGAGAATGAATAAGGGATAAGTCCTCCTAATGGTGTGATGAACACAATACCTACTCTGGCTCTGCCAAGATTTAATTTCAGCAAGCATAACTTCCTGATACCATGTGCTTCTAGGAAATCGACTATGACTTGTCCCTTTACTGCTTTTTGAGGCATAAACTTGATGCCGAAAATGGCCAAAAGCATATCCTATTTGGCCAATCTCCCTCATAGCATGTGCTTAGATAATATACATCTTAATGAGTCTGCCTTCGAGATTAGAATAATCCGATGGGACATGAGGTAGTGTCATAAATTTTGAATGGCGAAAACCAAGACAAGGCAAATTTTTTCCATGGAAGAGTAATTCACTTCTGCACCCACCATTGTCCGGCTGATGTTGTTCAGGGCATTTTCTTTCCCTTTATCATTACATTGAGCCAACGTAGCCCCTAAAGACTGTTCGAGGGCTGCCATGTATAATATTAAGGGTCTTCCTTGTACTGGAGCCATTAGGATAGGTGGCTTTGTTGGGTACTGTTTGATGTTTTCAATAGCATTTTGACAAGTTTGATTCCAAATGAAGGGCATGTCCTTTTTCAGAAGTCTTGTGAAAGGTTGACACCTTCCTGACAAATTTGAGATAAAGCACTTTATGTAAGCCAACCTTCCTTGTAATCCTCTCAATTCCCTTAAATTTCTCGGAGGGGGCATTTGAATTATGGCATTGACTTTGCCAAGACCAATTTCTATTCCTTCTTTTCCAAACGACAAAGTCAAGGAACTTCCCTGAGGTGACCCAAAATACACATGTTAAGAGGTTCATCTTAAGCTGATGTTGACGAAGTTTTTCAAAGACCTTTATTAGGTCATGTGGGTGATTTTCTCTGTATTTTGTTTTTACAACCAAATCATCGACATAAACGAGGTTGTCGAGAAAATCACAAAAAATAATCGTCATGGCTCTCTGGTAGGTGGCCACAGCATTTTTCAAACCAAATGGCATTACTGTATAGTAGTATATGCCTTGTGGTGTCCGAAAGGCCATTACGTCCTTATCTTCAGGGTCTATTTTGATTTGATTGTACCCCGAGAAACCATCCTAAGAAAGAACCTCAAACCCCGTAGTGGCGTCCATTAGGAGCTCGGTGATTAGTAGTAGAAAATCATCCTTGGGACATGCATTGTTTAAATCCCTGAAATCCACACATGTACAGAGTTGACTATTATTTTTTCGAACGGGGACAATGTTAGCCAACCAAGTTGGGTATTGAACTTCACGAATGAAGTTAGCCTTTATGAGCTTGTCCACCTCAACATTAATTTGGATTGTCAACTCAGGACGAAAGAGCCGCTGAGGTTGCTTTATTGGCTTTACGCCTTCAGAAGCAACCAACTTGTGAACAACGACATTTGGATCCAAGCCTGGCATGTCTTGATAACCCCAAGCGAATACATCTTTGTACTCTCAAAGGAGTTGTTCGTACTGTACCACTTCTTCATCATTCAACATGGTACTCACAAAAATTGATTTGGGGTCATCAGTTGTTCTCAAATTTATCTCCCGAAGCTCATCGATTATTGCTTGACTTCCATCTTCCATTTCTGGAAGTGCAGGTTGAATAGCCTTAAGAAAGTCTTGAGAAGGCTCTTGTTCAGGAGTTAAGTGCTTTTAGGTGAATTAACTTGAACTTCACCACACATTTCATGGTTTGTCATGGCAATCTGCTGATGTTTGAAAGCTTTTTGACAAGGAAATTCAAAATTTTGAGGATCTTCCTCATCTACAATGGACACAACATTAACTTGTTTTGCGTGCTCCACTTGACCAACTTCATTTTGTTCACGAACCCAAGTGAAGTCCGAGGCTGTTGCTTCTTTCTCTTCTTTAGCTTCCACTTCTTTTGCTTTCCAACTCGGATATCACTTGGGTTGGGTCCATTGATTTTTCCAAGTTTTTCAAAAACCGGAATTCAAGGTTCGACGTGCTCATTTTGGGAGAACATCTCTTGCTCTTGGGGCGTGAAAACCATATCATTTATGGCATACGCCTTGAAAATTCCCCCATCGTGTGATATTTGAAGATTTTCGGAGGTATTCCCCTGAAATGATGCTTTTAGCACTCCACCTTCATGCAAGATGTTCAATTTTCGGTTGGCCTTAGAAAGTCCTCTCTTACTCTTCTTCCTCCTTTTCGATGATGATGGTCCTCTTAGAGGTGGAGCACTTAAAGAAGAAGCTTTTGTTGGAGAGTTTGATGAATTTCCTCTTAAAACTACTCTTTTGTTGCCGAGTGATGTTCTTATGACCAAGTTTTCTATAGACACTAACTAGTCAATTCATCGGCGAGGAAAAGTGTAATTCACGACAAGAGAGCTTGCAATTTCCCTTACCGATGTCAAGGCCTTTTGTCCGGCCTTTCTTTTCTCCTTGGGCGTGTATTTGAACAACACCTTTGATCGTGGGGATTGATACTCCTTCGCTTTACTAGCATAACTGCTGACAACTTGAATGACCTTCTGAGGCAAACTAAGATTCGTGGGCTTTTCTTTTTGGTTGCCCCCTTGTAGGTCTAAAGATACCTGAGAGGTTCTAGAATCCGTTGATTTGTAAAAATGGGCATCAGTGTAATTAACGTCTTCCCCATAAAAAGGATTTACATCTCCACAAATTGTTTTCTCATTGCCATGCTCGTCAATGTCTTTCAAACATTGGTGAAGAGTGAAGGCAATAGTCTAACTACTATGAAGCAATGGCCGCCCGAGTTGGGCATTGTAAGAAGTATTAGCATCTATTACATGAAAGAGAGCATCTGTGTAGAGGTCATCTAGCTCAAATTTCAAAGCGATAGTGCCTAAGGCCTTCTGCTCCACTTGATTAAATCCTTGTATTGTGGGCAAAGTTGGGGACAAATGATTTGGTGTTATCCCTATTGCTCTTAATGTCCTTAAAGGAAGAAGGTTGACTGCCAAACCAGAATTGAGTAGGATTCGATTTATCCTGTTATCCCTAATCATATTGGCAACATACAAGGGCCTGTTGTGATTTACAGACCCCAAATGGAGGTCCTTATCAAAGAACATTATGCCAGCCATGCGTATAGCACACCAATTTAAAAGAGAGCATAACACCTCGTCCACCTCGATAGGGTCAACATGATCTTTGTAGTCATCAGGGTCCGTTAACGCCTAAACAAGTGCCCTTCTTAGCTCTTTGGACATTTGTAAAGCATCTTAGACACTTAGGCGTGCTAGAATTCGCATAAAATGACAGATGATATCATAACGAACCTTTTCCTTATTAGACCCTTGATGAACTTGAAAAGGGATTGGGACAAGAAAATCCTTCTCAGACTCCTTAGTTGACTGTCTTTTCTTAGCAGTGCCTTTGCTACTTGAGCTCGAGGGAATTACTTCCTCTTCACCCTTTTTTTAGCATTCATCGATGTTAGTGGTATCTCTAGTGTCGTTTCTTTCTTCTTCTTTTTCCCCACTAATTTCGGTGGCTAGAGTTGGCGACGGGACCAAAGAGTTACTTGGTCCACTTCTTGAGTGGTATTTGCAGGCTTAACGTTCACCTTTTCACATTCATCGTCCCATGAAACCATACAACATTAGGCTATTTCCCCTTCTGTAAGGTCATCATCCGAGGAGTCACTGTCAAAAAAACCTTTAGGAATGTAATCACCTAAAGTGAAAGGAGTCTTAACCGGTGGCACATACTCCTCTTCAGAAGTTATGTCTGGCTTCTTTTTGGCCCTTGATTTCTTCTTCTTATTTTTCTTGTTTTTCTTTTATGGTGGCTTTTGTGCTCTTATTTTAACTCCTGGGGACTGAGAAGCTCGGACCACTCCCTACTAAAATGATCTTTTGCTGAAGTAGGTTTGCCACCCAAAGCCATCTTCATCATCATCTTCTGATGTTTTCATGCCTCTAAACTCGGGTCTAGGTAGAAATCATATAAGGTTGGTGCTCCTGGTGAGGAGGAGGCATATCTGGATATGCCCACACTATTGCTACACCATCATCAGCAATGAACTTGATGGGGACCGCATGAGGTGGTAATGATACCGTTGGGATCCCTTTCGTTAGTTTCTGAGGATGATGGATAAGATTCATCTCTCTGTCCAACCGTTGAGATTGCATTTGACAATGTAGTGGGTCCTTTGGCTGGAGCTCCTTCTATCTCAATTTCTCCCCTTTTGATCATGTCTTTGATTATGTCTTTGAAGACCTAACAATCTTTTATAGGGTGGCTAATGATCCTATGTTATGAAGGATCATTTGTCATATTGACCTCAGCAGGTCGTTTTGGCTCTGAAGGAGAAATGGCTTTTACAGCCATCAACTCATCAAATATCCCTTGAACATGATCTTCATCAAAGGGATACTTCTTTTCTTTCCTTTCCTAGAGTGAGTCATCAGTCTTCCTCTTTTTGCTTACCTTTGCCATTTTTGTTGAAATTTTCGTTATTGGTTGGTTTTGGACTTGTTCTGACAAAGGTAGCCATCGACTCTCCCTTCTTGGTCAGCCTTTTGACTTCTTCCCTCTTAGGTTGAGTAGTTTTCTGACGGGCAAGTTATCTTTCTACATTACTTGCCTTAGACATAAGGACATCAAAGTTTTGAGGCTCAGCAGTGCTTATGTATGTAGCAATTTGAGGGTCTAAATTGTTAGCACACATTTGAACTGTTGATTGCTCTTTTTGGGCCTTGCAAGCTTAGATTCCTCCACCTCGTAATGAAATAATTCACACTCTCATTTGACCTTTAGTATGTGTCAGCAAGGTCTATTATGGACACCTTGTGATTTTGAACTCACGAATTGAGCTAGGAATGCCCTCTGGTCCTAAGTGTGTAATGATCTAAGCTGAAGCTGAGTATACCATATAAAGGCTGCCCCCCTTTAAGGGACTGTACGAACTACCTAATTAGCAATGCATTATTCAAGGCAGTTTCACCACACGCCGAGTAAAGATGGGCTAAATGTTCATGTGGTGACCCATTTTTCCCGTCAAACTTTTCAAAGTCTGGCTTTTGATAACCTTTCGAGAGTATAATCGAGTCGTAATGACTCGGATACGAGTTCCTGCACCCTAACACTGGGGGATTCGTGATGCTTGGTACTCTTTGATCCCTTGGGCTATCAACTCCTTGATATTTTACAAAGTGATAACTGTGTTGCTGTTATCAGCCTCATTATTTTTTTCACGCTCTTTGTTTTCAAGGAGAGTAGCGAGATGAGCAATTTCAGCCTCTTTTTCTGCAAGCCTCCTTTGCAGCTCTTGCATTTGTTCTTCAAGGCTTGGATTGTTGGTCCCTAAGACAGTCATATTGTCGGCTTAATCATCCTGGATAATTTGGCCTTGTGGGATAAAAGCTGACAATTCTTCTTAATGGAAGAGAGTTCTGAGATCATAAAAGGTGGGACTTGTGACCTCATCTTGTTCTTCGGGTTGGTCCCTACCTTGGCTGAAGTGGTCACAGAAGATTGCAAAGTCACCTCAGCATATGTTAATGCTTTGGCCCTTGATCTTGTGATCGGACCACTATAGACTTGTGATTTAATCCCTTCTGAGATCAAGTCACTTTGACTCTGTGATTTAGGAGGCATCACCCTCCTTCTTTTGTAGGAACTCAAGGAAGGATGGCCTCGTCGACCTCCAAACGTCTTGGTACCATGGTGAGGGTACTTGAGGTTGAAGGCTTGACAAATTTAACCTTCGAAGTTTTAGGTATTCTTCCCTCCTTTGAATAGGAGGTCATCATTACCTCAACTACGAGAATATCAATGGGGATAGTCCCAATAAAAATTCTTCTCATAAGGCGAACTTCAGGAGCCTTTTTGACTCTGAGGTTCCTTCCCCAAATGGCGCATTGAGGTTCTTCAAGATTGGGGGTGTTTTACTTGGCTTTGGCCTCTTCCTAGTGGATGCAGGAGCCCAATTCCACATTTGGCTTGAGGAAAGAACTCGGTCTTACCTCAGGGGTAGATTATGGACCTGAGCTTGCCTTGGTTGCATTGTCCCTCGGGTTGCTGGTGCCTCCATCGTGTGGGTTCCCCTCCAAGATGGAATTGGGCTAGGGCATGGAGTTAGCGCTAGGTTGAACGACCTAACCATTGAGGGACAAGTCGTGGAGGATGACCTTTGCTGAGAAGCCCTCCTTAAGGTTGTTTTGGCTAGCTCCAAGGCTGATGGTGGAGCTAACTTGGATGCGTTAGACTTAGTGCGATGCTTGTCGCTTCAGCACTTATTGCACTTTATGTTCTTGATCGCCTTCTTGGTAAGAGGTTTGTCGGTCTTAGGGGCGAGCTTGCTTGCCCTTTCGAGGCCCCGCAGAGGTTCCATTGAATTTGACAATGGGAACTCGACAAGAATGGATCGTGGCCCAATAGTGAAGACCACCTGCACATTCTTCCTTGACTGGAACATCCCCCATTTGATCATGAAGGTGACGGGAAGCTCGTTGAAGTTGTTGGTGACTTGAGGTGCCATTGTTCCTTTATGGAAACACACAAAAACGAAAGAAAAAAAAATAACAACATTAGGTAATATAAACAAATCGGAGATGAAAAGGAAAATAGGGTCCCACCGAGCGTACCAAAAATTATGTTGAGCAAAAATTTAATCAAAATAATATGCACAATATAAATTTCAGACATATAAAAATGTGGATCAATTTATTTTGAGTATGACCCTATTCAAGAGGATATACCTCTTTAATTACATCCCCCTCCCAGGGAGACCACCTTTTGATTCCTACTCATTATGTTTTTATTTCCTTTCTTAGCTTCATTTTGTTTTAATAAGACTTTATAAAATTTGAGTCGACAATTATCACATTTTTAACGTTGAATTGCCCGTATACAAAACTAATTACATCAGATAGTGGTCATATAAGCACCTTCTAGGAAGGGTATTATACGTACACATTCTTCACGTGCAAGTTAGGGGAGCGGATAATTTTATTTGATTCGGAATTTAGGTTGCACTCACTTTTTTTTTTCATGAGCTGCCTACATACCTCTTTTATAGAGGATCAAACCAACCGCAGCTCTTTTTAATTTGATTTGTTTAATATGTATTTTATTTTGGTTATGATAATAACCCTAATTTAATTTGATTTTAGTTTTGGATTTTATTTATATGGACTAAATTAATAGTCGTAAAGTTGATTTCAGTTTGTCGTATGATTTTTTTTGGCTTTG
>JACYFF010019584.1:40057799-40072687 GCA_017589665.1 Selenicereus undatus
GACCTAGAAATTTGAGGGGGTTGGTTTGTATAATGTAAAGCTTGGTTTTTTGTCATTTTAAGCAGGCAAAGTGCAATTACCTTGAAAAATTAACTTCTCATGAAGGGAGGTGTCAATTTAAGCCCGTTTGATGACCTCGATTTAGACTGAACCCGAAAAAATTTATATCGAGTGTCCTATGTATACTTATTATTCTTATTAAAATCAAGTCACCGTAGTTCTAGTCAATACTAGACTTAGCATGTATTTTATCACTTCCTTGACGAATTTTGCTCAAGTAGGTGCATAATCATGTATTTGCATCCACCTATAATTTAATATAAGCACGCACACTTTGTACCAATATACAACATGATCCCATTCAAAATCAATTAAGATTAAGTGACTTTAAACTCATCTTCAATGTAATTGAATTTATTGCCATCTTATTTGCGTAGATAATATACACCCCTTCCTAGTGATCACAATTTTTATTTCAACAATTGTGATATTTCAATATTTCAATAATTGCCGATCTTTAGGCATTGACCAAATTCTTGATGAACAATTTTTTTTGGCAAAAATTGAAATAACAACCCTGACCATAATGCAAAGTAAATCATAGAGTCTTGCCGAAGGGAAAAGGTATGATATCACAATTTTTTTTTATTCAAATCGTCGGACGTAAAAAAAACAGTATCCATTTTTTTACCAATTACAATATAATTTTTTTTGTTCATTTATTTATTTATTTTTTGTACTTAGTCACAAACCAAACTTTCGAATTAAGTGGATAAGTTATATCTTAAGAAGATTATGATATCTTCACAACAGAATCATACTTCCAGCAATTAACCTTTCATTATTAGGTTTTGACTTCACAATTTAGAAATGTCGCTCCTCCCCTTTGTCACCTCACTTCGTGTTCCTTTTGAATCAGACTTTACTACCATTTCTTTTTCCTTTGAAGCCCAAGAAAAGGCATGACAATATAGGAAAGTTGTCCATCATCCCTTTTTTTTTCTATTCTCCAGTTTTTACGAAACCTTTTGGGATGTCTAAGGCTCATTTTTCTTTTGCTCCAGATGCAGAAATGGCCTTGGCTAGCTTCTTTTTTTTTTAATTTAAAAATGCCATGGCTCATGCTTTTGTTCTCTTCCTCTTAACTTTAATGGAATTTGATTGATTTTGTGATTTGAATCCGGTCATCTTAAGCAGGCTTTATTTTCTTTATCATGAGGCATATTGTTTGACTTCATCCCTTCATATCCTTTTCTTGTTCATTTGAGTTTCCGGACCAAATTTATTGACAAGCCACATGATAGATTTATGACCATCAACGTTTACATAGATTCTCTACAAGCATTCTGTTTTATTTAATTCTGCAGTTTCCCCATCATCTTTTCACCAAAATAGAGTGCAAGCCAGTGTTTTCTTATTTAGTGGCATAGACTTTGGTCATAACATGGGATTAAATTCCACAAAAAAATAAATGAATGACCTAAGTTTTGGACCCATGGATTAGAGATGAAATATTTTCATATATTAATTTTTTCATATCTTCTAGCCCATAGATGCCCTGTTCTTGTTTCTCATCTCCCTTTTTTTATAAGAATCACCAATGTTTCTAGCATGCTGGGATTGACACCCTTTTTTTTCTTTCTTTTGGGGTGTCTAACAAGACTTAAGATCCGTCAGGAGCTGCAATTATGGATCCGGCGGGATCCAAGATTCAGGGAATCCATGGTTTTATGAGTTCGGTAGAACTCGGATCTGGCAAGATCCTTAACTTCATGGGTCCGACTTTTGTTGAGATTCCGATAAGTCTTTGTTTGTCGATTCGATGCCCCATGCTCAACCATCAGTCACATGTTGACTTGACTCTTGTTTGAATTAGCCATAGCGAGAACAAGACGGAAGCCTAGGTATTTCGGGGCAGCGAAATCAACTTGATTGGATATGTTAGTTACCTTTGAGCTTTAAACTCGGACTTGTGGAGGATTATGAACTTGCTTAATGCCTCAATCCTTCATCGAATTTTCCTTGCTATACTTCTATTGTTCCAGTCTCTATTTCTGTTTGGTACTTAACAATTTAGCTTGCTTTTCTGCTTTTGTTTACCCTTCTCTGTCAATACATCTATCATACTCCTGGGAGCATATGCTCCAACAAGCTACATCATCAAATATATATTAAGAAAATAAATATATGATAAATACAAGTGTGAAATATATATATACGTGGATAACGAGAATATGTGCTTCCGGGAGCACATAAGAAATTGTCATTTTCCACTGTGTCTTTCTCTTTCTTTCCCAATGAACTACTCATCTAAGCCCCCAATCTTAAGTGTTGGTAAAGTTTAGTGTCGAACTATGCAAAGGTTTCCACTGTTGGATTTATTTTCAATGGTGCATGTAAATTTGAGAGAGACAAAAGGTCGCAGGTCCCTAACCAATGTTGTCCTTCCCAAATTCACAGAGAAATCATCTCCTCTTATCAAAATTTACATAGAATCTTGTTCTTAACTAAACTTTCTTGAATTTTTTTATTTTGGGATGACATTGTTTAATTTTGTTAGTGTCAGTTCAATATATGTATTTCCGTTTGTTCTGCTGATTTTCTTCATCAATTGCTTATTATTCAATGGACTGTGAAAATCTGATAAAAGAGATGGAATGGATGTACTGAATGTTGCGTATTCGAGCAATTACATGTGCAGTGTCTCAACTAAATCAATGGTTTTTCTAGAGATTTCATCTTCTTTACCCTATTCAAGAATTGAAGTAATAGTCTGCTTTTAGCTCTAGATCTTTGATGATTTTTACTCCTGTTTGCACTTTGATCATTTCTAGGGTTTTCACTGATCCAAATCCAATCCTTATAGCACTGTTCATTCAGGTTTATCAATTTACTGATTTCCCTTTTTTTTCAACATGTCCTCCTTTGTCTTGCGCTTCTTTTTGTATTTAGTAGGCACATGTTATATACGAGATTTTCGATGCATGTATTTTCAGTTTGCCATTGTTGTATAAATACTAGCAACTCTAGTTATTTGATCTCTAATGTGATTGGAATTAGGTGCAAGAAATGGGTCTTCTTCATGGTCAGGTTTTGGGCCAATTGATATGATGATTGAGACTACTGGCTTTGCATTTTTAAAATTGACATTGAGAAGGGGCAGACATTCTACCCCTGTCTTCCGAGTTTAGTATATGCCATTGTCCTTCCTCCTTGCCAAAAGAGTTTGCTTGCTACAAGTACAAGTAGCTCAGACAAGTTTTGCTCCTCCCTTATGTTTACTAATTGTGGAAGTCATCTGCATTGAGCATGTGGCCATCGTTCAACCTTTACCCCAAAAATGTATTGACACATTAGGAAATTGGAGGTAAAGGAGCAGAACATTACAGAAAGTAATGGAATTGAACCGATCAATTCATGCAGAGTCAATTAACAAGTTTGTGGAGCTTTTAAGTAAGACACAAATGCCTAGATGAGTCTCTGAATGTTTACTTCTATGAAGTTTGATCTCATCCTATTCAATTGCAAATTGGGAATTATTGCTGTGATCTGACAAAAGTGAACTTGAACCTATCATATGAATTTCACCCCCAACGAAGTGAAGAAATCAGAGGAACTCTATCTTACTTCTGATTTTGCTTTGCACGCTCCGCTTGAAAGCAATCTCCTTTTTCAAAGTAAGCAACTCACTACCTTCCAAATTTATGACATTGTCAGTCTTGATTATTTCAATTTTGGGTTTGATTTTACTTTAAAATTTGAGAACCAACAACCTATTTTTTGTTTTCCTTTTTGCACTTCAATTTCTGTGATGTACTAACATATAATCAACTATTTTGCTCTTTACTGCTAAGATGCATGTCCATTCACCTTCAAGATGCTTATTGTTTCTATATCTCCTCTATTTTTTTTTTTTGCGTGAAACATTAGTTTTAGTTTACGGATATAGTATTGTAATTATCCCCCTCCTCAAAAAGGGAAAACTAGGCAAAGCTTTGTGTTTGTACAAGTTATGCAGAGGATAGCTTGAACATACTACATCCTATCATGAACTGATTATCGAGTATCTAAGCATATCTGGTTCCACCACAACAAGAAACCGAAGAGGCAATTTCACAAGAAATTTAATAGTTTTTTATAATCCAAAATAGAAAGTTGGTCTATTATTGTGTTTTTTGACTAGGAATATCTTCGAATAACAATGGACAAGCTTTGGGTAGAAGGATTCATGGATTTTTTTTCAATTTTTGGAATTTTGTTTTAATGCTTTGCCTTCAACCTACTAAATTTTTGAATTGTAACTCAAGTAGATGAATTGTGTTTATGATTTGGGTATGGTCTCAGTTAGATCTCAAAATGGCTTGCTACAATCCCAACCTTTCTGAGAAGAAGATATGTATCCTTCTCTATAAGTGCCCCTTCTTGCTTACAAACTCCTCCTGTCCCCTTTCTTTCTCCTCCCTTCGAAATTCTTCAACTTCATTGCATCACTTACCTATTCATCAAGGGCAGCTATTTTCCATACTTCTTGTCCCTAATGGTCATTGTTTGATTGATTTGGTTTCTTATTATGAAGATCTTCTTAATTCTTTGAATTTTGCTGTTGATTTTAGTATTGTATCGAATTTTTGTTGAGTCGGATTTTTTTCTTTCTTTTTGGAGGGTGGGGTCAAAGGATTCTGTGAATCGGGGGAGCGGTTGGTTTTGTGCAGGATTGCGGCTATGCAAGAAGAGCTTCATCAATTTGAAAGAAACAAAGTGTGGCACCTTGTACCTAAACCTACAGACAGAACAATCATTGGAACCAAGTGGGTGTTCCGAAATAAGCTGGATGAGTCAGGAACAGTCACTAGGAACAAGGCAAGGCTGGTGGTTCAAGGGTACAATCAAGAAGAAGGGATTGATTACGAAGAAACCTTTGCACCCGTTGCTAGAATTGAGGCTATTCGAATCTTAATAGCCTTTGCAGCTCATATGGAGATCAAGCTATATCAAATGGATGTTAAAAGTGCATTCCTCAATGGATACCTTAAAGAAGAGGTGTATGTCAAACAACCCCCTGGTTTTGAAAATGGTGATTTCCCAAATCATGTTTTTAAACTTGACAAAGCACTTTATGGTTTAAAACAAGCTCCAAGAGCTTGGTATGAACGGTTGTCAAGCTTTTTACTTGAAAATGATTTTAGAAGAGGCAAGGTAGACAATACCTTGTTTCTGAAATCTAAGGGGGAGCATCTATTGATCGTCCAAATATATGTAGATGACATTATATTTGGTGCAACTCATCATGATTTATGCCATAAATTTTCAAATATGATGAGGAGTGAGTTTGAGATGAGCATGATGGGTGAGCTTAACTTTTTCTTAGGCTTACAAATCAAGCAAACTCCAAACGGCACCATGATCCATCAACAAAAGTATATCAAGGAGCTACTTAAGCGTTTTAGGATGGAGTCGGCCAAACCCATAGACACTCCTATTTCTCCTTCAACCAAATTGGTTATGGATGATGGGAGTCCTTCAGTTGAGGAAAAACTCTATAGGGGCATGATTGGGTCACTCTTATACCTAACCGCTAGTAGACCGGATATCGTTTTTAGTGTTGGTTTATGTGCCCGTTTTCAGTCTAGTCCTAAAGAGACTCATCTTAAGGCTGTTAAACGGATACTAAGATATTTAAAACATACACCTGATTTATCTCTATGGTACCCTAAAGGTTGCAATCTTGATCTTGTTGGATATGCTGACGCTGATTATGCAGGTTTTCTATTTGATAGAAAGAGTACCTCTGGTATGGCTCACTTTCTTGGACCTTGTTTGGTATCTTGGGCTACCAAGAAGCAACATTCAGTTGCCATGTCCACAGCTGAAGCAGAATATGTGGCGGCAGCCTCATGTTGTGCTCAGTTGTTGTGGATACGACAACAACTCAAGGATTTTTGTGTTGACACTAGATGTATTCCTATTTTTTGTGATAACACAAGTGCTATTAATATTGCCAAAAATCCATGTCAACACAAAAGGACAAAACATATTGACATTCAACATCATTTCCTAAGAGATAATGTGGAAAAAGGCTTAATTTCTATGAATTTTTGCTCAACGGAAAAACAGATTGCTGATATATTCACTAAAGCACTAGCTCGAGATCAGTTTGAGAGAAATTGACTGGAACTGGGGTTGGTGAAAACACCCTGAGAACACCTGTTCTCAGAGGTAGATCAAGCTGACGAAAAACACCCTATAATACATGTTCTTCTTTCTTGTTTCTAATGTTTGTGGTCTGTGCTTAGCAAATATGTGTAGTCTGTGTACTCTCATGATTATGTATTGGGGTCTTAGGAGATGGAGAAAGAGTAATCATGACAGACCTTGGAATGAGAAAAGCATGCTCAAGAACAGGCGGCTCGAACAGGTATGCCTTAATTGCTTTTATTGATTGCTGCCTGCTAAAATTCCAGGTGTTCCCTAGGTAACCCTTCGTGACAGGTGAGGAGTTTAAAAACTGCCTTGCGTGCGTCTGTCCTCTTCATCTTGCTCTCTCTCTCTCCTCTGTTCTTGCTTTCAAACCCTAGCAAAAACCTCCCAAAACCCGAAAATCCTTCTTGCGATAATGGCTCTCAAACCTGTTTCTTGCAACTTGAGTTTACCCTCAATTCCGTCTCCTCCTCGCCCAATTATTCACAAAACCTTCGGGTATCTCACTCAACTAAACCTCAGTAGTGTTGGGCTTGGGTTGAATGATATTCCCTACCCCTTTGGTTGGGAATTAATGGTGTATGTGGGAACAATCCCCTGTCCCATTCCCTCTGCAGCATGTGCTGACTCTTCGGGTCTCCAAGACCAATTCTTGGAGAACCCAGAAACTATTGTTGGGGATGACTCTGTTCCTCTCGACTCTCAAACTGGAGAGAAGAGGAAAAGGGTTAAGATGGTGGCTAGGCGCACTCGAACGCCAAGAACACGACCACAACCAAGGTCTCGCCCCTCTCTAACTCCCTTTTCACCTCCTTCTCAACCTCCTCGCAAGTCTGCAAGAATTATCTTCAAATCAACTCCCAGAGCCTCTAAACCCTCCGTTCCTATTGTCGAAGAGATCTCCTCTTCTACTGAAGGGTCCTCGAGTTCTGACTCTGAAGACACCACCTTCAAACGTGGGACACCAGTGTTCTCTGAGTCCTCTGAAGATCAAGCCCCTCCAAAAACAACCACTAAACCTGCTGTGAAGTCTTCTCCAGCAAAACCACCCCTCAAAAGAAAACCAAGAACAACCCCCCTACCAAAAGCGACTACCTCTGTTCCTGCCTCCAAACGCCCAAAGCAGTCCTCTCCCTCTCCTATGTCTGACAAACATGTGCAGTTGCTTAAGCGCAATGTTGTCAGGGGGAAGGTAGTGTCTGTCAGTTTTTTTGAGGAACAGGGTCTGGGGGTGTTTTTGACCAAGCTTCGAGCCCAAGGCTGGCTTGAGCTGTTTGCAAACACCCAGTTGGGGTGTTCTATGCCTGAATTGGCTGAATTTTACGCCAACTGCAGAGTCACCGAAGGGATGGTGACAAGTTCTGTTAATGGGCAAGGCATCAGGGTCGATGCGCCCACACTTGGGAAAATTCTGGGAGTACCCTCACAAGGTTTTGCTGTGTATGTGAGGGAAGACAAAACAGCCATGGAACAAGCCAGGCTCCTGGAAGTGTCCAAACGCCTAAGTCACAAACAGGGTCTGAGAACACCCTGCTCTGTCAAAAAGGGTGATCTGATTCCTCCCCACCAACTCCTTTTCATGTTCGTCATTAAGAACGTGATTCCAAGGGGTCAAGGGAGAAACTCAGCCGACCTTTTTGATCAGTGCCTGATCGACTTATTGGACAGGGAGGAACCCATCAATCTTCCGGCAATCATGATTCGCCACATTGGGCGAATTGCGAACACGACCCGGGCTCATGATCTCGGATATGGGTTTCTGCTGACAAGGGTGTTTGAGCACTTTGGCATAGTGCTCACAAGGCGAGTGGCTGCCCAAGTAATAGATGCAATTGGGATTGACACTCTGCTAGGGTGTGGCTTTGAGTTTGGGGAAGGGTCCGGTTCCAAGCAGGGTCGTCGACCACCTCGACCACCTGTTTCTGAGCAACCATCCACCAAGGTAGAGGCTGTTCTTGAGGACAATGCACGCCTCAAGGATAAGCTCTCCGCTATCAAGGCTGCTCTTGCTGAAGAACAAGCCCTCTCTGCTAAGCGTCATGCAGACTTGCTGGCTCTTCTATCCTCCCTTGCTCCTCGTATTCCTCCCCTGCAGACGAAACCAACCCCTGCTCCCTGATTGTATAGGATGTTTCTGTTTCTGTTTTTTCCTCTTTCTCATTGTACTGCTTTGCTCTTTAATGAAATATCCTTTTGCAGTTTCTCTTGCTTGTTATTCCGTCTCCTTTATACTTGTTATTGGTGCTTTTTAATGCTGCCAAAAGGGGGAAGAAAAAGAGTGAAAAAGAGGTGATACCTATTGACATTGACAACATTCACTGATACCTATTGACATTGACAACATTCTAGGTGATACCTATTGACATTGACAACATGTGAGAATCTGACCTGACCAACCTGCTCTTGTCTTGCTCTTGACTTACGTGAATCCCTATCAGCAGTCTTTTTCTGGTTGTTTTGTCAATATGGTCACTTGGTTTGTCATCATCAAAAAGGGGGAATTTGTTGAGTTATTATATTCAAGTTTTGATGGTAACAAATCCAAGTGTAAAAATGTGTCCAAGTAGTGTTGCTCCAAACATGATCTGCAAACAGGCCTAACTGCTGTTTGTAATCTTTACTGTATTAACCGGTTTGCTACATGTGAGAACAAGCCTCTAAAACAGGTTTTTGGGTGATTCTACATTAATTCAAGAACGCCATCTCACAGTTGGTTGTAAGGCATGTTCCCAGCAGCTTCTCTAGCGATGCAAAGAACAACCCCAGCAAACAAGGTAGCCTTGATGTTCACAGCAGCTCTACGGATCTTGGACAAAGATTCAAAACAAGAAGTCTTGGGTATATAGGCTTTATTTATTTAGACTCTTGTTAATATGCCAATATTGAAAAAGCTTTTTAAACATCTCTTGAATCGGTATTTGCGCTAAGTGTTTCAGAACACCAGACTGCGAACAACCCTGCAAACAGGGTGCGTAGGGTGTTTCTGACCTAAAGTGGCCATACCCAATTATCCTTGAAATTATTATTTCGGTTGGCCAAAATCTCCAGAATATTTTCAAATGTTATTCTTCTGGAAAATATATTTCTTGATTATACTATGAGAGATTTGGGAAAATTGATTTTGGGAGATTTGCCAAAATTAGAAGATTTTCTCTGCCCATATCTTCGGATGTGATAAAGTTTTTAAAATTGCTAAAGATTTCTGGTTGCCTTGCTTAAAGCTTACCCACGGCTATAAGGAGATAAAGGTTATCTCTTAAGATAACAAATCCCTTAGATTTTGGGAAATATTTTATCACTAGCCGTTGGGAGTTTTGTTTTGAAAAATCACCTTCCAAACTTAGGTGATTTCCTTTCCTCTCCTTGGTTTTTGACCGTTGGAATTTATGGTTAAAAACAGCTTCGTTTTCACTGAAACAGGAATAGAAACACATACTGAGCTATAGAGGGAAGAAAGCAAAAAGAAATCTTGAAACACAACATTCCCAAAAGGCAAAATTTCAAAAGAGGTTTTTCTAGTGAAAAGAATTTCTGAGCTTCACTTGAGAAAAGAAAAACCAGTTCAAGTTGTGTTTAAAGCAAGCTTTCAATATATTGGCATAATAGGAACTTCATTGTACCTTACATCTGCTTAGTCAGAAGCACCCCAGTAAGGTGTTTTCAACCCTGATCTTGGATCAGAAAAGTGAGTGAGTGGTCCTAAGTCGTGTGGACTTTGGACGTGTCCAATCTGGTGAGATTCGGACGTGGTGTAATCTGCCTTGAGAAGGAGATTACGTGGTTGCAAGGTTGTAACAAGGTGTGTTGCAATTGTAACGTGTTAAGCCCGGTTTAGTGAAGTGGTTAAATCCTACACGAGGTAGGTCGTGGTTTTTCACACCTCAGTTGGGCTAGAGGTGTTTTCCACGTAAAAATTGTGTGTGCTTTAATTCCGCATTTATCTTGGTGATTTTCGTATTTGCAATATCTGAAAACACCCCCTGCAAACAAGTCAACAGGGTGTTCGTCATCTGAGAACAACCTCAGTCAGGGTGTTTGTCATATATAACGCGCAAATCAGACACCACAATTCACCCCCCCTCTTGTGGAAGTATACTCTAAGATCTAACATTAACTAAACCCTACGCTGACATAAATCATCGTTTAGGTTAAAACGTTTCAAAATTAATGCTTATTTAGGAGACGAGGAACACCCACCTCGATTCCATGCTAGAGGACCCGTTCTAAGGGCTTTGGTTCAACTTTAAGTGCTGGAAAAGCTCGATTCGCTGACCCTTGCTTATTGACACACAAATAGACCCCCAAACCGTGCCTAATTCGCCCAATTCGATTCCTAATATCAACCCAAACCCTCACTCCATGACTTGGATTTGAGGAGGATGCTTGAGGCTACGAATTTACTCGCGATTTGCAGAGGAATCGAAGCAACTAAAAGCTAGATGGCATGGTCGTGCTTCAACCTGCGTCTGGGCTTCGAACCGCCAACCAAACCCACCTAAACTGTGGTGGTTCTTCTCCATTTCCGCTCAAATTTTGCACTAGACGTTCATTTGTTGGGGGGGGGGGGAAGGTTGAATGAGGGGGATTTCAAGTTGGGTTGAGGCAAAATCAAGGAGTTTCGAGCTTTACTTGGCGGCGTTCATGGTGAGGGAGGAGAGGAGGAAGAAGAGCAGGGAAGAGAGAAAGAGATGTCAAGGTGGGGAGGGGGAACGCGTGAAGAAGAATGAACAAAAAGGGTCCCGTGATTTTTACTAATATGCCCTTCCCTCTCTCTTCTTATTTCAAGCTGTTTACTAACAAGCACCGATAGTTTAGTTCGTATCTCGAACACTAAACCCGATCACTAATATAACCCTCCACCGATCATTCATTCCCAAATGTATCAAGGTTCAACTAAATGAACATCGAACTATACTTAAGGTCGACAACTTAATCGTATTCGGGAAACGACTAAATAAATCGAACAATGACTAAATTAAACTATCGATATAATTTAAAGGTGCAAATAGCAAGAATTAACTTTGAAATCAATAATAGCAATAACAATCCCTTTTTTTTAATAAAGTGATAGCTCCCAAAAGCACATTGACAATCATTTAACTCACGCAGTTACTAAAAACACGATTTTATGACGTTAAAAGGTAATACAGCTAGCTTAACAGAAAATAAAAAATGCGAATCTTACAGTTACGGATGTTAGAGATAGATGCATCCTAATGTATTCTATCCAAAATAGATGTGTAGATCCATTGCTGCATTAATTCTTGACTCACCATCGTATCATGAAGTTCATGCTCGACTAAAATCATGGAACTCAATAACATCTGCACCTTTGCGGGTTTGCACCCAGCTAGATCCATACCCTTGTAAAACTGAGACACGTGTTAGATATCAACTTATTTTGCATGGTTATTTCTCCATAAGCACTTGCTAAAACACTATCGAGCTTGCATATAGCTACTTTTGCTGCAATCTTTGTCCATCTATTAATGATATAGGCTGCCAGAATTTCTCTTAGTAAATTAGATGTGAAAACTAGTAGCATCCAAGTACATCGAATTCCGTCTGAGTCAAAGAAATGGAATAAGCATTGACATTTGGAAGATTGCTCATTATGGACGTCATAACGGATCCTCGTTTTGTTTTCATAATTGTGCTTGATCTCATAAGTACGATCACCCTCTATGTTTATAATACCTTGCACATGACAGTATATCCGACCAACATATAACTACCATTAGAACACCTAGAAGTTTGTGAATGTAGATGTTTCTAGCAAGCTTCTCTATGTCATAGGACATATTTAGTTCTGAAAAAGGTGTCAAAGGAGCATTTTTGGCTTTTCACTCATGATGGTGTTGTGAATCAACGACATGCACAAACTAGACTTTGAACTCCACTAGAATATGATTGGGACATGTTAGGGAACTGAACATAGACTTTTGACTCTCAGAACTTGACATCATCCTCAAGATGCACAAACTGGACTTTGAACTCCACTAGACTATGATTTGGTGTAACCTTTTTGTCGATTATATTAAATTCCTTTAGCAGCTCCCTCAAAGACTCCTCAAACTCATCGGGAGAGTCCGCAGCCCATACACATCACTTAATACACTTAATGAAATCCTCACATTTTTTTATCATGTAGTCCACTCTTTTAGGAAGCTTTCTCACGACATGCTACATGCAGAATTGATGGATCGATGTATTAAAAACATATGCTATTGCTTACCTGATCGTTGGATCTTTGTATGTGATTATAGTTTTTGGCCTATGGTTTCCCATAGCAATTAGTAAGTTGTAAACAACCAGGGAAATGAGTCCACCTTATTATCCCTCAATAACTAGCCAAAAAGAAAACTAGCTGCCTATGGTGATTTAATCCGATTAAAGAGCAAATACCATTGAATATTTGCTGGCCTTTTGGGTATTGTTAAACTATAAGATGTGATTGAAGAGAGTGTCGCTTCTTCTACTTAAGGAGTCTAACCAAAACACATTGTTCAACTAGTTCTCTTCATCAACCTGGTAGTCAAAGAAGAATCCATGGTTGAATTCCTTTCTTTTCCTCAGTACGTCTATAAACATATGTGCATCTATGCCTTTTGTAAGAGCTTTCAGGTCTCTATGATAATTCTGTATATCCTTCTGCATACAGCTGATGTTTTGGTACCCACTAACCCGCTCTTTCAAGAGGTGATAAATCTTTGATAGTTTTTGTTAGCTCTAGCATACTTGAAGATCATGTCTTTATGGACGGAGCTGATATTTCTGTTTGAAGTGTGGAATTGCCCCTTACGGGGTGTGCATAGTGGTGAACATGACCCTTGTGAAATTTGATTATCTCAAACTTCTCATCATCGATCAGCCTCAAAACAATATGAACTTGGCACCCCTCTCTTGTCTCGGCTCTCTTTCTTTTTAATTTTCTCTCTTCAGGTCTATCTCTTACTTAGGGCAAAGCTTCAGCGATAACTTTAGCAATTTTTGGTGTCTTTACAGGTTAACGATATTCTTCTTTAGAGTACATAAATTGTTCCGAATACTTTCCCCACTTATTCTTCCTAGTAGAACCATTGTGAATATTAAAGCCAACATAAATAGCATATCTCTTGTAGAATCCAGGTAGCCTTCAACCCTATCAAACACATGCCCAACCTCGGCACAAACATCTTGTCATCTTAGTTTGGTATCCATTTTTCTTTGACATCAATCGACAAATCAGTAACAACTGTGGTCGATGACTGGGCATGTCCTAGGTAAATAACAACTCAATAGAAGCACACAATATCGCAGCCACTAACACTAACACAATCAATTAATAAGTAACACGCCAGAATTATTTTGTGATGAAGGAACACTCTACAATGCCTACACTTGCTCAATGCCTTCAATAGTAATTATCTAATGATTGTTTTTCACCATATGTGAGCAACTATAAGAAAAAAGGAAGAATGCACTGATAAAATATCATACAAAGAAAAAAGGTTGAACAGTCTACCATTCACGACACTAAAATTGTCTACTTAAAATACGTTTAAAATTAGTGACCAACAGACATGTCATTACTGATCCATAGGCATAAAATTAGTGGTCATAACATGTATGTAAAAATGGAAAACTTTATACTGATGTTTACATTTTCTCTCAATTCCTACAATTCGGTGCATGTCAATTTGGTGATTAACAGGCATGTCATTAGTGACCAATGGGCATAACATTAGTGACCACATATGTTACT
The DNA here is from genome assembly GCA_017589665.1 of Selenicereus undatus. Lineage (NCBI taxonomy): Eukaryota > Viridiplantae > Streptophyta > Magnoliopsida > Caryophyllales > Cactaceae > Selenicereus > Selenicereus undatus. The sequence continues at coordinate 40,071,742 of JACYFF010019584.1, forward strand.
CCTTCCTCAAAGCTTAGGACTTACTCCTTGTATATTTGGTGATCCTTACACAGGTGTCTTTGTGATCAATTAGTTCAGAGTAGTGATCAAGTCATTGAGTATTCACTTTTGTTTTTATCTAGTTTCTTAGGATCTAATCCCTCCCAATATGGAGATCACTAGGAAAGTTTCTAGTGATGAACATGCATAATATTAGTGAGCACATATATTACACCTCGATCATTCTTCAGAAGTCTCTCATTGTTTGCTTGGTGAACACTAGATATGTGTTTGGCGATCAAATAAAGTAAGATTAGTGATTAAGCGAGCCAATAATCACATATTTCCACAGCTTCATATAAATGAGTCCCATCCAACATGGTGACCAATACATAACGGAACAGTGACCATATGGCAAAAGAATGGTGATCAAAGCAAGTCATTAGTGATAAACTTTTAAGCTACCAAGCTCAATGATTTGAGCTAGACACAAGTAGAACCTAGAGGAATTGACAAAAACAAAATACAAAGAACAAATGTATTGCCATCTACTCAAAGCACACAATGTTTCACCAACTTAAATAGGATCTAACATAATAAAAAACTAAAAAAAACCTAAAATTAAGAATTCTGCACAATTTACAGAACATCTAACTTAGAAAAACTAAAACCAACCTAGAATCAAATCTACATATGTCGATTACAAACTGTTAGCCAAAATTAGATAGAGTAATGCCACTTTCTGCACTAACAAGAGCTTGAAATTACAAAATCATAAAAAAGCATGTAAGTAAACTTCTTAACAGTGAAAGCGAGAGCAAATAAGAACGAGAGATAGAAACTGAGAACAAGCGGGAGGAGGATGATGAGCAAAGATGGAACAGCGAGAGGAGGACGATGAACAGAGATGCAAGCAAAAAATAAAGAGCAGAGGAGGAAGAGAAAGAAGTAACAATACAAAAAAAAA
>JACYFF010019584.1:40135073-40157422 GCA_017589665.1 Selenicereus undatus
GTGTGTGTGTGTGTGTGTGTGTGTGTGTGTGTGTGTGTGTGTGTGTGATTCATAAGTAAGTTTAAATGGATTAAATATACTTTTATGCAAGTATGTGAACTTTTGTAAGAAATTTGCTTTGGTGTATGTCGTAGTTATGGTTATGGGCGGACAGTTAACTTGCTTAGCAGACTTTGCTTTCTTTTGGACTCAAGTGAGGACTAGGAGTCCAAAGGACATGGTTGGTATGGGACGATCATGGTTAGTTTAGTGAATAGACTAACAGTAGAGTTTGTTTAGGTACTTAAGTGAAACGAGGCACCTTGAATAATACCTGGTATGAGAAAGGTATGACTAAGTTAGTCTAATTACTTACCTTATAACATAAACATGTGTCTATAAGTTTGTGATGTTCGAAAACATGTTAGATATGAAAGATATGAGTTTGTTCGGTTTCTGAAGCATGCACATGCTCCCTATCTTATCGCCCTCTATATGCTATATGACATGTTCTATCTATATGTCATAAGATATATGTATTGTGTGATTATATGTTAACTGGTTAATGTACAAAGTTTAGTAACGGGGAAGGTAAGGGTTATTCACTAGGCTTGAAGGGCTCATGAGCTCACCATTTTTTAGGTTTTGCAAGACAAAGGAAGCCACATGAGCATACACGGGGCTTGGGTTAGATGCACTTTTTGGAGAGTGAAGTTGAAAATGCATACCTCATTTATGTTATGTTATGGATTAGGTTTCCTAAGTGTTCAAGTATGGATGTATTATTTGTTTTTTGGGATGACACATATGTAAGAATATTATGGATATGGTTTAAGTGTGTATGTAAATGCATGTTTTGGAATCACCCTGCCCAAACTTTAGTTAGATTTCGATATGAGCTTCCGCTGCTACTGTTAATTAAAAGGTTAATTGAGGTTAATAAGTTCTTAGAGCCTTGTGGGTGTTCCTAGTGAGACATCCACGGCGGTGGCGCGCCTGCCCTATTCGGGCGGGGCATTACAAAAGTGGTATCAAAGTAAGCAACCTGCGGCCTATAGCCTATAGGAATAATGTGCGTGTGTGCTTGATTTAGTGCTTGTTAATGTGAAAACTATGTGCTTATGTGAAAAGTATATGCTTATGTGAATGTATATGTGCTTAACTGAATTATTTGTGCTTAACTTAATTGTGGATCATGCTTGAGCAAACACTCAGCATACTAACTTACCTATAGTTAACTCATTTAGATGGCAGCTATAGGAGGGTGTGGCTCTGGTGATAGAGTTGGTAAAGCTGACCCTATGGTAGGGATCAATCTACTTAACAAGTTCCTTAAGTTGCAGCCTCCAAAGTTTAGAGGAACTGCAAATCCCTCCGAGTTAGTTGAGTGGATGAGGGAACTTAATAAGATATTTAAGACATTGATGTGCCCTAAGGAGTATAAGGTAGGTTTGGCTACACATTTATTTACTGGAGAAGCAAAACATTGGTGGGATTTTGCTAAGCCGAGTGATAAAGAGGACAAAGCGAACCCACTAACTTGGGAAAAGCTTAAAGAAAAGATGAATGAACAGTATTATCCTAGAGATGTGTAGAGGGCTAAGGAATTAGAGTTTTCTAACTTGGAGTAGGGTAAGATGACCGTGATGGAATATTGTGCTAAGCTATAGAACTCATTCGATTTGGGAGACATCTGATGGATACAGAGTAGAGAAAAGTTGATTGATTCGAAGATGGTTTAGATATTGAAATTCATAAAGGTTTATCATCTCAAGTCTTCACTAAGTATCAAAACATATACTAAAGAGTAATGCGAGTTGAAAAGGTTTTGAATGAAAGTAAAGCTAAGAATGCAACTACTACAAAGAAATCAAGTGGAAGAAGCTCAGCCTCTGAGAAACAAAAGAACATTATTCAAGAAGAATGAATGTATAATATAATTGCTAATATGAAATATTGTGATTATTATAAGAAAAGGCGGGCTGGAACTGAACGTTACTGAGCAATGGAGGAATGCTTCAATTGTGAAAAACCAGGGCATATTGCTATCAATTGTCCTGAGCCAAATAAGAGATTACAAGGAAATATCAAGAGATCATTCTCAAATGAAAAATGCATATCCCAGACACCGAACAAGAAGCCAGACTACGATAAGGGAAAAGGTTCCACTGGAAGGATGTATGTGATGAAGCCGCTTGAGAAAAATTGAGCTGACTCACATCCGGAGACAAGGAAAGGTAAGTTTCGAGGACGAAACTTATTTTAAGGGAGAAATGATGTAACACCCCGAACTTTTTTTATTAGTTACTAACTTTGACTAATATGTGAATGTGTGATTTAGGGAGCTAATTAGTTGAGTTATTGTGTTACTAAGACTTTGCTTTCAAAAAAAAAAGGAGGGAAAGAAGAGTCAAAAAAGGATGGCTTGACCAAAAAAAAGAGGAAAAAGAAAAGGAAAAGGGGGAAGGGGTGGTTTAACGTGAATTGGGGGGTTCTTTGTTCTTATGGACACACAAAACACACACTCACACACACAAAACGAAAGAGAGGCAGAGGAGAAGAGAAGAAGAAGAAAAAGAGGAGGAGAAAAGGAGGAAGAAGAAGAAGAAGGACAAAGAGAATTGAATTTTGATTTTGAAATCAATTCAAGGTCAGTAATTCTTGCATTTTCTATCCTTAAAATTGATTAGGGCAAGATGAATTTGATTATTTATGCTTGAAATTGACAAATGAATTGAGAATGTAAGCTTTGAATTTGATATTTTTAGGGTTTGATATATTGGAACCTTAATTCCACCCCTTAGAAACCCACCTCTATAAGTTGTATGATTAATTGTGATTTTTAGATTAATAGAATGTTATGAATTGATGGTTATGTTCTGAATTCAACCAAGCACATAATATACTATGAATTTTTGGGTTGATTTCATGTATTCGTTGAACAAGATGGTAGAAAACTATGGTGAATTTTGGATTTTTCAAATATTACACCACTGTTTGAATTTATGTGAGTTATTGGCTTTGTGAAACATTTGAAAATTTTTACTGTAGGTTCTTCACTATGTTTTGCAATTCTCTGTAAAGTTTTGTGAATTGTAGAAGTATATTTTATGAGTTATGAATTTTTGATTGAAACTTCCCTGTTATGTGGTGTAAAAATTCAGATGATGTTTGGCTTACTGTGAACCATTGGGTTGGAAAGAAATTGTTAAAATTTTACTGGGGAATATAAATGTTAGTTGGAGATTTTTGGTAAAGTTTCATAAATTTTGGATGTTTATTTCACGAGTTATGAATTTTCGATTGAAACTACCTTGTTTCGGGACATGAATTTCGACCTTATTTTATAATTTTTGGGAGCTATTTACTTGGTAAAAAAATTATGAAAATATTATGATAAGAAAATGTGTCAAGATTGGGCAAAAGAAAAATTTTACCTCATTAATTTTTCTTACTCCTAACAATGTTGAATCTAAGAAGAAAAGGGTATCAAGATTTGGTCAAGCAACTACATTCTTGAAGAAATCAAAAAGGAATGCGCATGTTCGTGGGATATTATTGATTTCTTATTTATGTACTAATAATGAATTTTCAATAGCATTTGATCCTCTTGAAAATTTATGTGGACAAGGAAACATTGGAGCTTCGCAAAGGTATATGGTAAGTTATGGTTTGCCAAAAGTAAAAATAAGGTAAGTTTGTTTGTTTTATCATTGCTCAGATTTCAAGGCCCTGAAATACAATCCAAGGCCTTGAACTGCAGGCAGAAACTGGGTATCTTTAATATGATCAATTCAAAGGATTCAATTTTATGTCAACACCTTCAATACTGATAATATTTGGATTCTTGCTAAACATAAGATGATGTTACTTTGCATGATCTACTTCCTATTTGTGGCATTTTGATTTCAAATTTTTTTTGAATTTTAATTTTCTTTAGTATCCTTGGAATGGGAGCACAATTAATATTCCAATATATCTTATACTATTATGACATATTATTATGCACATTGCTTTTGCCCATAATTATTATGATCCCTAATACTTATATGGCTTGTATTTAGAAGAGAAAAATTACGTCACTTGATCATTTTTTGATAGCCTCGAATCACTCTTAATAAGGGGAGAATTTTGTTAATGTTAATCACTTATTGCATCATCATGTTTCAAGTCAATGAGCATCAACATAAGCGATTAATTTCATGGTTAGTATTTTATCCCCTATATATTTTTTATGAGTGTCATGGATTGAGGGGGAGCATCTTTATATGACATTGACTTATTAAGGGGGAGTTATATGTGTTTACCATGATAAGCCTCAATTTTTCTTTCTCCTTCTTGTGCCATCCTGTTGATGAAATACAAAAAAGGGAGAAGTATTTGGAAAACTTTTCATGGTGCGTCATTCAAAATTGCATGGACACGTTATTTTCATTGGGCTTTGTCTTTCATCAAAAAGGGGGAGATTGTTAGCTTTCTTGAAGAGTTCTTTTATATGTTTTGATGAAAGACAAAAAGAGATTAATCAATTAACATATTCATCGTGTTACATTTGTATTATCTTGAGATTACAATGGTGATAATAATTCAAAAATATTGTGATTGACAATATCCCTTTGATTATGATTGTTTCCTTATTATTAGGGATCCTTATGAGGTAAATATCAAGATTTAAATTCTCTTTAAATGCTTGATATCTGACTTGATTTTTTGGAAAGCAATTGCCATCCTCATTGAGAAAATCCTAACAGCACAAAAGAATGGGAAGTAACCGTTTGAGAATATCCATCAGCTCAAAAATTGGAAGGAGCTGTTGAAGGAAGATCAAAACAAGCCAAAAATAGCTCATAGCCGTTTGTTGTTGATTTTGCTATAATTTCAAGGGCACTGAACTGCAGTCCAAGCCATTGAACTGAAGCTGAAATCCATGAGGAGATCTTAAGTCAGTGTAACGGCAAGTTTTTTAGGGTTTGTCAAAGTTTTGCTATAAATATTGAAGCTAGCTGAATGCTGAACACAACAAGAGCGAGCACAAGCAAAGAAGAAGAAAGAGAGTTGCACTTGCAAATCAAGAGGAGGAATTTGAAAAGAGTTTGAGCTTACATTAGCATATTTATTTTGTTCTTTGCCAAAGAAGTGTATCTTATAATTGTTATCTTTTTTTGTATTGGGTTGGGTTGATTGGTCGGAGGGTCGACTAACGAAGTACGATTGGGGAGCAATGCGTACGTTGGGACACCTATAGTTGTAGAGTGAACTAGTAGGTTGTACGATTGGTGAATCGTGTGTAATTAACTGACTTAATAAAAGAAAGAGGTTCAAAATCCCATCCGCGAGGGGCGCCCGTGAGTAGAGGACTAGCCGTGGCCGAACCTCTATAAATTGTGTGTTTGGTCTACATTTACATTTTCCGCATTTCTATGTTGATTATTTTGAGACTTTGATCATCACCCTATTCACTGGCTTCTAGGGTGATTTAACCAACCAAACAGCACCAACAGTAGAGAGTGAAGTCAGAGAGAGTAAAGTCGAAGAAGGTGAAGAACCATTTTGGGTTTCTATTTTGGGAAGGTGTGTATTTTTATTTTTATTTTTTTCCAGTGGCTTGTATCTTTGGTTTTTTTTTAAGCTCGGTTACCCTTTTAAGAGATGCATATTTCTTTAAATGGTCAATGCTACCGCTCAAAATAGTTAGTGATCATGCCTTCCTTAATATTTTTAATTTAATTTTCGTACTATTAGAATTTGTTTTGTAAAACTAAAAAATTATGTTGCACGGTTGATTAGTTATTTGTCATTCCTTTCCCTTAATTTGCAGTGCCTATGCAAATGTGTTTTATATAGTAATTTCAACCAATAAATGAGCCCATTTCATAGGCCATGTTTATAAGTGATAAATATGCTTTATATAATATTGTGTTTAAAAAGTTACGTGAATATGTTTCACGATGTTATGTAAATTCCTTTTGTATATATAAATGAGCTTATGTGGATTTGCTAATTGTTTTAGCACTTTGGCCTTACCTATCTTAATGCCTGTGAAGTTGTTTCATGTAACTTAAATTCGTCATATTATAAATGTGTTTTATAATTTGCGAGCGATGTTTGAGTACATTTCAAGTTAACTATAATGATATAAATGTGTTTTATATAGTATTACGCTATTTAAGCTTTCATGAAATTTGTTTGTAACAAGTTATTATATAACTTCGTTTTATATTCTTGGGAATATGTTTTGCAATGCAGTTTCATGTCATTATATAACATGTTACACATTTGTCATTTAAAACTCAATTTAATGACTTGTAATACACAATCATATGTAACCAACTAGAAATTCAATTTATAGTGCAACTTCTTGTAAATTTGGTGTACATGATCAAATTGAATATCTTTCTGAAATTTCTAAATGTGTTAATCAGTTTAACAAATGTGTGCCCCATGAGTTTTCTTTTATGGAAAAATGAGGTAATTAAATTATAGAAATTTCTAGTTCATGTTTGTATGTAATGATTTTGAGCTTGGCGAAAATTTCGATCATATGACATGGATGATGAGCTTTGTGATAACTTAATTATTAATACATATGCATCAAGTCAATATTTCATGTACTTCTATATGTGGCAATTAAAACATTATTGGTCACTTGTTTAGAATTAAAAGGTTGGATGGCACTGAGTATGAGATTTAGCATTAGAGGATTTAGGTTTTCCTAAATGAGCATGAAGTGTTAGGACATCTGACGACCTCTAAATCCGGCTGGGTAGACAATGATAAGAATGACAAAGATATAACTGCGAGTGGGTAGTATCTGGAGAGAGCCTAAACGCCTACCAAAATGGTCTTAGAAGGATCGATTAAGATTTTATACCATGTTGCATTGCATACATACTGAGCTATTGAGGGAATTTGAACGCTATTGCACTACTAAGTACATATAGGATAAGCTTGGAGTTAGTTTTGACCAGAGTCATTCCCTTCTTAGAGCTCTGAACCTAAGGGAGGTATTGCTAAGAGGAAAAAGGGTAGGGGATATAGGGAGAATAATATAGCACATGTAAAGTGCTATCACTGTGGAAAGAAGGGACCCTGCACTTGAGATTCTCTTAAGCGGACAAAGGTACCTATGTTAACAGTTACTCTTGAGCAATATGTGTGCTCCCACGCATTACTTGCCAATTCTTTTCCTTAGCGGATTCTAGACACGGGAACAACTAAGCATATAGTACAAAATCGAGCTAGTTTTGTGAACTTTCATCACTACCTGGTTGGTTTATAGACTGTCGCTCCATGGAGAAACAGTGAAAAAGTTGCCCTTAACCTAAGTACATATAAGCTCACGATCCATGTAGAGTATACGTTGCTTCTTACCGATGCTCTCTATGCACATGGGGCGTGATGTTCCCTTGTGTCTTTTGTTTCTTTAATAAGATTAGGCTTCTCTTTTGCTTTTCATCCCAATAAAACATTTTATAATGCTAATTTGTTTAGTTACGGTTGGTTTCGTTCATTTTTTATTTCAAGCTATTAAAGTCATATATATTATTTATTGGTGTCATCAAAATTGACTACCAAATAAAAATTACACAATTTGTACAAACATTTCGCCGGGATTATCCGAGCTTAATTAAAATTCATTACCTACATTTCAATTACGATTCGCTTGTATTGGATTTAGGCAATTATATACATGCTTGTTTTGATAGAATTGGTCATTGGTTTCTTTCCTACAACACCTGAAACTAACTCCATGCTAAGGACATATTTACAAGATGCCGAGTAGTGAGCGCTTGTAGTCCCATGGTTAGGATAATTGCCTTCCAATTCAAATCCCAGTAGACGAACCATATGCTTTTCCTTTATTTTGGCTGGCATACACAATTGATTTTATTTCTTTGTGCTCATACATGGTTCATGGTGTTCGTGACTGATTCAGTATCCAATTTAATCTGGGGTTACAGTGGAAGCTATTTCGTTCTATTCCTCTTTTGCTCATTGTTGCATTGCAGAAGTTCATTCTTTCCATAAACAAGTCGGGTTGTTTCATGAGTATCCAAGTTAGTCTAGTGTTTGGGCACCAAAATATTTAGGATCAAGTACAAAATGACTTTTGAGAGTAGATATTTCGGCTTGTCAAGTGGGTATCGGGCCCTCTTTACTTTTACTTTGGTGTTATTTTGGATGCATGTGTTTTCTCGACATGTTTAAAGTGACATAAAGAGATAAATTGAAATGTAGGTTTCAAAGGACATTTGATGCGTAAGTTTGATACCTAAGAAATAGGCATGTGGTATAATTATACTTAGTTTTTTCCCTTGGGATAATGGTCAATAGAATGCGTGCATAAACTACTATCAGGGAACTTTGTTTTATACATAGGTGTTTTGTACTTGATCTAGCAAATTACTTTAGATTGTGTTCCATTGTACTGAGAAGTGACAGATCCCCTTTTTTAATCATTATTAAGCTCAAAAGAGTTAGAAGGAAAACAGTACAACAAAGTTGATGCCTGAAGTGTAACTCATAACCACTTTTAAGCAAGTTAACCAACGTAAAAATGAAACCAAAACAACTTAAGTTGTAAATAAAATAACCACCCCCAGGTGGAAAGTCCACCCAAAGCAGCGAGCAATCCAATTAACACAGAACCATTAGGCATATGGATTGTAAACAATCAAAAGACCAACTCACAAATATGACTTGCTTTTGGAAACTAGGCTTTAGTGACCACTGTGACGTCACACTGATCATCGTATTAATTGGACAGTTATAGATGGTTAGTCATGTATTAATCATACCCATTAATTCCCTATTAATAGTTTCAGCTCAGTGGTACTATATAAGCGGGATTAGATTAGTGAATGAAGGACATCAATTCACGCAAGCAATCCTCAAGAGAAAATCTATTCTTGGCTCTCTCCCTCGCACTACTCTAGCGATCCTCTAGGATTTCGGTTTTGGGACCTGGATCCAACGGTGACTCTAGTACCTGTCGATTGATTGTTCATATTGATTCATGGATGATTTCCAAGCAATAAGATCCTTTGCTTCCGCATCGCTAAGGTATGTCCCTTCATTTACCAGTAGTGGCATTGGAGCCATTCTTGCACGGATTTGACCCTAAATAATTCAATCATGTGTTGATGCGCGATAAATTTGGTTAATATTATTGTTATGCTAATTGAAATTTGCCAAAGCATGATTGCTGATATTACCGTGCAATTATGCTAAATTGAGTCCATGAGAAGCATGTTTCTGTGATCGAGCGCATTCGTAAAGGATGCTATTTTATTCGATTGTGTGTGCTGCTATGTGTTTTGTACTTTTGTCCGAATTTTTGACTCTAACGCCAACCCTTGTCCTTGCAAGTTACAAGACACTCTGACCTAGGGTCTTTGCAGCTATCATTGCACCCCCTTTCGCATTAGCTGACCGCAGTAACTACAGTCGTGGCCACGCCTCTACCGCTAACCCCGCTTTTCAATTGTATATAGTTAAAAAAAACTCTGATTTTTGAGATAAGGAAAGAAGTGAGAAGCAAAAACCAAGCCATACGCATATGGACAGCCGAAGGGTGGTCCATACGATTCTTGCATTGCCAACCAAGTGGTTCCTTGGCCACCTTCTACTTTCTTTGCCTTCATTACACACTGATCTACGATGCACCACTAAGAAAAATCTTAAATAGTCGGATGTGCACAAGCGCAGGATACACGTATCGTTGCCTTGATGGCTCGTTGACCATGTGAGACGCATCATACGGCTTGGTTTTAGGCGAGATACATGTTGGTTCTGGCGGTTTTGGGCGGCGTAGAGTGTAATGAGGTCGAGGGCCTAGCGATGGAGGGCAACGACTTCATCACCTGGGTGTTGTTTCGGACACTGTTTTGACGGCAGTGACCATATGGTAAACGCCGATGTACAGGAGGTAAATGAGGTAGATGGGCGGGTCACTTGTGTTAACTAGAGAAAGAGGAGCTATAAGGCTCCATTGTCGGGCGGCTTGGGGTAGGAGAGAGTGAAGTGTGAGAAAGTAGGGTCTAAGAAGGGGAAGAACCAATTTGGGTTTCTATTTTGGGAAGGGATGTATTTTTTTTCCGGTGGCAAGTATCTTTGGTTTTTTTTTGCTACGTTACCCTTTTAAGCGATGCATATTTCTTTAAATGGTCAATTGCTACTGCTCAAAATAGTTAGTGATCATGCCTCCCTTATTATTTTTAATTTAATTTTCGTACTATTAGAATTTGTTTTATAAGAAAATTCTATTACATGATTGAGTAGTTATTTGTCATTCTGTTCCATTTATTTGTAGTGCCTATAAAAATGTGTTTTATATAGTAATTGCGACCAATAAATTAATACATTTCATAAGTCATGTTTATAAGTGATAAATATGTTTCATATAATATTGTGTTTAAAAAGTGATGTGAATATGTTTCATGATGTTATGTAATTGCCTTATGTATATATAAATGAGCTTATGTGAATTTGCTAATTGTTTAGCACTTTGTCCTTACCTATCTCAATGCCTATGAAGTTGTTTCTCTTAACTTAAATTTGTCATATTATAAATGTGCTTTATAATTTTTGAGTGATGTTTGAATATATTTCAAGCTAACCACAATTATATAAATGTGTTTTATATAGTATTGCGCTACTTGAGCTTTCATGAACTTTGTCTGTAACAACTTATTATACAACTTCGTTTTACATTCTTGGGAATATGTTTTGCAATGCAGTTTCATGTCATTATATAACATGTTACTCATTTGTCAATTAAAACTCAATCTAATGACTTATAACACACAACTATATGTAACCATCCAAAAATTCAATTCATAATGCAACTTCATGTAAATTTGGTTTACATAACTAAATTGAATATCTTTTTGAAATTTCTAAATGTGTTAATTAGTTTAACAAATGCATGCCCCATGAGTTTTGTTTTATGGAAAAATGAGGTAATTAAATTATAGAAATTTCTAGTTCTTGCTCATATGTAATGATTTTGAGATTAGCGAAAAATTTCGATCAGATGACATGGGTGATGAGGTTTGTGATAATTTAATTACTAATAGATATGCTTAAAGTCAATCTTTTATGTACTTCTAGATGTGAAAATTAAAACATTATTGGTGACTTGCTCCGAATAAAAAGGTTGGATGGCACTGATTAAGAGATATAGCATCGAAAAATTTAGGTTCTTCTAAATGAGCATGAAGTGTTAGGACATTGGACGACATCTACGTTCGTTGAGGTAGATAAAGCTAAGAATGACAAAGATATAACTGTGAGTGGGTAGTATCCAGAGAAAGCCTAAAGGCCTACCAAAATGGTCCTAGAAGGATCGATTAAGATTTTATACTATGTTGTATTGCACACATACTAAGCTATTGAGGGAATTTGAAAGCTATTCCACTGCTAAGTACATACAGGATAACCTTGGCATTAGTTTTGACCAGAGTCATTCCCTTCTTAGAGCTCTAAACCTACGGGAGGTATTGCTAAGAGAAAAAAAGGGTTGGGGATATAAGGAGAACAATATAGCACACGTAAAGTACTATCACTATTGAAAGAAGGGACCTTGCACTTAGGATTGTCTTAAGCAGACAAAGGTACCACTGTTAGCAGTTACTCTTGAGCAATATGTGTGCTCCCACGCATTACTTGCCAATTCTTTTCATTAGCGGATTCCAGACATGGGAACAACTAAGCACGTAGTTCAAAATCAAGTTAGTTTTGTGAACTTTCATCGCTACCTGGTTGGTTTACAGACTGTCGTTCCATGGAGAAACAGTTAAAAATTTGCCCTTAACCTAAGTACATATAAGCTCAAGATCCATGTAGAGTATATGTTGCTTCTTACCAATGCTCTCTATGCACATGGGGCATGATGTCCCTTGTGTCTTTTGTTTCTTTAATAAGATTAGGCTTCTCTTTTGCTTTTCATCCCAATAAACATTTTATAATGACAATTTGTTTAGTTACGATTGGTTTTGTTCATTTTTTATTTGAAGCTATTAAAGTCATATATATTATTTATTGGTGTAATCAAAATTGACTACCAAATAAAAACAACACAATTGGTACAAACATTTCGCCAGGATTGTCTGAGTGATAAAATCAAAGCTTTAATCTTTTGGATATTTGTAACCGTGAAGAAAAAGAGCGATCATGAATTCTTCTTCTATTTGTTTTGTTTTGCTGCCTTGCTTTTTCCCTTGAACCATGTCAGGGTATTTATACATGTATGCATGCCACGCCTCATGCGCCTAACCCTAGTGTGCTGCGCAAGCTGGAAAGCATTCTAATTCTTTTACATGTAAATAAGCTTAGTTGAGATAAGGTAGAAGTCTAATAAGATATTTGGATGATATCGCAATACTCCCCCTCAAGTTGGAGCATGCAAGTCTAAAATGCCCAACTTGCCCTTTAAAAGTTGAAACTGAGTCTTGCCGAGAGCTTTGGTGAGAATATCGGCATGTTGGTTCTTGGTCCCAATATGGTGTAACACAAGTATGCCTTCTTCGATTTTCTCTCGTACGAAGTGACAGTCAATCTCAATGTGTTTGGTTCATTCATGAAATACTGGATTACGCGCAATATGTAAAGCTGCCTGACTGTCACAGTAAAGGCGCATAGGTGGTGGAAAAATGCCTAAGGTCGCGAGAAGAGATCGTAACCAAACTAGTTCACTTGTAGTAAATGCCATTGATCTATATTCTGCTTCAGCTGAGGACCGGGATACTGTGGGTTGTTTCTTGCTACGCCATGAAATGGGTGAACCACCTAGCATTATAAAATAACCTGAAAGAGATTTTTGAGAAACTGGACAGGCTCCCCAGTCAGAGTCACAAAAACCAATCAGTTGAAGTTGGCTGTCAGATCGAAGCAAGATTCCTTGGCCTGCAGTACCCTTCAAATATTGTAAAACGCGTCGTACTGCCATCATATGCTCTTCTCGCGGGGTATGCATGAATTGAGAAAGAATGTGGACAGCATAAGTAAGATCTGGTCTGGTGATGGTGAGATAAATCAGACGTCCAATGAGCCTTCGATACCGAGTGGCATCTGCAAGTAAATTGCCTTGTGCTAGGGCGAGGCGATGATTCTGTTCCATGGGAAAGTCAACTGGTTTTGCCCCCAAAAGTCCGAACTCATCAAGTATTTCCAAGGCGTACTTTCTTTGACTGAGAAATAAACCTTGGGGACTTTTGGCCACCTCAATACCCATAAAATATTTCAAAGGCCCCAGATCTTTAATACTGCAACATGTGTGTAGATAACTCTTGAACTGCTTACATGCTGCAGAATTGTTTCCGGCAAGAATGATATCATCAACATATACTAACACACCCATGAAGATGTCACCTTTTTGATATGTGAAGAGAGAGTAATCAACATAGGTGCACACAAATCCATATTCACACAACTTGGATGATAGTTTGGCAAACCACTACCGGGGAGCTTGTCACAACCCATAAAGAGACTTCTTTAGCCGACATACTTTTGGTTCGTGATTTCCCTTGAACCCTGGAGGAAGCTTCATGTAAACCTCTTCCTGCAGATCCCCATGTAGGAAGGCGTTGTTAACATCCAGTTGATGCAATTCCCACCCTTTCGCGACAGCAACTGCTAAGAAACAGCGAACACTTGTCAATTTTGCAACAGGTGCAAAAGTCTCGTTATAGTCAAAACCCTCGATCTGGTGATCACCACGGATGACTAGGTGGGCTTTATATCGCTCAACGGTGCCATCAGATTTGTATTTGACTTTGTAAACCCATTTGCAGCTTATAGGCTTCTTACCGGGTGGAAGACTCACAATGGACCAAGTGTCGTTTTTCTCTAAGGCCCGTATTTCTTCGGTCATTGCTTGTCTCCAATGTTCAACTTGTACAGCCTCATGGTAGAATTGCGGTTCTGTTATCTTAGTAATAGCTGCCAAGAAAACTTGATGTGAAGGTGAGAATTTAGTGCACGTGACATAGTGTTTTAAAGGATAACGCGTACCTGAGGATTCCGTTGGAAGAGATGAAGCAGTAGAGACAGGGTTCTTGAGCGGAGCGGTGTAGCATATGTATTGATTGAAGTGAGTGGGAATTTTACGAATTCGATGTCCTCTGCCGAGCTGACCATTTTCGTGTTGTGAGGGAGAGGAGTGTGGGCTTTGCTCTTGACCCAGTTCTGTCATATGAGAAGGCTGGCCCGAGGCACAGATTTCAGTTTCCTGGTTTATTGCTGCGTCCAACTCTGGCCCACGAGACCCAGTATCTGCAGACCCGGCATTGGCACTGTCAGGGTCAGGCTGAATCGTGAGCTGCGTTGGGATTCCTTCATCAATATGGGCCATGGACTGATCTCGGGAGCCTCCATCATTCGTGGGCCTCATGAGTTGGGTGCTCCTCCTGTCAACGAGCCCAGGTGAAAGAGAGGGCCTTGCTGCTGGAGAAGTCATGGTATCATACTGATTTTCAGTTCTGCGTGGGTCAGGCATACAGCTTTCTCCATGAAAAGGGAAGGAGTCTTCAAAAAATATCACATCCCTACTCTCAAAAATATCATGTGTCTCTAAGTCATACAACTTCCAAGCTTTCTTCCCACGGGGATAACCTATAAAGACACAACGCCTACTTTGGGACGCAAATTTGTCAGCTCTTGTTTGCTGAGTCTTGGCATAACATAAACAACCAAAAATTTTAATGTGGTCATAGAGGGGTTTATTTTGGTAGAGCATTTCGTAAGGTGTTTTGCCTTCTAACAACTTACTTGGAGTTCGATTAATTAAGTAAGCAGCCGTAAGCACACACTCCCCCCAAAATTGCAAAGGAAGAGAAGCTTGAAATCGAAGCGCCCTGGCAACATTGAGGATGTGTCGATGTTTGCATGCAACGCGTCCATTCTGTTGAGGGGTATCCACACAACTGGTTTGGTGTGTGATTCCCTTCTCTTGGTAGAATATCTTCATGGAGGCGGCTTTGAACTCAATGCCATTGTCAGTGCGGATCACCTTGATAGACTTGTGAAACTGTGTTTGTACCGAGGATATAAAATTTTTCAGGTGAGCCCCAACCTCACTCTTCTGTTTCATAAGGTACAGCCATCCTCCATGACTCATATCATCTACTAATGTCAAGAAGTAGTGTGCTCCACATGAGGAGGATACACGATATGGCCCCCAGGTATCACAATGGATGATTTCAAATAATTCCAAAGCTCTATTTTCACGAATAGAAAATTTTGTTCTTGTTTGCTTAGCACATAAACATGCATCGCATACATCATCCTTCTTACAAATAGAAACTGGAAAAGCTAATTGTTTAGCAAAAATTTTCATGATGTCTGGGGATGGATGTCCGAGTCGCTTGTGCCATAAATCCCCGCTGCGGATTGCATTACTTTGATGCTTCTATGGTGACCCCCTGTAGTAATACACCCCGTCTCGTTGCTCACCTGATCCAATCGGCGTCCTCGAAATACGGTCCTGCAAAACACAATAATCGTCAAAAAACGTGACACTACAATTCAGGTTTTTTGTGACCTTGGCAATCGAGACAAGATTACAGCTAAGCTGAGGTACAAATAACACGTTTCGCAGTTTAGTCCCGTCACGCAGGACCACCATTCCCGTTATATGAGATAGAGTTTGGGTGCCATTAGGTAAGTCAATCACCACCGGTGCTGTGGCTTTGGGCTCAAACAGCAGCGCGGAATTACCCGTCATGTGGGCCGAAGCCCCGCTGTCCAGCATCCACAAGTCGTTACCTGTAAGCCTTTCATTCTCAGGTTTGACAGGCTCGATTAAGTTCATCAGGCACTGAACTTGTTCAGTGGTAAGACCGGGTATCGTGGGTTGCTCAGAAATGCTGGGCTCGGTGGCTGTGTTGGCTAAAACTGCGTGAGCTCCCTCTCGAACATCACCCCTGTCGCGCATGCCGCTGAGTCTACCACCTCGTCCTCCCCTTTGTCCGCGTCCTCGACCTCGGCCACGGGATGTCCAACCAGGTGGATACCCGATAAGCTCAAAACACCCGTCCTCATTATGGCCATACTTGCCGCAGTGACCACAGGTGCCTTTGTCATGGTTGTTCAGTCTGGCTCGACCTCCGCCACTGTTGATCGCGAAGGCGGTGGCAGACGCTGCTCGGTCGTCTCGGGAGAGCATCATATGTTTATGGCTCTCCTCTTGATGAACCATGCTAAATATCTTGTCAAGAGAGGGCAAGGGTTCTATGGCCAAGATTTGTCCTCTGATAGAAGCATAAACATCATCGTTTAGTCCCATTAGGAACTGATGGGCTTTTTCTTCTTCAACCATCTTAACAAGCTGTTCACCAATTTTACACTCGCACTTGCCACACGTACAACGTGGGAAGCGGACTTGATTCTCCAGTTCGCTCCAAAGACCCATAAGTTTTGAAAAAAATTCTACGACCTCCGATCCACCTTGTTTACTTTCAGCAAGTTTTGTTTTAAGTTGGTGAATCTTAGGTGCGTTAGACACTGAATATCGCTTCTTTAAATGCGTCCACATGAGTGCTGCAATGTCAACATAGGCAACACTAGTTCGAAGCTTAAGGTCGATGACCTTGAGTATTCAGGAACACACCATCGAATTAGCCATCTCCCAGGCTTGTAATTCGGTGGTGTCTTCCCCAATAGTGGGTGTAGGTTTTGGTACGGTACCTTCTATGAAGCCCAATTTATTTTTAGATTTAAGAGAAGTTCTAATTGCCTTTTCCCAGAGATCATAATTTTTCCCATCAAAGATCACAACTGTGATCAAGGCCCCGGGACCGTCAGAGGGATGTAAATAATAGGGCGAATGTGTTTCTATGACAAACCTTTTGTCAGTCATGATTTTTGATTAAGAAGGGAAAGAGGCTTATAGCTCTAATACCATGATAAAATCAAAGCTTTAATCTTTTGGATATTTGTAACCGTGAAGAAAAAGAGTGATCATGAATTCTTCTTCTATTTGTTTTGTTTTGCTGCCTTGCTTTTTCCCTTGAACCATGTCAGGGTATTTATACATGTATGCATGGCACGCCTCATGCGCCTAACCCTAGTGTGCTGCGCAAGCTGGAAAGCATTCTAATTCTTTTACATGTAAATAAGCTTAGTTGAGATAAGGTAGAAGTCTAATAAGATATTTGGATGATATCGCAATACCGAGCTCAATTAAAATTCGTTACCTACATTTCAATTACGATTCGCTTGTATTGGATTTAGGCAATTGCATACATGTTTGTTTTGATAGAATTGGTCATGGGTTTCTTCCCTACAGCACCTGAAACTAACTCCATGCTAAGGACATATTTAGGAGATGCCGAGTAGTGAGCACTTGTAGTCCCACGGTTAGGATAATTTCCTTCCAACCAATAGACCCGGGTTTGACTCCCGGCAGACGCACTAAATGCTTTTACTTTATTTGGCTGGCATACACAATTGATCTTATTTCTTTGTGCGCATGCAAGGTTCGTGGTGTTCTTGACTGATTCAATATCCAATTTAATCTAAGGTTGCAGTGGATGCTGTTTCGTTCTATTTTTCTTTCGCTCATTATTACGTTGCGGAAGTTCATTCTGTTCATAAACAAGTCGAGTCATTTCATACGTATTTAAGTTAGTCTAGTGTTTGGGCACCACAATATTTATGATCAAGTATGAAATAACTTTTGAGAGTAGATATTTTGGCTTGTCAAGTGCGGATCGGGCCCTTTTTACTTTTACTTTGTTGTTATTTTGGATGTATATGCTTTCTTGACATGTTTGAAGTGAAATAAAGAAATAAAATGAAATGTAAGTTTTAAGGGAAGTTTGATGCATAAGTTTGATTCCTAAGAAACAGGCATGTGGTAGAATGATACATAGTTTTTGCCCTTGGGATAATGGTCAATGGAATGCGTGCATGAATTACTATCTCAAAACTTGGTTTTGATACATAATTGTTTTGTACTTGATCTTGCAAATTATTTTAGATTATGTTATGCTCTATTAACAAGTGACAGATTCCTTTTCTTAATCATTATTAAGCTCAAAATAGTTAGAAGGAAAACAGTACAACAAAGTTGATGCCAGAAGTGTAACTCATAGCCACTTTTAAGCAAGTTAACAGACTGAAAATGAAACAAAAAAAACTTAAGCTATAAATGAAATAACCGCCTTTGTGTGGAAAGTCCACCAAAAACAACGTGCAATCCAATTAACACAAAACCATTAGGCATATGGATTATAAACAACCAAAAGACCAGCTCACAAATATTGACTTGCTTTTGGAAACTAGGCTTTAGTGACCAATGTGACATTCACATTGAGCATCGTATTAATTGGTCAATTATAGATGGTTAATTACATATTAATCATGCCCATCAATTCCTTATTGACAATTTCAGCTCAATGGTACTATATAAGGGGGATTAGATCGGCGAACGAAGGACATCAATTCACATAAGCAATCCTCAAGAGAAAATCTACTCCCGGCTCTCCCCCTCACACTAATCTAGTGATCCTTTGGGATTTGGGACGTGGATCCAACGGTGGCTCTAGTACCTATCGATGGATTGTTCTTATTGATTCGTAGACGATTCCCTTCATTTACCAGCAGTGGTATTAGAGCCATTCTTGCAAGGATTTGACCCTAAATAACTCAATCATGTGTTGATGCGCGATAAATTTGCTTAATGTTGGTGTTATGCTAATTGAATTTTACCAAAGCATGATTACTGATATTGTCGTGCAATTATGCTAAATTAAGTCCATGAGAAGCATGTTTCTATGATCGATCGCGTTTGTAAAGCGTGCTATTTTATTCGACTATGTGCGCTGCTATGTGTTTTGTACTTTTATCTAGATTTTTGACCCTAAGGCCAACCCCTTTCCAGGCAAGTTACGAGACAATCTGACCTAGGGTCTTTGTAGCTATCATGAGACATCCTTTCATATTAGCCTGGACCTAAAATCCACCGTCGCTACTATGACCGCAATAGCTACAGCCATGGCTAGGCCTCTATCAATAGCCCCGCTTTTCAATTGTATATAATAAAAAAAAAATCTAATTTTCAAGATAAGGGAAGAAGTGAGAAGACAGAACTAGGCCACACCAATAAGGACCGCTGCGGGGTCATGCATGCGACTCATGCGCCGTCGACCAAGTGGTTTGTTGGCCACCTTATAATTTCTTTGCGTTCGTTACACACTGATCTATACTACACCAGTAAGAAAAATCTTGAAACAACCAAATGTGGACGAGCGGGGTACACACGAACCAATGCCTTGATGGTTATTTGACCGTGTGAGACGCGTCGTGCGGCTTGGTTTTGGTCGAGTTGCTTGTTGGTTCTGGCAGTTTTGGTCGGCATCGAGCGGAATGAGGTTGAGGGCCTAGCGGTGGAGGGCAACGACTTCATCACCTGGGTGCTATTCAGGACGGTGTTTTGATGGCTATGGTTGTATGGTAAACGCCGCTGTGGAGGAGGTAAAGGAGGTCGATGCATAACTCGTTCATGACAACTAGATAAAGAGGAGCTCTAAAGCTACATTGTGGGGCAGCCTAAGGTGGGAGAAAGTGAAATTAGAGAGAGTAGAGCCTAAGAAGGTGAAGAACCATTTTGGGTTTCTATTTTGGGAAAGGGTCTTTTTTTTTTATGGTGGCATGTATCTTTGGTTTTTTTTTTTTTGGCTAGGTTACCCTTTTAAGCGATGCATACTTCTTTAAATGGTCAGCTGCCACGACTCAAAATAGTTAGTGATCATGCCTTCCTTATTATTTTTAATTTAATTTTCGTACTACTTGAATTTGTTTTATGAAACTGAAAAATTGTGTTACATGATTAAGTAGTTATTTGTCATTCTGTTCCATTAATTTGTAGTACCAATACAAATGTGTTTTATATCATAATTGCGACCAATAAATGACTAACTTTCATAAGTCATGTGTATAAGTGATAAATATGCTTCATATAATATTGTGTTTAAAGAGTTACATGAATATCTTTCATGATGTAATGTAAATGCCTTATGTATCTAAAAATGAGCTAATGTGAATTGACTAATTGTTTTAGCACGTTGACCTTATGTATCTTAATGCCTATGAAGTTGTTTCACTTAACTTAAATTTGCCATATTATAAATGCGTTTTATAATTTGTGAGTGATGTTTGAATACATTTCAAGTTAACTATAATTAGATAAATGTGTTTTATATATTATTACACTATTTGAGCTTTCATGAAAATTGTTTGTAACAAGTTATTATATAACTTCCTTTTATATTCTTGGGAATAAGTTTTACAATGCAGTTTCATGTCATTATATAACACGTTACACATTTGTTATAAAAAAATCAATTTAATGACTTATAACACAAAATTATATGTAACCAACTACAAATTTAATTTTTAGCACAACTTCATGTAAATTTGGTTTACATGATTAAATTGAATATCTTTTTGAAATATCCAAATGTGTTAATTAGTTAACAATTGTGTGCCCCTTGAGTTTTCTTTTGTGGAAAAATGAGGTAATTAAATTAATAGAAATTTCTAGTTCACGTTGTATGTGATGATTTTGAGCCTAGCGAAAATTTTGATCATATGACATGGGTGATGAGGTTTGTGATAATTTAATTATTAATAGATATGCATGAAGTCAATCTTTTATGTACTTCTAGATGTGGCAATTAAAACATTATTGGCGACTTCTTCAGAACGAAAAGGTTGGATGGCACTAAGTATGAGACTTAGCGTCGGATGATTTAGGTTCTTCTAATTGAGCATGAAGTGTTGGGACATTTGATGATCTCTACGTCCGTTGGGTTAGATAAAGCTAAGAATGACAATGATATAACTGCAAGTGGGTAGTATCTGAAGAGAGCCTAAAGGCCTACCAAAATGGCCCTAGAAGGATCGATTAAGATTTTATACTATGTTGTATCGCATGCATATTGAGCTCTTGAGGGAATTTGAAAGCTATTTCATTGCTAAGTACATTTAGGATCAGCTTGGCATTGGGTTTGACCAAATTCATTCCCTTATTAGAGCTCTAAACCTAAGGGAGGCATTGTTAAAGGAAAAAGGGTAAGGGATATAAGGTGAAGAACATATCACATGTAAAGTGTTTTAACTGTGGAAAAAAGGGACCTTGCACTTGGGATTGTCCTGAGCCGACAAAGGTACCTCCATTCACAGTTACTTTTGAGCAATATGTGTGCTCCCACGCTACTGCGAATTCTTTTCCTTAGCTGATTGTAGACACGGGAACAATCAAGCTCATAGTTCAAAATCGAGCTAGTTTTGTGAACTGTCGTCACTACATGGTTGGTTTATAGACTATCGTTTCAGGGAGCGACAGTGAAAAAGTTGCCCTTAACCTAAGGACATATCAGCTCAAGCTCTATATAGTGTATACGTTGCTTCTTACCAGTGCTCTCCATGCACATAGATGTGATGTTCCTTTGTGTCTTTTGTTTCTTTAATAAGATTATACTTCTCTTTTGCTTTTAGTCTCAATAAACATTTTATGATGACAATTTGCGTTGTTATGGTTGGTTTCGTTCATTTTTCATTTCAAGCTATTAACATCATAGATATTATTTATTGGTGTAATCACAATTGCTTACCAAATAAAAATTACACAATTGGTACAAAAATTTGGCCGAGTTATCCGAGCTCAATTAAAATTCATTAGCTACATTTCACTTACGATTCGCTTGTATTGGATTTAGGTAAGTGTATACATGTTTCTTTTGACAGAATTGGTCATGGGTTTCATTCCTACAGCACCTGAAACCAACTTCATGCTAAGGATATATATTCCAGATGCCAAACAGTGAGCATTTGTAGTAAAACGGTTAGGATATTTTCCTTCCAAGCAATAGACCCGGGTTCGACTCACGGCAAACGCACCAAATGCCTTTCCTTTATTTTGACTGCCATACACAATTGATTTTATTTCTTTGTGCGCATGCATGGCGCGTGGTGTTCTTCACTGATTCAATATCCAATTTAATCCAGGGATGCGGTGGAAGCTGTTTCATTTTATTCTTCTTTTGCTCATTATTACGTTGCAGAAGTTCATTCTTTTCATAAACAAGTCGAGTCATTTCATAAGTATTCAAGTTAGTCTAGTGTTTGGGCACCGTAATATTTACGATCAAGTATGAAATGACTTTTGAGAGTAGATATTTTGGCTTGTCAAGTGGGGATTGGGCCCTCTTTAATTTTACTTTGGTGTTATTTTGGATGCATATGGTTTCTTGATATGTTTGAAGTGAAATAAAGAAATAAATTGAAATACAAGTTTTAAGGGAAGTTTGATGCGTAAGTTTTGTTGAGTTATTTTGATTAAGTTTTGATGATAACAAATCCAAGTG
>JACYFF010019584.1:40187422-40227978 GCA_017589665.1 Selenicereus undatus
CCCCCCCCCCCCCCCCCTTATTTCTGCCAGCCAGGCGCCACCCAAATGTGGTTGCCATCACCCACCTCGTCGTGTCTTCGTGTGGCTTGTTTCATTCGGTTAGAGAATGTGAAGGCCTAAACCTTTCAATACCGATTTTTCTCATTTTGTTGCTAATTTCATTAGTAAGTGATTCATTTTAATTTAATAAATGTTGCTTGTCATTTTCTTTTGGATTTTGTTGGTGGATTTGAATTTAGGATTGTTCGGAAGCTTATGGGTGACATGGTGAGTTAGGATTTTGTGTTGGTAGGAGTTCATGGTTGGTTTCGTGGGTTTTATGAGATTTTGATGAATTCTATTAGTAATTAAATGGAACTAATAGGGTATATGTATGCATGGGGTTCAGGGTGTGTATAGCCATGAACATGGAGAGCAAGCTTGAGTTATATGATGAGAAGAAAGGAGGGGAATGGGTTCAGTTTAGAGGATTTGAAATTGATTGCGTTAATATGAATTTGTATGTTAGCTAAAGGTAATAAAATGATAATTAGTAGAAATTCAGACCAATGATAACGATTGTAAGTATGGTGCAGTATGAATGGCAGGAAAGGAAGGAGGGAAACATGTTTTTTTGGAAATAATTAAGAGGAATATTCTTAATGCCATTTTGAATTAATTTGAGGATTTAGATGAACTAAGTATGCAAACTTTTGTATTGGTTGGGATTTGATTAAGGTAATGATAAAGATTGAGCTTTGTATTTTGATTAAGTTAGAAGTTTAATCGTTGTTGATGAGCTAATGATTATTTACAAGTGTTGGGCTCGCAA
The DNA here is from genome assembly GCA_017589665.1 of Selenicereus undatus. Taxonomy (NCBI): domain Eukaryota; kingdom Viridiplantae; phylum Streptophyta; class Magnoliopsida; order Caryophyllales; family Cactaceae; genus Selenicereus; species Selenicereus undatus. Next base: position 40,188,234 of record JACYFF010019584.1, read on the forward strand.
GAAAGCATGAAACCTATACCCTTCGGTTGGACCCGAAACCATACACTTCACATTGGAATTATGTTTAAAACCACTATTGGTTAAATTAAATCGTGTTGTCGTATAAGCTCCTAAACGAGCAATAATGTTACTTTTAATAATAATTATCTTGATAACGATGGAAATAAAAATAACAATACTAATAATAACAACAACAACGACAACAACAACAATACTAAATAAAAATTATCTTGATAACGATGGAAATAAAAATAACAATACTAATAATTACAACAACAACGACGACAGCAACAACAACAACGACGACAACAATAACTGCAACAACAATAATAACAATAACAACAACAACAACAACAACAACAATAATAATAATAATAATAACAATAATGTTAACCATAATAATAGTCATATTAACCCTTAAAATAACAATAATAGCATTGATAACGATGATAAGAGAGATAATGATAATAACGATAACAAACGAAACCCTAACCATAATAATAACAATAGTGACAACAGCGTCAAAATTAATAAAAAAAAGAGGTGAATTATGTCATTACACATTTATAACGTCAATGACAATGGTAACAACAAAATTTCGCGGATATTTTTCGCCATTTAAATAATGCAGTTGACATTTCCATTTTTTTTCCATGGAAAATGATTTATGTTGTACCAAACAACGAAAGATATTACATGAAAATCAATTTTTCTTGGAAAAATATTTTCCACTAAAAATAATTTTCCTAGAAAATCATTTTCCTCCAACTAAACACTACCTAAAAGAAAAAGTAGAATTAAAGATAAATAAAATCAGCTTAAGTAAGCAGTGGTGAATACATTAATAGTTAAAGGAAGGGTCAAAGGAGTTCCAAATTATGTATTAAGCCCGAAAACTTAATCAAATTTGTTTAGAATTACACTAACTATTAAAAAGTATATATTTGGAGCAGAAGGGAGGCAAGTTCTGGTGTTTCAAGTCATAAACAATCATTTTCATAAAAGAGGAGAGAGATTTCAAAATCCTAGGTACGTTTATTACTTGTGCTGCTTGAAAACTCACATGCTTCTTCGATTATAAAAAATTCTTGTAATATTCTTGTAGTGAATTATTCTGGAATAATGTTTTGTCACCTAAATAAACGGCGTCCATTAGTTATCAAGCATTAGGGTCTGCGCTCTTCAGTTTACCCACGCGGCAGCAGCTTAGGCATATCGATCGACCTGGGAGTTGTGCACCTATGTCAATTATAGTTTTAGACGTCAACAGGGGTTCCACTTCTGAATAATAACCAGTAGAGCAGTTTTACTCACATTCACACACACTCTCCCCCCCCCCACCTCCTGTTTTTAAACTAAAATAATTTGAAATACAGGCGTCCAACTAAATTGTACATGAACTTTGTGCTTACAGCATCAGGATATACATATTGAGCCTCGGCTCACTATTTGAAATGTTTGTTTTGTGATGTTTTCTGTTTTAGGTAAGAGGTTAGTGAACAACCCACCTCCTGACAAGCCAAAAGCCAGAAGTAGAATAGGGACTTGGTAGTTTGCTGAGGGTTAGCTAGCTAAGTGGTCATAGTGATTCTCAAGCTACCACTCCTAAAAGACATGTTGCTTATGTAATTTTCGGTCAAATTGTTTCATCATGCATTTTGAGAGCCCCTAACTAATTTGTAATTGGTATTACTAACTAAATAGTTTGGTGGATGTATTTTCCTATCCTTAATTTTCGTGGGCTTAGTGAATGCAAAAATCATACTTGAAACTACCTAGCCTCGGAAGCCTTGTTTGTATCAAGACAGTGATAATGCCTTCAATCAAAGTAATTTCTCTATGATTATAAACAATAAACTATTTGATTAACATAATTAGGTGATTTGAGATTGGGGGTGTTACATGCACACTGTCTAACCTCTCTACTCATATCGAGGATGGTCCTGAGGCCCATAAAAGCAAAGATAATAATTTGCTTAAAAGCTTTCTTTAAATTCTTTCTTTTGTGATAATGCTCTCCTTTGATAATCGTTGACTAATTGTTTAGTATCCATTCATTTGTTCATAAAATAAAATAATTTTCATAATAAGGTGATCACAAAATTTACCTCTTTCTTGTATTTTTCAATTGAGTCATGAAGATGACTTGATTCTACATAGTTGTGAGAATATTTCTCTTTTGAATGAGCACTCACCCATTATGCAAGACGAGGGGTTCTCCTATATTTGCCTAGGTAGTTAGGGCACCATTCATGGTAAATGTTTCCCGACAAGGAGATAACTGCATTGAACGGCAACATTTAATGTAAAATTAAAGGATAATAATCCTTTCTTAAAAAGAAAGATTTTCTATACCTGGCCTAACCTAGCAGTCACCTAACGTTTTACCCCTTATCCTAAGCCATAAAACATCATTGTGCCTAACCAATCAGTCTTCTATACCTTAATCGAGCCTCATCCAATGGACCCCAAACTTAGTATGGGATCTGAATGCATATGCGACTAGGTCATCACATATCTGCATAGTTAGTACAATCATGTTTGCATAGTCAGCACAATTATATCCGTCTAGTTGAGTCTGCATAGTTAACATATATGTACGGTCTGAGTCTTGCATTTTTTCATATGCATTCATAGTAAACTGCATTACAATAACATATATTATTTGGACAAGATAACTCTCCTCGTCATCCTAGAACACATTACTACTTCCACCAAAGAAGTAGTCGGCATAATTCAACGCGAAGCTAAAATCAACTGAAGTTTGGCTAATATTGACATTTAGACGACAGCTCCCCCTAGGAGTCGAAGAGTGACGAGGAGGTTTGCTATGCATAATCCCAGACAACCAATCTCCTTATAAGATTGGGGAGCTAGAGGCTCTTCTAAGGAAGAGGCAAGAGCATGCGGATCTCGAGGATCGTAGATTTGAAAAGGCTCAACTTTTAATGGCGAATCCGGATGGGATCTCGCCTCCTCAGCACGAGAAGATTCGAGAACATCTTCGAGCCATCTAGGAAGGACGTCTCCTTGATTGAGATATGTGAGTTGTTGCTTGTCCAGTAAATCCTTAGGCCCCTTTTACAAAAAAAAAAAAAAGAAGAAACGTTATAAACAAAAACAAAAGGGAAAAGGAAGAAAGATGGAAAAAGGGGAAGTACCTCATTCGGCCAAGGATGACGGTAAGTAGAGATGTTTGCAAATGTCTTAGTCGTGGAATGGAAATAGTGCTCCATCATACTAGATTGCTCCCGGTTGTACTAAAGGGAGAAGACAACAAGTAAGTACGGGGAATCGACTGGCATAAGAAGAGAAAGAAATGTACTTACCCTTATGAACGTGGGAGGAAATGGAAGCTCAAGGCACTCAGACTTTGGCCTGAGGGGAATCTCTACATACTACTCAGACTCTCCTTCTGGCGCCACATTAATGTTCAAGTTAGGTATTAGAACATCGATGCGTGTGCCTTAAAGCACGAAAGCAATGTAAAAATGACGTCACCGAAATGGCAAATAAAACATAGGTTTATGGACTACCAAGTGTGTCATGATCCACTAAAGATACACCCAATAGTCACCATCATGGTTGATGAAATCAACACAATGACAGCCGACCTTTATCTATTCCATGTCTACCATGGACAGTGTTCTAGCATACAACATAGAAAGTGGGGGATCCATTGGAACGTAAAGAGGCTATTGGTGGAGACTTTGAGGTGTTACGCTTTCACCCAAATACCAAATAAAGCAAAAAGGTCCTTCTATTGAGATACATCTATAGGTGTAATATTGGGTTGCCTCGACTTCAAGGGGAACCGCAAGAGCACCCCATGGGTGGAAATTAGCTTACAAAGCACCAGTGTCACAACAAAGTTCGAGCAATGATAAGCACAACTAGTAATCATACGTGGTTAAGTTATTTATAGCTCTCCAAAGGTGGTGCAAACTTCCCGATCGAAACTTTCACTAAAATATCTTTTGTTCATGAAAGTATCACGAGGAAAATGGTTAGATTCCTAGGATCCAGGGGATAACTTCAGGAAATATTTGTACAGCCAAAGCTACAAAGAAACAGTGAAACAATGACAGGAGTTTCAAAATGAGAGTGGGGTAGAAAGGTTGTGGTATTATTACCTCAATTACCCTCCAAAAAACGTTGAGAGATAAACTACAGTTCTTTTCAACTTGGCTTATATTGGCCTCTAGACTCCACTCTGTATGCCCCGAATATTAGTGGCGTACGTACCCAACGTCCAATTCAAGTGCCTCACCCTATTTAGATAAACCGGGTTAACCAAGTAATGAAAATAATAGTGGTTACCCAACTTGGCAAAGATGGTGGTGCTAAGGAGAAGAGCCAAAATCATATGAGATTGTTGATCATGTGTTTGTGCGGTAAAACCAGCATCATCCCGCATCAGCAAAAAAAAGAAGTGTAGGGAAAGCTACCCCTATGGGGTATATTCCCGATGATGGCCCAAAAAGCTCAAAAAGGCGAGCTGGTCATGGTGAAAGTCTCCTTGATACACTAACCGATCAACAGAAAATCTGAGACCTATTAGTAAAGCAAAATCAAAAATGGTAATAGTCATCTCCCCAAAAGGAAAATGAAGGGTGTTAGTAATATCCCAAAATCTTTCCGCAATTCCACGAGTGACACAGTGACTAGTCCGAACTTGGATTTCCCTGTAGTACAAGTCGACTATAAACTTTTAGGGAGACCTCCACCCCTAATAAGGTCGTCCTAAAAGAAGAAGGAAAATTAGACAAAAGGATTCGATCAACAAAAGAAAGAAAGAAAAACACAAAAGAAGATCATTCACCTTTTTCGTAGCAGCCTAGCTCATGGCATGGCATGGCATGGCATTTTATCTCAACAAGAAGATTAATGCCATCCCAAGCTTCAACAGGTCTCCATTCCACTTCCATAAAGAAATCTTGTGCAAGTCTTTCTTGACAGAATTGGCAAAGATGATGAGCTCTTCTTCGACTCAAACTTAAAAGTACTTAACAGTAATGAAAGCAAGAGAAAGCAAAAGAGAATTGAAGAGGATGAGAAGCACAATTTAGGAGGGGATTGAACACTCTACAAGCCAAGCTATTTATAGGTAAAATGAGAAGGAAGAAGCCAAAAGAGGACTCCACCAGGTTCCCCATAATTCACATGAGCATATTCCTTCACAATAAGCTAAAAGGCAAGCAAACAAGAAAGGTAAAAGGGATGCCAAGTAAGAGGACCCAATCGGGTTCCCCACACTTCATATAGGCCTATTCCCTCTACAAAGGGCCAAACACTCAAGAAAAAAGAAGAAAATTAAACAAGCAAAGAAGACAGGCCAAAGAGACGCGGTTGGGATCTCTATGTGCATGGGAACTTAAAAGCACCAAAAGAACACAAGCATGCAAACAAAGAAAGAAAAGCCAAAGCAAGAAAAGTGGTCAACAAAACCCAATCGGGTTCCCACCATCACATGATCATGTTCTCTTAAAAAATATAAAAGAAGAAGAAGCCAAGGCAAGGGATAATCTACATCCATGAGCATCCAAAGCATGTATGCAAGGTTAAGAAAAAAAAGGAATGCTTAGTATTCATAGAAGAAGAACTCAAAGCAAATAGGATCCAAGGGATAATCAACCCACAAATGGGATACTTATGAAAGTATTTGGAAATATTCATCAAAATTAAAAGGTAAAATTAATAGCCTCGACATAATGGAACGTTTCACAATTTGCTTGACCAGCCAAAAGGTTCGCTACTTCAGCGATAAGGAAACGTGCTCAACCGGCGAAGAGGTCCACTATTCCAGTGATACAGAAGCCTAGTAAAAGACAAATTCATGTTTGCTTAACTAGTAAAAAGTTCTGCTACTCCAGCGATGCAGAAACTTGCTCGAAGCAAAAAGGTTTGTTACTCCAGCGATACGGAAATCTATATGTCCGGCAAAAAGGTTTGTTATTCCAACGATACGAATAAATTCATGAGTCTTCTTGACCGGTAACAAAAAAATTCTGCTACTCCAGCCATACGAAAACATGCTCAATCAACAAAAAGGTTTGCTACTATAGTGATACGAAAACCTGCTCGACCGACGAAAAGGTCTACTACTCTAGTGATATGGAAACTCGCTTGACCGATAAAGAGGTCCGTTACTCCAGTGATATGGAAACTCGCTCATCCAATGAAAGGACAAAAAGGTCTGCTACTCCAGCGACATGAAAACCTCATGTTTTTTGAAAAAAAAAAAATGGGACTCCTTAGTTTTGTGAAAATGCTTTTCGCGGTATAACTCTTTGGGTTAAATAATTTTTAGGTGACAAATATTTATTTTTATTACCCAAAACTTTACAAGATTTCTATTTTTCACCCACTAGGGTTCAAAGTACAAATACACAAATTTTTGGGCTTTATTGGAAAACTAAACTTATATTAGTATTTGAACTTCTTATAATGATCTTACTGGTACTAATTATCACAATCTACTACTTATATCATAAATATTATATTTTCTATGACTAGAGGCCCACCACACTGAGCAAAAATAATTAAAGCTTAATTAGAGAGTTTTGGTCATTACCTGAATGTAGTCGGCATTGTACCCTGGTGTTCCTCTAGCTTCCATTTTACAAAAATTGTTAATCTCAACCTCGCCTTCCTTATATCAGGCACAACATAGATCCATTGCACTTCCTACCTCGGAACGTAGTGATTAATCAAATTTTTTAATTTTTAAGGATAGTGAGACTTTAATAAAGTAATCATAATATTGAGACATAAGGTTCGATTGAATAACATCCGTACTGGAAAACTTGTTTTATTAAAAACTTGAAAGTGGAAATATTATCATGAAAAAATTTGAATAGGAACTTAAACAACTAATATATCAGAGAAATGCAGATGCTCAACTTCTCTTTTGCTCAACTATGCCCAAATGACCATGTCTCATCTTAACACTCTACCTTTTCTTTTTATAGAGGATATAGGCAACATAGGTGGCGGTAATGGCTAGAGTACACACTAATATTTTCACATTACTATAGCTAACCTAGCATGGCTACAGTAGGCTGCGTTATGTTACCGACTTGATACTTCATAAAATAACACAATAATGATGCAACAACTTTTCAGAGCACTTAATATCGATAAGACTAGTCATCCATATTAAGATTCTACATTCCTTCATCTCCTGTAATGTCTTCTAGTCCATCGTTACCTAGATAATCATCAAAATCTTAATCAAGTTGGAGATGCTATGAGTCCCAATTTTTAAATAATTCATTAAAATATTTCTTTCCTTTTTCTGATAAGAATTTTCGAACTCCAACATCAAATAGATAATCAAATACGTCTTCGAAAGTAGCTCCTTATACCTTTATACATTTACTAAAATCATTATGATAGATGAAAGTAGTGTTCCTGCAATACATTAGTGTTTTTCCTTGTTCAATTAATGCCCACATTTGATGATAAACGTTGTAAAACCCAATGGCTCTTCGAGCAGAATCACTAACTACTTCTTGCCATTCTGAAAACCATTCTTGCCATTGATCATTAGAATTGCCTAAATCAACTAATTGGACATGATAATGGGTTGATTTAGCCTTTGCATTCTCACACTCAATTGTTATGCAATGTACCTCGACATACAAATTTCTATTGTCTGGAATTTTGTTACGCCATCAACAGATGTAAGAATACAATGGATCCTTTGAAACATACACTGTTGAAACTTATTTAGTCTTGAGAAGAATGGGTACTTTAGATTTTCATGAGTAAGCTACCATTCCATATTCCCAAGCTTTCATGATAGGGTTATAAATATTGGATTTGCTGGGAATCTTACACCACCAACTCCAGATCTATTAGGAAAGAACATCATAGTACTCCATGACTCCCAAATATCATAAGAATAATTATGATATTAGTTTATGCAGGTTGCATGCTAGTTGTTGAACAATTTTTCTTGAACATAGGAACTTATTTTTTTCTTGGATATCATATGGACACCTTAGGTAATTCATTTATAAATCTAAAAGGATGATCTTTGCACTATTAGATATGCATAAGATAGTAGACCAAAGAATTATCTACTTTTTGAATGGAATTTCAAAATATCCATAAGGACTCTACTAGAAGGAGAAACACGTTCTAGCAGTAATGGAATTTCAGTTTGGACTTCTTCCTTTTCCAGCAAAAGTTTTACTCTGATGGTCACCATAGGCAAGCTCACTAGTTAAACTATTTGCCAGAGAATTTTTCTATCCCTATATACATTCAATAGAGAAAGAAAATTGGTTAAGCCATAATTACCAACGCGCATATATATTCGATAAATTCTTTTTTACAAAACCAAGTATTCCTTTGCAATCAATTCGAATAAGCAAAGGTTTTGCGGCTAAAATGATTAAGAGTTTTTCAATTCCCCATATGACTGCAAGGATTTCTTATTTGCAATACTTTTCAATTCCTAGCATCTATCTCAAGAATTAAATCATCTCCTTCACTAAGCAGATTAAGAACAGAAAGATTTTTACACATCTTTTTTAAGTTTTTAACAATCTTTGAATTGCTAGGGGTCTATATCCAACTTACTTCTTTCTTGAATTTCTGTTGTAATGGCTTTCACAATTTAGCTAGATCTTTAATGAAATATGAAGCATAGGTAAGACATCCAATAAACCTTTCTACTTGCTTCCCATCTTCAATATTTTTAGGAAAATTTTCTACTTTTTCTAGAATATGCTTTTGTAGGATGATTTGTCTAGCTTTTATTTCTACACCTAAAAACTCAATTTATTATTCAAAATAAATGCACTTGTTTTTACCAAGAATAATACCATGATTACTACATCTTTGGGTAACAGTTAGAATATCATCTTGGTGATATTCTATGGCCTTGGAAAAACAAGGATGATAGATGTAAACTAGACAGCGGTGATTAAGACAAAATGGCATTACTATCCACTCATAATGTCGTTTAGGGGCACTAAAAAGAAATGTTTCTTCATCCATTTTTATTTGTCAATATCTACTTTTATAATATATTTTTGAGAACCAATGGGCTCATTGAATTCTATTGAAAAGAACTGTTTTGTGAAGAATGTTATAACCATCAAAGATAGTATTATCATTAAGCTTTTTGTAAATGATTACCATTCTAGCTTTTCCTCTTTGCTTTTCAGTATGATTTCTTACCATAAAAGTGAGACTGCTATGAGGACTCTCATTATTCCTAATTAACCTTTCATCCAAAAGTTCTTTTATTTTCTTATCAAATTCTTAGATATCCTGGTGTGTATACACCATTTCTTTTCCTCAAATAATGATGTTAGGATTTGACAAAGTGATTTTTTTACAAATCTTTTATGTTTAACCCAAATTTTAAGTGGGCTATCAGAGTAGATTTTTTTACATAACTATTCTTGTTGTTCAATAGCCTGCTCTTTAATAGGTAGCTCAAGTATTGAGATTACTAGTGTTATCTATCATTGTGTAGGTATTACCTTATCACCACGTTGGATGCGTGTAAACCATTTATTGTGAATATTATTTAGTTTATGGTCTGTGTGGATCGAGAACGTAGCCTCTGAAAATGATTTCCAATAAACAAATCATGAGAGGATTGATCAGTAGCCCATAAAACTGGTATAATACGTTGGACTACTCCTATTTCTATGGATAATCTTTCTATGGCTTCATCGTGACTCATTATACTATTATCATCTAACCTTACCTATAAAGGATTCTTGACTTTTTTTCACATAAATTCTGAAAATAAAGATCTTTTCCCAAAATAGATAGAACAACCACTATCTATGTAGGCACACAATTCATGTTTATTATATCCCTCTAAACATACATTTATATTGGGATGTAGATGTTATTAGGATTTGTATTGGTGACTTCATAGCATATCTCCATAGTCATATTTTTGACTAATTCATCTTCATAGATTGGCTCACTAATAGTTTTTGTTTTGTACCCAATGAGCTTCCTATCTAGGCTCATACTTTGGTTTACACTGTATCTTATGGGTTTACTCATTTTGCTGGTCATAGCTAATTGTATCATCTTCTTTATGCTCTTCTTTAGCTTATGAAGATCCTTATCCCCATTTTGATATAGAGCTTATGCTTCTTAATAATTAGGGTTTGATAGTAATTTTTCCCTTCTCATCAATTTTTATTACATTTTTCTTATTGATTTTTTTTTGGGATTAGCAAAGCCAAATATCCAAAACCTATCGATTTTTATCTCCTACAAATTGGATTTTATCCTTTGAATTTTCTGCATTAGAGTAGGACTTTCAAACTTTTCATCCTCTATCATTATTATCTTAGTCTTTAGATATATACTATTATCTAAGTTGTAGATTGTTTTCCAAAATTTCCTTACTGGGTATACTCCTCTTTTCATGTCCATCCCAACTGTTTTTATCTTAAGGGATATGAAGTTTTTGGCAAATTCATCTTTGAGGCTTACATAATATCCAGGTCGGCAATTGAATCCTATATAAATTGGTTTTAATCCCTGAGATAATTTGATTATTAAATTTAGTATGCTTGATATCATGGAGCAAAAGATTAATATCTTTGCCATAATATTGCAGTGGGGTAATCTGCACTTTGACACTTCTAATATGGATATACATATACTTTCTATCTTTATTATCCTTAAGGATATTTTTTCCAATTAATGAGATCAACTTCTCGAACATTATACTCTTAGTCTTTTATTTCTAAATCTCCTTCCCTCATTTCACATATGTACTTACTCTTTAATTAAAAGATGGATTTTTTTATAGATTATGCCTTTCTAAATTATGGGAATGACCCAATCTTCTTTGACTTTTTCCTTCTCATTATCTGCAACAAATCCTTCTCCTTGAAGATCACCATGGTTAATTGAATCACTTTCCATCATATGACTAGTTTCTTCATAATCATTTTCCTCGTATTCATCGTCCAGTACAATCTCAACAATTCCCTTATTGTTTTTTAGGGTTGGATCTAGTGCTTATTTTCGCCAATTTTAAAATAATTTAGACTACCCAAAGTTCCAATAAGCTTGGAAATTTGGAGTAAAAGCAAGTCTTATTAGGTGCATGGGTTAAAGAAGAGAATTAGAAAGTTAATGCTTTAATAACAAAATAAGTCTCACATGATATCACATAGTGCCCATGACAGACAATTGGTTATGAAAGTTTTTATCCATTTCACAAAGGGTTAACTTGGGATATTGGAGTTGAAATAATGATATCAATGTACTTTGAGATTTAGGAACAAAGAACATAGAGTAATTGAGAGAGTTCAAGATGAGCTGAAGCTCAAAGTTCGACTACCTCTTTTCAAAACAACAAACTTTGGTAATTCCAATAGCATGCAGGCATGCATATACATGCACCTGTGATAGTAAAGAGAAAAATAGTATTGATCTCCAATACAAACACCAAGGTAGGATTGTTTAGTTGCAGTTGGACAATTTTATTCTTTTAATCACAATTGTGTGTGATTCTTAAATGTATGTGCAGTGATTTTCTGCAAGCATACAGTTTATCGTTGTAGCACTTGAGGCTGTCGATCCACAAAGATAGGATCTGTAGTTAGGTCATAAAATTACTATCTTAGTGTATCAAAATTAGCCAAAATTAAAAAGGAAACACTGCAACCAAAAGATCAAATAATGAAACTAAAATCAACTGCTGATAGATAAAATGTATGAACAACTTGACTCTAAACCACATGAGATATAATAAGCACCAAAAAAATGGCATCAAAAGGTAAAGGAGGCCAAGCTTATCAAAGACACGAATCTCGCCACCTAATTCCAAAACAACCACATGACATTAACAAATGAATATTAACCAGATTATTATTCAAGTAAAGCCTAAATCATCAGCTACTCACCTAGAACTCAACATCAACAGAAAAACAAGGAAAAAAAAATTGAAATAGCAGACCAGTAAATGAAATTAGGTATATCAAAGGAATTATGCCCAGCAGACGATCAGCTTCAATATAGATAGATAAAGGCCCAGGCATCCATTTCACACCATCAAGTGAATTTATCATAACAAAGGAATAGGCGAGGAATTTGACATAGCAAATTGAACCAAAACTGCCTATGAAACGTGAATTTGAACCAAGTAACTTACAAATTCAGCATCAAAACTAAACTTCTTATTCAAATTAAACAAAACCTCAAACAATTACAATAATTTTGAGTGACTAAAAACATATATGAAATTGTTGTAAAAGGCAAAACAAAACTAAAACGAGAAGTAAACTCTACTACTACACGATACTTTCTACTACCCGAATCTACAACTTCAAATATATCCAAAAAAGTCTCCAAGCATCTTGATTGATTCCATTAATTCTTGAAGTAATCCTAAACTTGTAATCGATGGATTGATGATAACTAGCCTTCAATGCCCAGATTGATGAGAAGTGTTGAGAACAATAAAAATCAACGAAAAGAACAAAAAAAAAGGAAAAGACAAAGGAGGTTAAAAATAGGAAAAAGTTTTAGTAATGTAAAGAATGCTTCAAAACTTTAATTTAGGAGAAGGATAAGAGTAACGTGCATTTAGCCGTAGATTTTTCTTCGGCAGCAAATGTTCCTGAATTCCTATAAATAGGAGTATTGCTTTGATTTGAAAAAACACACACAAAGGAGCTACACAAGACACCACCGGAGAAAATACCAAGAGGGAGCTTAGTGAGAGTGGATGAGTCTAGGGAGCAACTGGTAATTAGTCACGGGAAAACACATTTGGGTAGAGGGTGTGGGAAGGGTCTATTTATAGGTGTTGGTCATTAACACTTGTAAACAAGGAGAGTTGTTTGTATATTGTGTAGAAATAGTGAAAATATAATTTTTCTTTCAAAATCCTCTTGTGTCAGTTTTATCTATTTTATCACGTTCTTGATTATTTTCAGATCTTACGGACCTAAAACCCCACAGTGGTATCAAAGCGAGGTTACGTTGGGAAGGAGGGTTTGTAAGTTGTAAGAAAAAAAATTGGAGTAAAAGAACGTGGGATGACGTTGGTAAAGGCTCAAGCATTTCGATCAAACCTTTTGATGGCTGTGGTGATTTCACCTTGTGACAACAACAGGTGAAAAGTTTACTGACATGAGAAGGGACAATTAAGGCCTTGAAGGTGAAGACTCGCATGACCGAGAAGATGACGGTCGATGAGTGGGTGGCACTCAGGGAAAAGGACAAGCCAGAGAAGATGTCAATAGAGGAGTGGGAAGATTTGGAAGACATGGCAACAAGTATAATATCGTTGTGTCTTGCAAATAACACTCTTCGGGAAGTTCTTGGCTTAACAGACCCGGTAGATATTTGGAACAAATTAGAGAGCCGATATAAGCCAAAATCATTGACAAGTAGGTTATACTTGAAGAAACGATTGTTTGATCTCCAAATGACGGAAGAAGCGGACTTCAATCAACATATAGACAAGTTCAACAAGATAACGACAGAGTTGGATTCTCTAGAGGTAAAGATTGAAGAGGAAGTCAAAGCTTTGCTTTTGTTGGCTTCACTGCCTTCTTCTTTTGATAATATTGTGACTACTCTTTTGTTTAGAAAAGAGACCCTGAGACTTGATGAGGTGGTTGCTGATTTGTTGATGAATGAGACTCGGCGGGGCAACAACGGATTCTCAAATGATGGTCAGGTGGCCATGGTTACAAAAGAGTCTAGTTAGAGATGAGCACAGTCAAGAGAGAATGAGGAAGGGTCCTAATATTCAAGATCGAGTAGTCGGAAGTTCAAATGCTACTACTGCGATAAGGAAGGTCACATAAAAGGGAATTGTTCGAAGAGAAAGACGGATTTGAGAGATGAGAAGCCATTAGTAGTAGGAGTTGTAGAAGGTTCGCACCTAGGTGATAGAGGTGACGTATTTCTAACAAGTGCTGAAAGTCCAGGAGAGTCATATTGGATAAGATTCTGGTTATTCGTTTCACAAGTTTTCAGTTAGAGAGCACTTTGATACATACCAACCATGTGAAATAGGTACTATCAACATGGCAAATGGTACACAAAGCCGAATCGCTGGGGTAGGAACAGTACGGATTCGCATGTTTGATGGGGTAGTGCGGACAATAACTGGGGTTAGAAATGTGTCAGGTCCCTAAAGAAATCTGATTTCTTTAGGGACTTTGGATGCGAAAGGCTACCGGTATTCTTCTCAGGGTGGAGTTTTGAATGTCTCCAAAGGAGCTATTGTAGTCTTGAAAGGAGAAATGTCTAGAGGCTTGTACAGACTTGCAGGGAATGTGCAGACGGGTGGAGCTGCAGGGAGAACTACTACAAGTAACTCAAGCGAAAGACAAGTAGCAAGGGGGAAGCGGGTAACGTTTTCTTCTTCAGCCAAAAGGTTGCAATGACCTCAGCAAATCGAACTAGGTGAAGCTGTCTGCGTTGATTTTTATCAAGGTGGAGTTTGTTGAGAATGATAAAAATCAACAGAAAGAATGAAAAAAAAGGAAAAGACAAAGGAAGTTAAAAATAGGAAAAAGTTTTGGTAACGTAAAGAATTTTTTAAAACTTTATTTTAGGGGAAGGTTAAGAGGAACATATATTTAGGCGCATATTTTTCTTTGGCAGCAAATGTTCCTCAATTCCCATAAATAGGAATATTGTTTTCAATTGAAAAAACACACATAAAGGAGCTACACAAGACACCACCTGAGAAAATACCAAGAGGGAGCTTGGTGAGAGTGGGTGAGTGTAAGGAGCAACTGGTAAATTAGCTGCAGGAAAACACATCCGAGTAGAGGGTGTGGGAAGGGTCTGTTTATATGTGTTGGTAATTAATACTTGTAAACAGGGAGAGTTGTTTGTATATTATCTAAGAATAGTGGAACTATAATTTTTCTCTCAACATCCTCTTGTATTAGTTTTATCTATTTTATCATGCTCTTGATCATTTTCAGATCTTACATGATTACAGCCCAACAAGAAGAGAGATGATGAAGATGAAGAAGATGAAAGCAATGACTGTGGGGGTTAATGGTGATGATGAAAGACGAGAGAGAAATTAAAATAGGGTCATCAGTTATGGCTTCTAGCAGCTGAAGAAGACGAGATAAATGAAGCAGGGGAGTGGGCGTCTCAAGTTTCCTAAGGAAGAGGAGAGAGAGAAAACAAGAAAACGGGGAGGAGGGGACTCCTCATGTGAGGCGCACATGGGAAAATAAGTGAGGGAGAGCTAGAAGCGGACTATGTTGGGTAGAGAAAATGGGTCGCTGAGAAAGAATAGGCCCAGGGGACAAAGGGAACTATGGGAATGGGGCGCACGGGGTCATGAACGTGGCACACGTGATGGGTAAGGAAATTAACACATTGTTTGGATTGAGATAGAGAGGAAGAAAAGGGAAGGTAATGGAGGGGAAGGGAAGGAAAGGAAGGTGATTTGTACTTACCTTATTTGGATATAGGAGGAAAACTATTAAAAATCTTTCTTTCCCCTCGTTTTGGGGGTGAATAAAAATGAGGGGAATGGGGGAAAAATGATGGTGAAATGTTCCCCTCGGTTCCCCTTTCTTCCCCCTCATTTAATATTCCCAAACAAGAAAAATAAGTGTTTATTAACCTTCATTCCCTTCCCATCCCCTCCCCTTCCCTTCTCTCCCTTCAATCCAAACAGACTATAAGTGAAATAAGAGGGGAGGCTGGGTAAGACACTGAGTTGGGTTTCTTTGGACCAAGGAAAAATGAGAAACTATGCTGGAAGAGATCGAGAAAAGGAGAATGAGGAAGAAAGGCTATCCGGGTCATGCTAGGGATACGTGATGCGCAAGGAGGTTAGGCTATAAGCAATAATCCTTTTTCTATAATTGATTTTTTCCTAAAATCTCTGCTGAGTTTATCAAGATGGCTACTGCTGCTTTTTGGTAGTTGAAACCACTACGTCGTATGCGCTAGTAGTGATTTTAATTGTGATCGTATTAGCATTGTTCTCCCTACGTTGAATAAGCATTTAGTTTTCTAACCCTCTAATTTAGAGGTAGTCTTACTAATTATTTCTTAAAAGATCATCTTAGAAGGTTCTACTTGAAAGACAGGGCATCCTAGGTATTTACCTAAGGATTCTCTATACAGAATATTAAAAATCCCCGTTGCTAGTTGTTTTTGTGCAATAAAAGCATTTCATGAGAAGGTAAGTATTGATTTATGATAGTTAATTAATTGGCCTGAACTTACAGCACCTGCCTTAGTTTGTTTTGTGGAAGAATAAATAACCATCGGCAAAAAGCAAACACGGGATAGTCTCATCTTTCGTTAGATCTTAATTCTTATTCCTGATTAGTGATTCATGGCTTCCTTGAATACTACGTGATTAAGAACTTCCACACATAAGATGAAGATATAGGGAGACATGGGATCTCCTTGTCTTATTCCCCTTGTTGGTGCAAATAACCTATTAGGTTCACCATTGACTATAATGAAGTAAGGTATGCAGGATATGAATTCCATAATCCATTTATTCCAAGTTGGGTGGAATGCAAGTTCTTGCAAACATTTCAATATGAAATCTCATTGGAACCTATCATATACTTTTTCCATATCTAGGTTGACGGCTACACATGCCGATTTGCTTTGTTGGTTCTTAATTTTGTGTATGATTTTGTGTGTTAGAAGAATATTATCATGAATAGACCCTACCTGGGATAAACGAACTTTAGAAGTCTAAAACTAATTCATCAAGTAGAGGTCTAAGCATATTAACTAGAATCTTAGATGCGACTTTATAGATTATTGAACAGAGACTGATAGGTCTTAATTGATTGGTTTATAAAGGATTGTTGACCTTGCATATGAAGGTACGGTTAATTTCTTTTAGGATTTTTCCATCCATGAAAAATTCTAGTATGCAATTGAATAAATCTTTCTTTATGATGTGCCACTACTTTTTGAAAAACGTTGAACCAAAGCGATCTGGTTCTGAAGTTTTATTGAAATCGATACTGAATACAGTCTATTTCACTTCTTCCAGATTATGGAGGCATAATATAAGATCAGAATTATCAATGTCTGAGATTAGTTTAGGTAATCTTGGTGTAGATAAGGTTCTATGGGTATTATGAGCATATTTGAATCTTTGTTAGTAGTGAGAAATTAATTTTCTGCTATTATCTTTTGGCTCATATATCCAAGTACCACACTCATCTTTAAGTTCAATTACCAACTTCTTTTTCCTTCTGGAATTTCCCCTTCTCTTAAAAGCTTTGAGTTTATGTGTCCATTAATTAGCCATTCCTTTCAGGTGGAGAGTTAAATCCATAGCTATTTGGATTAAAGAGGAGCCTTTGCTCTATGTATTCAATTTATTGGGTATTTTTGGTAAGTTTATCATGCCGGTTACCAAACTATTTTTTGGCCAATCTTTAATCTCGCATTTGTTAGCTCTTAATTTCTTGCAAAATTTGAACATGTTTGTACCTCTGATGTTGGTCTTCTAACTTTTTGTAATAATATCATCAAGTCATTGGTCAGAAAGGAAATGCTTTCTGTTTTTCCTGTTGGGAATCATATGATTCAATGATTGGGTGATGGCCCGAGTGGATAAATTACCATGCATACAGAGCAACCTAGTCTATTCTACAAATCACCTATCGAGTCTTTCATAAATAAGGTGGATATGAATCCCTTTTTTCCAGATAAACAGATTAACATTAACTTGGATTGATTTTGCATCAATTATAGAGAGAAAGCCAATTAATCTCTGGTATTTACTACTCGGTAGGACGCCCCCCAACTATTTCCTCATTAGGGAAAACTAGTTCACTAAAGTCTCTAATTAGGCATCGTGGCATATCAACAACATGGTTAAGTTCTACAAGGTGATGCTTGGAACTGAGTGATGAAACAACATGCTTGGAACTGAGTGTCAAAAACAAGTAATGCAAATAAGTACTAAAGGCATGCCTATACTACTTCCCCGTATGTGTATTGCAAACACAGTGAAAAAAGATAGTATTCTCTTTGGCAAAGATCCAGAAAGAAAGAAGGGAATATGCAGGCGCATGTGAAGAATCCAAATGATAAGACCTTACAACTAGAAGTTGAAAGCAATGACAGCTTAGAAAATGTTGAGACTCACGTCTAAGGCAAGATGGTCTTTCTCTTTGTATTTCTCTTTCTGCCCCCAAACAGACTACAGAGACAGAGAATAACAACACCCAACGTGGATCACAAATGAGCTATATTTGGGAAGATTTATATGCATGTAGTTTTACGCCTACAAGTAAAGGACTCTATTATACTGACGCAAAGAAAGATTGTAGAGATATATTAGGCATATTAGGCATATATCAAGATTAGCTGGTAGTGAAAATATCAAGAAGCAATAGCTGCGTATGTATATATATATTCTGTACAGAAGCACATTGGTGAATTATTCTGTTCTAAATGAAAATTTCTTCTACTTACATTTCTCTCTCTCTCTCTCCCTTTCATCTCCCTATCTCCCATTCTACATGGTATCAGAGCGCCATAGGCGGTGAAACCCTGAGAATCGTTTCCTCATTTCTTCTGTTAATCAATTGTTCTTGCTAAAGTTTCTAATCAAACACCTATCCAAATCTTACTTCTGAAATCGTCTGGTTGATTCTTGTTCTATCTTGTTGTTCTATCTTGCTTCTGAAATCGATTTCTGGTTCGAGTATCAATGGCAAGCGAAAATCAAATAGTGAGAGGTGCTTACAGCGTTTCAAATGCAGACAATCCAGGGATGATTCTAACTAGCAAGCAATTCAATGGAACAAATTATGTCAATTGGAGCAATGCTGCTCAAATGGGCTTGGGTGCGAAACTCAAGCTAGGATTTGTGGATGGCACCATACCTAAACCAGATGAAACATCACCTGATCTGCAGAACTGGCTGACTTGCGATTATATGGTAAGATGTTGGTTATTGAATTCTTTGGCACTTGAAATTTCTGAATGCTTCATGTATGTCAAATCTGCAAAAGATCTTTGGGATGAGCTAGCAGAAAGGTTTGGTGAGTCAAATGGCCCACTGATATATCAGTTGCACAGAGAATTGACATTATTGGTGCAAGATAATGATCCAGTTTCTGTATATTTTTCAAAAATGAAAAAAATCTGGGATGAGCTTCAAACTCTTGATGGTATGCCTCAGTGTATGTGTGGTATTATGACTAAATGCACTTGCGAGATTGGAAAGAAAATGCAAGAAAAAGATGCAAGAAGCAAGTTGATCTAATTCTTGATGGGGCTTAATTCAAGCCATAATGTGGTAAGAAACTAGATATTGGCCATGGAGCCATTACCAACCTTGAACAGGGCATATCACTTGGTTCAACAAGCTAAGAAACAAAGGCAAGTCTCAGATGCTATGAATGTGAAATTTGAACCTGATGCATGTGCTGTACAGAAGCAAAACTATAATCCTATCAAGAAGAATTTTAAGCGAGGCAAGAGTGACAAAGGAGATAAATACTGCACTCATTGCGAAGTCAAAGGACATCTCACTGATGTCTGTTTCAAGATACATGGGTATCCTGAATGGTACAAGCAAAAATATGGAGCAAAGTTGGCTGCCCAAGTCTCAAGACTCCATTGCACCTAAATGAAAACCAGGAGAATGTGCAGCCAAGTCTAGATTCAGCAGTAATAAATGCAGTTTGCCAGGAAGTATTAAAAGCTCTAAAAGGTCAGCAAACATTTACAGGTTCAGGAGACTCTTCAAACAGCTCATTCACAGGTAATGTGTTTGTAAAGTCATCATATACAGCATCAACAAATAGTGTAATGATGAACAATGTGAATTGGATAGTGGACACAGGGGCTTCTGATCACATGACTCCACATGCTCACTTGTTCACTGTAATGAGAAGATCAGGAAAAACCATTGTTATAGGCTTTCCTGATGGACATACAAAGAGAGTCACCTATATTGGGGACATAGTGATAAACAGTGAGATTGAAATCAAGGATGTATTATATGTTCCAGAATTTAAGCACAGTTTGCTGTCAGTGAGTAAACTCTTGAATGATCGTAAGATAGCTGCATATTTCTCAGCCCATGGGTTCTTGTTGCAGGACCCTACTATTAAGAAGAATTTGGCAAAAGGAAGACAGGTGGGAGGATTATACAAGCTTGAAGCTAATCAAGCCACAGAATACCAAGGCAATCAAGCCACAGGATACCAAGTTCAACAAGATGTCCAAGAAAGGTCACAAGATAAACATGGTGATAAGGAAAACCAACCAAAGAAGTCCAAGAATGAAGACTACTCTATATGGCATGCTAGATTAGGACATAGTTCTATGATCAAGTTAGCACACATTACATGTATTAAAGAGCATGTAAATAAGGAGGATACTTCTTGTGAGGCTTGTATTCTTGCAAAATTTCATAGACAACCATTCTCAGTAAGCGATTGAATGGCATCAATGGCATTTGAGTTAGTTCATATGGATTTATGGGGTCCATACAGAGTACCTGACCTCACTGGGGCAAGCTATTTCTTAACAGTGGTAGATAACCACACTAGATGCACATGGGTTTATCTTTTGCAAAACAAGATGCAGGTGTCCACCCATGTTCAAAACTTTATTGCATATGTGCAAAATCAGTTCAAAGGGCAAATCAAGTGTATTAGAAGTGATAATGGGACAGAGTTCTTTCAAGAATTTTGCTCAGAACTATTTAAACAGCATGGAATTGAGCATCAAAGAAGTGTACCTAAGACACCTCAACAAAATGGAAGGGTAGAAAGAAAGCATAGGCACCTTGTTGAGACAGCAAGAGCCATGAGAATCCATGCCAACTTGCCCTTCAAATTCTGGGGAACCTGCATCCTAGCTGCAACCTACATCATAAATAGGTTACCATCTGCTATCCTGAACTGGAAGACACCATATGAAAGACTGTTTCATCGTGTACCTGATTTGAAGAATTTAAAGATCATTGGTTGTCTTTGCTATGCCTTATATTTAAATCAAACAAATAAATTTGGAGCTAAGGCAAGAAGATGCATGTTCATTGGGTACCCACAAGGTCAGAAGGCATACAAATTGTATGATTTGGAGACACACAAAATATTTGTAAGCACAGATGTCAAATTCATAAAACACATTCTGCCATACAAGCAAAACAATAACCATGACTTATCACATGGCCAGAGGATGTTCCCTGCTGTCCCAATAATACCTGAAGATTATGACAGCCATGATACACCTCAGGACACAGATCATAATAGGACAGGGCGTGGCAATTCACAAACAACTACATCACAGGAAGATGGATTAGATGTGCCAAGTCCTTCACCTGCTACTCCTGAAGAACCAACGATACCTCAACCATTACCTGAGAAGTCTGTAACTGTCCCAGTCAGAAGAAGCAGTCGAGCATCTCAACCACCAAAGTGGTTGCAAGATTTTGCTTGCAATAATATTACTATGGAATCTTCAACAAGAGAAACTAATTATCCTCTCTTCAAACCTGAAGATTTTCAGGACTTAAAGCATGAATACAAGGCATCCCTATTTAATGTTCTTTCAACCCCTGAACCTGCAAGCTACAACCAGGCCAAGGATAACCCAAGGTGGGTGGAAGCCATGGACAAAGAAATAGCAGCCTTGGAAGCAAATGATACATGGGAGTTGACTGATCTTCCAAAGGGTAAGAAGGCCATAAGCTCAAAATGGATTTTCAAGATCAAATTCAAGCCAGATGGGACAATTGAAAGATATAAAGCTAGGTTTGTGGTAAGAGGATTTGACCAAGTCAAAGAAAAGGACTATAAGCACACCTTTTCCCCGGTTGCAAAATTATCCACTGTGAGAATCCTCATTGCATTAGCCACACAAAAGAAATGGCCATTGCATCAATCAGATATAAACAATGCATTTCTTCATGGTTTTCTAGATGAAGAAGTTTACATCATGCCTCCAGAAGGCTTACTCACAAGCTGCTAGTAAAGTATGCAAGCTGAAGAGATTGTTATATGGGCTTAAACAAGCATCAAGGCAATGGAACAAGGAATTCACCAAGTTCTTGGTGCAACAAGGATTCCAACAGTCCAAAAGAGATTACTCCCTATTCACTCGAGGCAAGGATACATCATTTATTGCATTATTAGTGTATGTAGATGATGTGATTATTACTGGCAACGACACCAATGGTATAATACAGCTCAAGCAAGGCATAGACAAAGCATTCACTATCAACGATTTAGGAGAACTGAGATACTTTTTGGGCATTGAAGTATTAAGATCGACTGAAGGCACCATTTTGCAACAGAGGAAGTATGCAACAGACATTCTTATAGATGTGGGACTTACAGCATGCAAGCCTACGTCATTTCCACTACCAACAAACGTGAAGCTCTCCATTGATTCAGGAAAGCCACTCACAAATCCAGAAGCTTACAGGAAACTTATTGGGAGACTTCTTTATCTCAACATCACAAGACCAGACATGTCATACGCCATCCAGCACCTTAGCCAATTTCTGAGCTGTCCTAGGGAACCTCACATGCAAGCTGCTACCCACCTACTCAGGTACTTAAAGGGCACAGTTAATGCTGGTCTATTCTATCCTATTAAGTCTCATCTCGAAGTGCAAGCATACACGGATGCAGACTGGGGCAGATGTGTGTATAGCAGAAAATCCATAACTGGATATTGCATCTTTTTTGGCAACTCTCTTTTTTCCTGGAAAACAAAAAAACAAAAAACCACATCCAAATCATCTGCTGAGTCAGAGTATCGTGCCATGTTGGACACCACAAATGAATTGGTGTGGATAGTTGGGGTATTAAGAGACTTACATGTTCCTGTTTCACTTCCTGTAACATTGCATTGTGATAACAAAGCTGCTCAATACATTGCTGCAAACCCTGTGTTCCACAACCGAGCAAAGCATATTGACATCGATTGCCATTATATTCGAGACAAAATCACAGAAGGCTTCATGCAAACATCTCACATCAACTCCAGATTGCAACTAGCAGACATCATGACCAAGCCTCTACCAGCAACACATCATCATCCACTCAGTATCAAGTTGGGACTTGTTTTTCCCCCAAGTCCAACTTGAGGGGGGGATGTAGAGATATATTAGGCATATTAGGCATATATCAAGATTAGCTGGTAGTGAAAATATCAAGAAGCAATAGCTGCGTATGTATATATATTCTGTACAGAAGCACATTGGTGAATTATTCTGTTCTAAATGAAAATTTCTTCTACTTACATTTCTCTCTCTATCTCCCTTTCATCTCCCTATCTCCCATTCTACAAAGATGGAAATAATATGCATATCTTCATTGATTTTGTGAGAAAATCATAGTAGCAGATCGATGTTGAAAATAGGGAAGCCATCTCGAAGCTTAAGGAAAAGATCCAAGAGATAGAAGGCATACATGTTTCTCTCTTTCTCTCTATGTTTCTATCGGATTCTAATCCTTCTTACTGCAGTTACGAAACTCGCAACTCTGCCACTTCACACACATGTTAGTTTGAGCTGGGCATCGCAGATCATTAGCAGCAGCTACTATTTAGCAGTAGACACCTTTCTGAAGATGAAACCTTCCCTGATTACGACATAAAGAAAGGTTCTTAAGTAAACAGCCCCTGATTTTATTTATTTTCAAAAGAAAGTTGCAATATTCCTCATTATCAAATGATTTCCCTTCAATGTGCAGGCTCAGCACTTAGTTAACCTTGTGCGGAGACTGAGATAATGACAATGAACAGCAAGTATGTCTGAGGTCTTGGTTTATATGCTTTTCTGTTTCAGCTGACTCTCATATTGTGATCATAGGTCTATTTATATCTGGTGTTATGGAGTTGGGATATGCCATATGACTATATGAGCGCCATAGGCCAAGGAAAATGATTAAATGGGCCAGTCAAACTTGGGGTGATGAGAGGGCACTTCTTTCTGATTTCAATGAAGTACCAAAAATGTCACACTAGAAATCCTCCGGACAAAACAAATGCAAGTATGGCAACTGTACGTTGCCTTGACAACTTTGGAACATCATAAGCTTGCCCATTAAGGGGCCATCTCTCATGGGGTCATCGTAGTTGGGAAAACACATGGAAGGGGGGGATGGTTAAGGGAAAGGGTAATCCTCTCATGCTTCTAGTAGGATTTAAATCCTTGCCTCCTCGGTGGAAGGTGAAGCAAACACCACTAGACCACCCTACAATGGTGGTGCCAGCAGATGCCTACATTGAGATTAATCTTGCTTGTTTAGGGTATATTATCGTTTGCTGTTCAAGTCTGCTCATGTTGGTGTTGCCAATTGCCTCGTGGAAGTTTAGGGTTAGATCTCAGACATTGAGCTTTTGGTTTAGGTCTTATTCTGTTTACTTTAGTGCTTCTCAATCTCAAACATGGAGACTCGTATCTCTTATTGCTAAGATTTTAGAAAGTGCCGTCTGATTATCTATAATTTTTTTTCTTTTGTTGGACGCAAAGTACGTTGCACATGCTTGGCTTTCAGTGTGGATGACTGAGAATAAATGTGAAGGATTATTTGATCACACAAAATAGCTTCATTCATTCAAGGTTCTGACTTCTGGGCCCCTTACAAATTACAAAATCAACAGGCCCCAGGAGTTCTCGCTTGTGACTTCATAGTCGCTACTCACGAGACTTGGTCACGGTGCCATTTTCGATAGGGGCCAAGCAGATTGGACTTCAGCTCATAATGCTGTTAAACAATTTTGGATCAATCTGCTTGAGTTTGGATCTACACCGGGTGAATTCTTTCATATGACTATGTATCATGATCAAATACATGTTAGGCTTGTGAGACTGGGTTGGGATAATAGACGACTAAAGTCTACATCTGTTTCACCCCTTCAGAGGCAGTGTGCCAGCGTGAATTGCAATGGGCCTGCTAACTGCTGAGCCTCATCCCTTGGAGCAATCTAATGAATACACGAACAAATTGTATCTACAAATGGAATTGAGATCCATTACACTTGAAGGGAAAACAGAAAACTACAACCTATCCAACATGTAAAAAAGTGTTTTAGCAAATTTTTTTACCATTGATGGTAAAATAATTATATCACCAAGAACAATTTTTCTAATAACTTGAAACCATTAGATGGATAAATTATAAGATTGTAATTCCCCTCCCAACTATGAAGGATCATCTTCCCTACAAAATAAAAATGAGACACGTAACAAGTTCTCCTTAACCCATAACATTCTCTTACATAAGTAGATGAAACCAATGTTATAAATACCGTACTGTACCACCCGTTATCGGCTGCAGCATAGCATACCGGTAAAAAAACACTACAAGCTATTGTCCAATATTGTACTGATT
The DNA here is from genome assembly GCA_017589665.1 of Selenicereus undatus. Lineage (NCBI taxonomy): Eukaryota > Viridiplantae > Streptophyta > Magnoliopsida > Caryophyllales > Cactaceae > Selenicereus > Selenicereus undatus. The sequence goes on from JACYFF010019584.1 coordinate 40,213,574, forward strand.
AGTACTGATTTGTACCGTCAAATACCGAGCAGTACCGGTATTTTCGATCAAATACCGCTCGATACACTAAAATTTTAAACTTTTCACTTTAATTTTTAAAATTTTTTGAAATTCAAAATGGCACGAACCCGATACAACGATACACAAATCCGGTATATCTCCTTCCAATGAAAAGACGGTACGATGACCAGTACGATATTTATAACTTTGGCTAAAACAGTATAGGCCCAAGTTAAAGGGGCAATGGGATTACCTTCTTATTTAAAATAAAATAAAATAGATTAATAACTACTAATCAATTGTTAACATCTTAAGAGGGTCCCTTCCCCCCACCGCGGGAAAAAAAGGTGAATGCAGAACTGCAGTATCCTTCTGTAATCTCCGCCAATGCACTTCCACTGCAACTGAACGTGTACATCAATCAGATTGCAAATGAAATTCTTAAACGAAGATAATTGATTCTTGCACAATGATATCAGAAGCAGTTTTTCTTACAACAGAATAACACTCAACCATGAAGCTCCCTTGTGAATGGCTTCAAAGAGCCTCATGCAATTACACCACTTTTCAAGTTCTGGTAAATTCCAAGACGGAATTAATTTCCAGTTTCCCACTAAAGTACACTACTCCGCCCTTCTGCTAAAAAAGTATAGGAGAACAATAATAGTTTACTTTCCTTGTAGGCTCTAGGAATACATGGAAGTTTACATATTACCTTCCACGAGTGATATGGACCACATCACACAGCCAAAATTTTAGTTCAATTCCGCTAGGGGTGATCGTGGTATGAGAGAAGGCCTCAATTCCTTCTCATCAACTAAATCACAAGGATGGTTTTCCCTGAATTCCTCTATAAGATCATCCATTGGCATCGTACATAGAGATTCGATACTTGCCTTACTTGGGACCTCCGCGTCGCATCTGATGGGTGTGGTTCCGGTTGGTTCATAATCCTGATATTCAACAGAAGTTTTTATGAGACAATGCACAAAAGCCATGAATGCATTTTACGAAATAATTAGGCAACAAGACTGATGATAAAACTGTCTCTTTAACTTCGACAGGGAATTCGAATGGAGTCACAAAAATATTGGTAGGATTTGAAGTTTTTGAAGGTAAGCTTCTGACAACTCCTTAGAACTTTACTGGTCGAACTAACCAAATCCACGGAGTCTAATACTCTTAATAATTTAACTATGCCCAACAAGAAGCAAACATCGCCCCTATCAATCATGGTCAAAGGATTATGCTACACCAATGACTCTGAGTTCAGATGACCCTTTACTTGAGTCATAAGTCATAACTTGTAAATTGTAGACCCACCCATAACAAAAGGTAAACATCAAGAGATCATTTATGGCCAATAGCCTCTCATGGGGACGTGTTTCCCTCCCATAAAGAAACATTTGACAAGAGTACCCTATTGCAGCCCAGAAATTATAGTGCTTGTAAGAGCGGCAACCATTTTCAAATTAGAGGAGATAATAATCTCAGATGACAGACGCACTAAATGCAAATGCTTCAGATGAAGCAAGTTGTTTAAGCGTGGTCAACATACCATGTATCTTTGTTGGAAAGTGGCTCCTGCCTCTTTCTCAATGCATGCAGCCTGATCAGAATGCTCCTCCCGGAAAACTTCAAGGTTATCTGCCTGAGCTTTGACAGAAGAAAAGATTCCAGACACTTGTTCTTGTTGCCTCTCCGATAACCCTATACAACAATACCCCAAGAAGCAACAAATATGTTCAGAACAGAAACAAAAATATCCCGCCACATTTTCTCTCCCTTAATGTAAAAGGAGTAATATAAAAAATAACTTTGGTAAACACCACAAGAAACTAAGGTTAGCAGACTAGTAAAACCAGAGAGAAAGTATTCAAAGCACAAAATAGAAAACCTCCTTTTTAGTAGCGTGGTAATTACAAATTGCACAAGAGATAGCTATAGTCTACAATGACGTACCAAAACCCAGTGACAAACTCAATTAAACCACATAGCTGAACTACCATAAGAACAAATGCCTCTTACTAATCATAGAGACATCTTCTAGACACTTAAATCAAAGACATTGCAAAGCTTTAGACAAGTAGTTCCCACGCTTTATACTGACATGAATCAATGACCTAAATATCAAAAATATGCTCGGGTACATATTGCTTGCCTTTTAAGTGCTCAATGTCCTCAGCAGGAAACAGGAAGGTAGTTCTTTAGTAGCTTTGTTTGCTGCACTTGTTTATTCAAACCCCAGTGTTGTACAACTGTAGTGTTGTGTTACATACCAAAGACCATTATATGCCAAAAATCTAGTTTAGTGGCGTGTGCTACTTACCATTGTGATCTTATGATCTTACCCCCTATCTCTTGCTTCTTTGATACTTTTCTTCAAAAAAATTATAATTTGAAAAACATTTAAGAGATCGGATCCGTACTAGATGGTGGTGATGGTGTAACTAAAGCTACCACTTTGTAAAAATCAATCTTTAAAATAAAAAAAATCAAAGGAGCCCTTCAAACAGATAATGTCCAATCCACATCCAGCTTGGACATAAGAAATTCCTAAAAAGTTGCTTAGCTTTTCAAAGCCTTCCCTTTAGTTTTTTTTTTTTTTTTGGGGGGGGGGGGGGGGGGCGGGTTTTGCCAAGGTTGGCCTGACAAGAGGCCCTGATGCCCCATCAGGTCATCAGTCATGAGCGAACCACAGTAGGGGATCGCTTAGGAACACAGATGGGAAAATGAGGGGGAACCTCTGCCTCTCAAACATCTGCAGTAAAATTAACAACTCTTTGATGGGAGGTGAGTGAAATCTCCCATACCATCGTTTGGCAGTTAGATTATTTGTTACTTAAAGAAAAACTGTAATGGGCAGGTCTTCAGTTTTACAACCTCATGAGGAAAACAGAAGATGACTCCTGAATCCCTAATTCGGTCTATTCTGTTGTTGTGATCAACGATGAAACACGTATTAGACTATGGCCTACAGGAAATCTACTGAAGACCCTACAAAAAGGGAAAGTACATCTCAGCAACAACTGGAAGATGACTGAAGGTAATCAAGAATCACAAGTAGAAAATTACTTTACACAGTGCTTATTAATGAAAGGAATTTCTCCATACCCCGCTTCCACGGGATCCGCAGTCGGAGCTGTGTTGTGTTGTTGACATGTTGCTTACTAATGAAAGGAATTTAAGTCTTTGAATATCAAATGAAAGCTAGAGGCAATTAAGCTCTTGAATCATGCTCCTCCTGATGATGCTATGAAAGGAATCCAAGTCTTTTAATTTTAAATGAAACCTTTAGGCAGTCTAGGTTAATTCCAGATTGTCCTAACACATATGAAGATGAGAAAACATAGAGAAAGTCAACATCCTAATTCAATCAACACTTGATAACAGAAACTTACTATCTAGCTCCTGCACCATATCATGGCTGCAGTTCACAGCATCTTTTTCAGCTGTAGTCCTTGCAGAATCGATTTCTGAATCATGTTGTCCAGTACTTTCTGACAAATTCCTGCATGAGAAAATTTAAACTTATATAAAGAGCTCCACAAAGAAATTAAACACAAGCAGTATATTGACACACTGAAGAGAAAAAAGTTGAGTAAAATCGTGCTGGGTTGAGCACTTGAGCCACAACTAAAATGCAGCTGGAACTTCAGAAACAAGCAAAACACCAGACAAACCAAATAGTACAACAGCAAATCTTTATTCATATTCTAAAAGCAACTTGAAGGACGCATCTCAGGTGGCATCTCACTGACCTCACTAGCGACACCATCACTGAGGCTTGTTTAGCACATTTCTCGTTCACAGACTCATGAGTCCTCTTCAAATGCTTAGAAGCTGTCTCGGCAGTACTTATACTGAAATTAAAAGATAAAGCAAAACAAAGCCAAGGGGGAACTTCAGTGATAGACTTTATGATAGATAAAATTCCTGACAGAGCTGACATCAGAGTAAAGGCTAAAAAGGAATTCAACAAATAGCAAATCTACATACTGGACATAGTATTCATCAAACAACTAACCTTTGTTGTAAGAGCAACTCCATGCTACAATGTTGAGCTGCTGAGAAATCAACAGTATCAGTTGCATTATTCTCCACCTGCGTAGAGAATGTTTGCCATTTTCGTTTTGCATCCTTTGTGATGCATCCCATTGAGGAGACATGCCCATTAAAAGATTTTTTGTTTGCAATAGCAGCTTCTCTAAGATTAAGAAGTCTTTCATCCACCTGCATTGTCATTTGCAAAATCTTGACAGGATTACAGAACAAAAAGACAAATGAACAAAGTTGGGTGGAAGCTGCAGACAAACCAACTCTTGTTGGCCCCGAATGTGACTGGTTATTAAATTGGTCATGTCAGCAATTAGCTTCTCAGCGGCGGACTTTGAATGTTCCTACAATGCAGCCCCAAAAATCAGATACATGAGGGAATGTTTATTAACTACTTCTAAAGGAAGATAGGGGAGCGACATGCCTCAAATGTTCTCTGAAATTCAGAAATACTATTCTTCTGGATTTCCTCCACTTGAGACGCATGACCACCTAGCTTATCCAATTTTTCTGTTATATCATGCAAATATTCGTTGATGTACTCCGAAATATCCTTCATGTGTTTAGTGCTATCGTGAAATCTCTGAGATCAAAAATATTGAACAGCAGATGTCACATAACCAGCACTATGTATGCACAATATGAAAGAATTACGACAATGTGAAGTGCCATGATTTTCAGCTGCAGAGACGAACCTGGCGTAGTTCTCTGGCAAAACTTGCCATTTCTCCTTGAAGGCTTGATAGAGTTGCTTGAAGATCATCATAAATTGACGTGGCTTCATCATCTGCCGCTGCCAGAAACTTATTTGGATTGCAAAACAGTATTAGAAAGGTCAACAGCTCAGCCGTACCAAATAATCAACAAGTGAATATATGTTTTCTTTTATTGCTCATAACCTCCTGAAACTCTCAAATTACTATCTAATAATGAGGTTAAGCAAGAAGTTTACAGGCCCACACAATCAGGTTGCGAAACAAAAAAAAAAAACAAAAGATGGACATTTATAGCAACATTAATAAGATGCAACCAGAAGATAAATATACCTCTTCAATAGAGCAAGCATTCCCAGAAGCTAAAGATGACATCTCCTCCAAACTAGCATCAGCACTAGCCTTGTGCAAACGAACCACATTTTGTAAAGCCTCCACATGGGAAATATACAAGCTCTTTGAAGCCATCGTTTTCTTCTTCAATTCACTCACGGCCTGTGAGCAAAATACAATGATAAATAAGGAAAAAACCATGAAGAAAAATCACCATGGATATTGGCAATGAACTAGTGTACACATGACTAGTTAGACTGCAAAACAGGAGCACTAAGCAGAGAAACATTTGTAATAATCCACGGATCTGATATACTACCTCATTATACGTATTAAGTAGGGAATGACACAACCTATCAACGCATTGCAAGTGCTCATCTTGTTGAGATATAGAAGAGACCACTGTGCTGCATAGAGAGCCAAGCCGCTTAGCAAGTTCCGCTTGATAACTTATCACCACTGACTTGTTGTCAGCATTCAATTTGTCCTCCCGGTCTGTGTCCCGAAAAAAACATTGCATTAGATGGTAACTTAATGCCCCTGTACTGAAAACCAATCAAACTGCATAACCAAATTAAGTTAGTTTTGTACCAATTTTTGAATACAAAAGGGCATTATCTTGAAGAGCTGTTTCCAAATCTGAGCGCAAAAGGCAAGCTTGACTGGCTAAAGCATTTTCTGTCAGAACATGAAAATTTCAAGCAGTTAGAAGACAGCAGAGCTAAGATCTTCAAAGAGAAGAGGACATCCAGTAGCATAATTTAACCTGATTTCTTCTGCTGTGATATTATGAAATCTTTTTCTTTAAGAGTGTACTTGCATTTCTTCAATTCCTCCTCAGTGCCGGTTAATAATTTTCTGGTCAGACCCAAGTCTTTCTGCATTGGTAACATACTTCTTAAAAAGTTGATACATAAGTAAGAATCCAAAAGATTATTGAAAAGCAACAAGTCTGACCTGTGTAGAATCAAGCTTCTTGCTCAGCTCAGAGCATTCTTCAACCTGACTGTCATATCTGCCTTGCAGTTCTTCAAGTTGCTGTTCCAATTCCGGATACAAGATCACATTAATATAGAACATATGTCATACATCACATCCCACAATAGCCGCTCAGTTATATACCTTCTGTTGCATCTCAATAGTGACCCCCATCTGCTCAATTTGATCTGCCATTGCCTGAAAAGAGTGGAAAGAAGTAGATAACAGTGTAGTAAGGGGCATAAGACAACCCGGTTGGCAGCATAACAATCAAGCTTTTGATAGAGAACCGATGAGAACCCGAATTTCATTTGCTCTGTGAATCATCAATGCATTCACATAAAAGGAGGAACTCTGAGCCACAAATTATCCTAACAAAGATAATAAAATGGACCATACCTTCCTCTCACTTTCTTCCTGGTAGTAACGATCTTTGGGAATATATACTCCATTTTTCTCTCGTGCGGCATAAACCTCTGGAAAAATAGATTATTTCCACATGATGAACTGAAATAGACAGCTAACTACATATGCAGCAAACACATAAGTTACTCACCTGCCTTCAACCTCTCAATTTCACCATAAAGATCCTTTATCAAAGTTGACTTCATCATTTTTTGGTTTACCTGAACATAATTGTATCATCAACACCCTTGTACAAAGGTGAAATGAACTGAACAAGAATGAACAAGAAAAATGGCCTGGAAAAGTTAGACAGCTGGACCACACAGACAGGAATTTGCATGAATACTGAGGAAGAGAAGCTTCAATTGGTGGGTTTAGTTGCAATGCTTGTGGCTTGCAAGCCCAAGAAAGCTTTTTGTGCAAGTTGCGGATGACTTGATCTCGAGATTGTGAGTCAACACATTGCATTCAACATGTCTTTGCTCACCCCTACATTTTCCTAATAAGGTCCCTCAAGGCCACTGAATCCAAAAAGAAACAAGACTACTGTCGTTTTACATGATCAAGCAATCTTTGGTGGAGTATGAGATATTTGAATTCCCACCATCACTCTTAGCAGCAGCTGACGTTTATGGCTTCATGCTATTAATTAGACCAGTGAAATCTATGGCCATTACTCAGAACATCAACTTGTTAAGTGCTCGAGGCTAACAGTAAACTTTTCACCACAAGGTGAGAAGCTAATTGGGGTACATAGGAAGTACTCAACATCTGATTTTTTGTACGCTCTAAATACTGACCAAGCTCTCTCTCATTGACAGTTGTCAGCTACAGTTAAGATTAGAGGGAGAATTACTGTATAGTTTTTGGTAGCTGAAATTGAATGATGCAAAAAAGTAAGGAACAAAATGAAGCATTGGAGGGTTAAGACGTGATGTTGGCCAACACTTCTACGTTGGCTGTTTCATCATTGCAGTTATATTTATTTTTCCCTGTTTTTTGTGGTTCATTTTATTCAACAAGTATACAACAAAGTATAGATTTCAAAACCCAGTCACAGTAATCATGACCTAAGGGCTAATACCAAGTAAACACAAAACAAGAATGCATAATTATAATATCAGGGTTTTGAAACGTTTTCTTCAAACCCCTCCCCCCCCCCTCCCCCTTGGGGGTAGCCTAAAATACATCTCAGGTCAGATTTCATAATGAAATTCAAGCATTGGAGGACTAACCTCAGGCTTATTCTTAATATGCTTGGCTCGGTGAGCATAATCCAAAGTACTCAAGGTCTCTTCCAGACAATGGACGGCCGGTGATACTGTTGCTATGATGCATGTCTTGGTTCGTCCTCCAAGGGAATCCCGCAATAATCTTGTGAGCTTGCTATCCCTAATGGACAAAGTCTTGAAAGGTCAGCTGAAGCCAAACAAGCATTTAACAGCAGGTTTAACAGACTGACGAAGTGCTAACCTGTACGGGACATGTCCAAGATGCTCCACCAAAGCATTGATAACACGTCCTAACGTAAGGAGACTTTTGTTTATCTCTCCGGCTTCTCTAGCACGGCCCTACAAGACTTAAGGTCAGGTACATTTCATTCGTAACATCAAACCACGAATTGGAAGCCATATTTTGATCGTTAAAGCTCAATGAACACATCAATGTCGTTGATAATGCAGAATTTCAGGTCAAACTGTCTAACCTCCCGGGCCCCAGATCGGGAAATATTCTCTGAGCCAGCTAAATCAACCAAATTGAGTTTTCCACATTTGATAAGCTCTTCTCCTTCTGGTGTTGCTTCCTTTATGTGTATGGTGATAGAAAACAAAGAATGTGATCGGCTGAAAATAAAGTAAACAATAAGTAAGAGTTATGTGTTTGATTGTCATTCTTTTTTAAATTTCTTTGCAGGGAGGACAGGGATGGGGTTACAAGCTGAAAGAATAGATATGTATGGGACAGAAGAGAAGGAAGCATGATTCTACCTTGATTGTTTGTTAAGAAGAGTTTCAGCGGTGCGACGTTTTGCAGATCCCCTTTCAAGAAGTGTAAAGATTTCACTAGCACTGGTGACAATCTCCTCCTCCAAACCTCTGACAAGAACACCTCCTTTACCATCCTCCATGAGAGGTAGTTGCTTCTTCTGCTTATCCTCCAAAGCAACTCTTGAGATTTCTTCCGGTGCCAGCAAATCAGTAATTTCCTCATTGTACAATTCCAGAAACGTGACTTTTACGCTATACTCAGCATTCTGACTCTCTAGTGTGTCAAAAATCTGCTTGATAGCTCTAGGTATAACCCCTGCTCCTGCAGGTAGCTCCCCATCACTCTGCCAGTTATTCAATCAGGCAAATAGCAATCTGTCACCAAAGGTTCAGAAGCAATCAAATCAGTCTGAAATGTATGGTGTTTGATGTACCTTGGATCGTTTACACTCGCCTTCCATTGTGTAAGTTTTACCAGTTCCAGTTTGACCATATGCAAAAATGGTGCAGTTGAATCCCTCCAGAACTTCTTTAACAATTGGCACAATCGCTTGATCATAAAGATCTTTTTGCTGAGCAGATGGACCAAAAACCTGCAAACACCCTGCCTGGTTAACTCCACAATAGAAACAGATATCTATAACAAACACCTAACATAATGGCAAACAACAGAGATGGCCAAATCTTTAAATTCAAAACAGCCTGAAAATTTGCACAATTGAATAGAAAATTAGTGTCGCTTTAGAAATACTGAAATTGCTTATTTGAACCCAAGTCAGCATTTGCTATCCAAGTTCCTGATAAGTGATAACTTACTGAAAATTGTGCACAGGATAGTAGTAGAAGCATTGCCTATGTCATTATCAAGTTACACGAATTCTGCACACAAAGCGTAGTAAGGAAAAATATGGTTGAAGATGCCACGAAAATTCTGAAATGGCAACTAACCATACCGTTTTAGCCTTTTAGGTATCATTTGTAAGCTAAAAATTGAACCAATTAGTAAACTATCGTGTTATGCAACATACAACTACTTCTTCTATTAACAGTACGATCTAGGAGACACCCCATTGTATTTACATCTGAACAAAGCCATGAGTTAGCAAAAACCCCGATTTTGGGGAAATCCTACCTTGTCAAAGGTGAAAACTCTGTCAATATGCTTGCCCGCAATGTTCTGAGAAACGGCAACTTCTCTTTGGTAGTCATTGCACGTCACTACTTGGGGCGCATTGTTCCGCAACTCCTCGTTGCTGAATGGCCTGAAATTCATTCCACCCAAAAAAGGCAAAACCCTATTAATTCACACTTGTACCAAAAAACCCCAGCTCTTTCCACACCAAGTGAGTAAACCCTAGTGCTTTGGATACCAATTGACTCCAAAATCAAAATTTGAAAGAGAAGATGAATACCTGCAACGAAGTATGACTTGAACATTTACTCCTTTCTCCTTCTCTTGCCGATTCGACATTTTCTCAGCTAGAAATACAGATTACAGATTGATTTGAGAATCGCACAATCAACAGACTCTCTCTGTCTCTTATCTCTCTGATATGCTTTGCTTTTCTGTGAATGCTTTCTCTCTCTTCTTCTTCTTCTTCTTCTTCTTCTTCTTCTTCTTCTTCGTCTCTCTCCTTGGTGGGGGAAAATGAGAGGAGCAGTCAGTGTCTGTGTCTAACAGTTTTGAATATTTGAATTTTGAAGAGGCGCTCCTCTTTTGTAAAAAAATAAGTCAAATAAATTAAAAAATAAAAGGAGAGAGGAAGGGAGGACGGTTCAGATTTCAGGACACGGGGACAATCCGACGGCTGTAGATGAGTTTGGTCGCGAACGATGGATCTGATGATGAGGGAGGCGTCGGGAAAGTTGGTGGGAAAATGTTTACGGCAGGGGGCTTCAATGGATGGCCCAAAAAAAAACAAGCTGCCCAAAGTATAGTCTTCAATTTTTTGCGGAACTATAGTCTTCAAATTGGGAGGGCAGGAAAAAGGGAGAAAAATTGAATATTGGTCTATGGAGGCCCATCTCACAGAGAACATGATTCAGGATAGGAGGTTGTGGCGGGACAAGATTAAGGTCCCTAATTGTAGGGGTCCGGCTCCGTAGGAGGCAGTAGCCTATGCGGTGTGGGGTGGGGGTGGGGTGGGTTTTGGTTTGCCTGTTTGCAGGTCTTGCTTTTCAGGATTGTCACGGCACCAAGCGCCCATGATTTGTTGCGGTATGTCACCGCCCCTTCTTTATTCGCTTATCCGGAACCTTTTCTACTCCCCTTTCTCTTACTTCGGTAAATGGTTTTGCAATCGTTTTCTCTCCAAACCTTTTCCTCAAAACTGTTTTGTGGGTCTTATGGAATCAACCTCTCTATGGGTAGGAATACCGGTAGAGGTAAGGTTGCCTACAGCTGGATCTCCCCAGACCCCGCGAAAGCATGACCCACTTTGGGAGTTTGTTGTGTCTATGGAGGCCCAAACTTTTGCCATGGAATATTCCTCGGGCCTGTTTTAATGAGTGTTTATGATGTATTTTGCATTTACAAATTAAAAATAGGTTTAATGTTTTCCTTTATATTTTTTAGATGAAATTTGTCAAACTTAATTCTAGCAGGACAATATGAAAATGTTACAGCTTATATAGTAGATATCTAAAAGTGCTCTTATGACACTAATCAACAACATTTTGCATGGAACTCGATGACGATACAACAATACCTACTTTTCCCATTGGTGGCAGAACAACACGTTTTCAAATTCTCGTATTGTTGCTCTTACTAGACCTGAAGTGATATAATTTTCAACGATTCTAAAATCAAAGAATAATAATCCAAGATGAAAGGGCTTAACCTAATATATGCAGACGAATAAGAGGTACAAATTATAATACCCGCGTTCCTTATTTTTAAGTTAAGCTAACTGTCTTACCTTTTGGCATTATAAAATCGTTTTTTAATAATGATACGAGTTAAATTATTATTGATGTGCTTGTGTAAGCAATAATTTTATTAAAAAGAATATTATTGCCGCTATTATTATTATTGTTATTAGTTTTGAAATTTTTTTGATGATTTTTAATAAGCGTTAATAAGGATTATTAACGAGTATTAAATCGAGTAGAATCCCGAATGCGATTAGGTTGTTAACTTTACAATTCGTTTCGTTAGTTATTAAATCAAACCTTGACGTATTTAGGAACAATAATCAACGAAAGGTCGTATTATCGATTTAGGTTTAGAATACGAGGTATAAAATTAGACTAGCAGTGTTAATTACTGAGCAAGCTTGAAACAAAAAAAAAAAAAAGGGACGAGGGGCATTTTCGTCAAAGAGCAACCAGACTTAAGTCTGGCTTTTCTTCCCCATGGCACGCGAACCCCCCCCCCCCCGAGCCTCACCTCTCTCTCTCTCTCTCTGCTCTTCGTCGTCTCCTTCATCTCCTTCACCATACAAGCGGCCACCAAGCTCTAAAATTCCTCGAATTCTCGTGAAAACAACTCACCTTGACCCTCATTCAACCTTCCCCAGAAGCAAATGAACCTTTAGTGCGAATCTGGGCAAAATTCGGACGGAATCGCCACTTTTTGGTGGAATTGAGCGTCGAATCGAGACTCCAAACCCTTATAAAAGCTTGTCCATGCAATCTTGTTTCGAGCTGCTTCAAATCCTCTATAAATTGGGTGTGGATTTGCTATACTGAACACCCATCACAACCTCAAGTCAGTGAGTGAATTCTGGTCAGATTTGCGAGTTCAAATTGCGTGGGTTAGGCGTCGTTTGGGGTCTGTTCATGTTGTCAGTGAGCAAGGAGTCGAAGAGTGGAGTTTTCAAGCACCTAAAGTCGAGCCCAAAGCCTTTTGAACGAATCTCTGGCTTGGAATCGAGGCGGGTGTTTCTCTTCTCCTAAATTATTGGTAATTTCAAATTTCAATGATTATGGGTAGTTTAAGTTTTATTCTAAAACTATTATCAGTAATTGGAGGATTTGAGGTTGAAATCTGGTAAAAGTGGTGATGATACTGATTTAGGGTCATGCATGTTGAATTGACGTATAGTTTTGCTAATTTGTCAATTTGGGGAATTGCAAAGTAGGCAAATTATGCTCTAATGATGTCGCCAAAATCATTTCGAACATGTTTAAAGTTGTTTGATTGATTACATATGAATACTATGCTTGTGGATATTGGTTTTGTGAATTAATCGATTGAATTATTGTGATAACTGAACCGAGCTTGGTAGTTGGATGGTTTGAGGTGAAACTGTTGAGTAATTTGAGGTTCTTATGGTCAGTGTTGTATGAGGAGGGAGCCTGTGTTTGATATTAACCGCAATCGTGTGGATTGCAAGGTTTATAAAATACTAAAGTGGATTCTGCTGAAACTGTTCCTGCGAAGTGTTATGAATGTGCTACTTGTGAACCCCTTCCCTCTTGATGTTGTTAAGTGATGCTATTTTATTGATTTTTGTACTTAGACATCTATAAAAAGGGTCGTTAAAAAGCTTGTTCTCATAATGGCATATGTTTCTAAATATTTACCAGTTGCCTGCTGATTTGTTAAGATATTTGTAACCTCAAAGATCCTAAATCGTCAAACTACTCAGTGAGTGACTCAACTGAATAGTCGATAGGTTTAGAAAGTTAAAAAGCAAACTAGTAGCGAGTTCGAAAACATTTTAAGGCTTAAGTTTGTTCTAGCCCCTTCTTGTGTTTAAGGCCCCATTCTTTTCGTGGGTCAATTCTAAATTACCAACCTCAACCTACTTCAACCCACTGCAACCCACTTCAATATACTTCAATTCACTTCAACCAACTTCCACTATTTTAACCAAGTTTAATTTATCACATAAAAAAAATTCAATCCACTTCAACTTAATTCAACCCACTTCAACCTACTTTAACCTACCTCAATCAATTTCAACCTTTTACCCACCCCAATTTACCTACGAAAAGAACAAGCCCTAAAATGATTGAAATGAATGGAAAAATGGCAACTGAAGATGTTTATTACGCAACTAAGTTCAAAATATATGCTAGCTAAGTACTATGAGTTTCAAATGTGTTTTGAATTAACTCCATTACAATTTTAAGAGACTTTCAAGTTGAATTATGAAGTGTTTGAATGTGTTACATGTGAGCCCCTCCCCTTCATGTCATTAAGCTTTCTCACGTGTGTGATGATGAAATTTTGAAAAAGAAAGTTTCCGTGGTTGAAAATAGAAATAGCCATAACTATTAGTAAATGATAGCCTATTTTTAACTATACGAATGCAGTTTTTAAGGCATAAAGAATTTTGAAAAGGAGTGAGTTGTATGATAAATGATTTCGCTCTAAGAGACAGCAAACCTATTACCCGCTATGGTCATACGCTTTAAATGGCTAAGATAACGCGCTTACGAATATATGTAAGATGGGAGTGAACCTACTAGAACGGGGGAATCCCTAGCCTAGGGAGTAGTCCCAGTAGTGGGAAATCCTAGAAGACCTTGATGTGGCTGTATGTCCAATTATGCAGTCATCCCGGGAGTAAGAGCTTATGTTTATGCGTGAGCGATAGTCTCACTAGGGGTTGAGAATAGATCCCACCCAACTAGCACATTATGATGATCTTATGCCAAGAGTATTTTGCTAATAAGTAAGAAAAGTAGTCGACATTTCACCATTTTATCTATTTCAGGAAAAAGAAAGATTTTAAGGCCTATTAAGAGGCCAGTTCGAATAAGATTCGAAAAACTTATAAGAGTCATTAGAAGACCAATACGAAGGAGGTTTCCTTTTTAAGAATATATAAGCCTCGAGGAGGCTAATTTGATCATTCTTTAACGAGGCTAGCTTGATTTATAAACTATTCTTTAAAGAAGCTAGTTTGATTGGTAAACTATCCTTTGAAGAGGCTAGTGTGATTTGTAAATTATTCTTTGAAAACAACATGAGTCACTACGT
>JACYFF010019584.1:40274640-40290036 GCA_017589665.1 Selenicereus undatus
TGGCTATTTCTGTAGGATGAGCTTCTCCGTATGATGAATAGGATGGTGGAATACTAGCCGTTGGATTGAGATTAGCGGACTTGATTTAATGTTATGTGTTTGTGTGTGTGTGTTTGTGTGTGTGTGTGTATGGGGAACTACTCCACTAGGATGAGTTTGTCCATAGGATTAGTAGGATTATGCAATACTAGCCGTGGATTGAGATTAATAGACCTGATTTAATGAAGGTCACGTGACCTTTCTTTCCTTGTTCATTCTCCGTCACTTTCTCGAATTTTTTCTCAGTTCCTTCGGCTTTCTTTCCTCGCTCTAAGGTTTCTTATCGTTTCGCTTAGATTGTGTTTAAAGTTTCCTCCAATTGTTTGCTCTATGAGTGGAATTTTGTGGATGTCCAGCACAGGGTTGGTATTCGCTTGTTTTTTTTTTTTAAATTTGCAGCGAGTTGTTCACATGTTTACTTTCAGTGGGGTTTATGTCATTTATTTTGTATTTGGTTGTCTGTTTTGGTTGATTCTGGTTGTAGGTCCACGGTTTGTTCAGGATTTAGGGTCTTTAGCTAAGTTTAGTGGATTTTGTGCTGTTATATGGTGAATTTCTCGCTCTTGTGTGAAATTTCTTGCTTTGATTGTTTACATTTCTCGTATCGTACATCTTCATTTACGATATTGAATGTGAAATTGTTGTTTAGCGTTTTGCTGAATCTGGTTTGGTAATTAGTGTTCATTACATATGTAAATAGTGATTAGTAGTTGCAATATTCGTTATTATCTATCTAGCTAATCATTTCTCTTCTCTATTTGTTTGTAAGTTGGGCCTCATGTATTTGCTTGCACCTAGTGACCTCTAAATTACATGTTATTTTTGTTTGCAATTTATTTTTCATTTACGTTGTTTGTACCTAGTGACCTCTAAATTACAGCTTAAGTTAATTTGTGCTGTTGGTGATCAACAGATTCGTTATTATTGATAAGTAGAGTTGGACATGTGTCGAATAAATATTTAATTATTGCAGTTGTTGCTGAAATTTATTGCTTCTGTTGTTGGGTGATCAATAGTTTTCTGATTAGTGATCGTTTGTTATGTGATTAGTGATCTCTCAAATAAATGTTTAGCATTTCTGCAATTGCTTCTCCATCTTAGTTCTTATGTTCATGTTGTTTTACAGACATATTATTAGTGATCGGTCAAATAAGTGTTTGCTTATTTCCTGCTTCTATTATTGGTGATCAGTAGAGTTGTTATCAGTGATCTGTAGATCATTTATTGGTGATCCATTATTATAGAGTAGTGATCTCTTTATTTGTTCCCTTTATTTCATTTTCTTTTCTTTTGTTTTTTAAGAAATGGTTACTGCACGGAGAAGTCAACTTTCAATGGGGCTTGGTGATTCTCAAAAGAATCTTGTGGCTGGAACACAAACTAAGGAAAGGTAGTGCGAAATGATTTATGTTCCTTTCCTGGTCATTTGGTTGTATTGATGATTAAAAATGTTGAGTTTACTTCTTTTAAAATGACTTCTGCAGTCAGTAGCTTAGACCGCAGTTGTTTGAAGCGGTGAAAAGGGATACAAAGCAAAGGACACGTCGAACTCGGGTGCAAAGATTAGAAGTGACAGCAAATGTCAAGTCACCTATTTGTTTATATAAGTCTGAGATTCGTGATACTGAGATCGTCTCCAGTGATGTGTGTATTGAGGAGTACATTCCTTTGGGGACACCTAGTCCTGCCGCTGCAGCTTCACGCGCAACTACCAGAATGTAGCACAACGATATTCAACATTCAGACCATGAGACTGAGGTAGATTTGGAATGTGTGAGATAGAATACACCATCACAAGGTCAGCGTAGTGTACAAGGCGCTGCATAAATACGTGTGCATGCTGTTAATGAGCAAATGACGGACAAGGACCAACATGTGGGCGATGTCGAAATGATGAACAAGGGCCAAGAAGGGCACATCAAGTTCGAAAATGGTGAGCGTGAGATGTTTGATAAACTAAAAATTAAACGGAAGAAGGTGAAGGAGTTTATCAACCTAATGCCACCTAAGGGCCTACAACAATTGATCAAAAATCTAAATGATAAGCAAAAGGAATGTATCCGAAAAATCAGTTTTGGGGACTTCTTGCTTCTACAAGGTAACATAATTCCGGACAAGATGGCAATGTGGTTGGTCTGGAACTTTGACACATGCTCTTGCTCCCTGTCACTTGCTAATGGCAGGATGAGGGTGACTGAGCATGATGGGCACGTGATGTTAGGTCTCCCTATAGGCATCCTTGAGGTAGTTGAGCCTGAAAATGAAATCAATGCGACTGTTGAGTTCAGAAGCCTCCTAAATTATTAGAAACAATGGTGGCCTGAACATGACATCATTCCTAAATGTGGGGAGCAGATTGAAATGATTCAGGCCCAAGTAGATGGTGGTGAAAACTTCAAAAGAAATTTTGTAATATTCATGGTGTCTACATGTCTCCATGGGAACCAAAGTGGAAAACTCAATTACATGATTGTTGAACGCGATGTTAGATTTGAGCCAAATGGCGCGATTGAATTGGGCACAATACACAATGAGATCATTTTTGTCATCACTCGATTAGTGGAAAAAAAAGACATCATAGTTCTTCAGAGGTCCAATCCTTTTCTTAATGGTACATTCAATTATTTACCTAATTAAATATGTTTAAGTTTTCCAATTTTGCACTATGAAAGTGTGAATTAGTAATCGTTTTCAGAAGGGTTAGTGACTGTCATTAGAAGATATATATATATATATATATATATATATATATATATATATATATATGTTTAATTAGTGAGTGTTATAAGATTGTGAATAACATCTAAAATTAGTGATCACCATATATTTAGTTACTGGTCACTAATTTTTGGGGTGATTATCACTAATCTATTACATTTAATATGGTGCAATATTTGCTGATCAAGAATTGTTGCAATAACGATCATCAATTTCGTGTACTGATAACTACCATTTTTTTTTACGAGGGTCTATGTAATCAGTAACTTTAGGGTCTATGTAATCAGTAACTTTACATTGATAATTAGTGATCACCATTTGTCTATTTAGTGATCACTAATTTCATCACTGCATGCATTTTTTGCTTAGTGATCACCATCTGTCTGTTTGACATATTAGTGATCATTAGCAGAGAAATTAGTGGTCATCATTGTCACAATGAGTGATTACAATGGGTTCATTTTTTTTGTTTTGTTTTTTTTGCTGAGTTTTCATTTTATAATAATGCCTTTAATTTTTGAAGCTACGAATCTATTTATGATTCTTGCAGCTGTGTTAACTTGATCGTGTGGTGTTCAAGCTAAGGTGGGTGCCCCGTCAATTGCCAACATTAAGAGGGCGGACAAATGACGAAATAAAATATAGGGCGAGACAAGAATCTGTAATCGGATTTGGAAGAGGTTATCTCGAGGATACGTTAGATAAGACGAGCATGAGTGATGAGGAGGAACAAGTTAAGGAAAAGGAACATCATAGCAAAAGTGTTGAAGATGAAGGTAAAGCTAAAGATCAAACAGGAATTTCAAAGGTTAAGGTGAGTCAAATATGTTTAATTATTTTGTTATTTCTTGAAACAAAAAACAAAGAAATTGTACTTCTTTTGTTTTCATCCATCGTTTCTAGGTAAGGTGTCATATTCTTTTGACTATAAGTATTGGTTGTTTTCATTATGCTCTTTTTTTGGACGGTTGGGCGGCAACCAATGTGATAATAACCAACATTCGACTGTTGGCGGAAGTCATAATAGAGTTGGAGGATTTGATTCCTAGAGCACGCACCCTACTCAAGAGAGTAGGAAAGGTAGCCGCGGAATTGATAAGTTATGCCCTCACCAGGGATAGACCTAAGAGATCGAAGAGTAGAACCCTAGTATTCTCGCAAGAACCGTATGAATCAGAAGAGTTCCTGATGCAAATTGACGCAATTGAGAAGAATTTCGTGGGCTCCCGAGATATGGTGCATGACTTCCGTTAGTTCGCTATACCTAGTTTCACCCTTGGAGTGTCTCAAGAGGAGAAAGAGGCGTTGCCTGAAGGAGTTGTTGTTAATTCACAGCTTGATATTCTGGTAGCAGTAATGCAAGTAATAAATTGTGATGTGGAGGATGTCGTTACGAGATGTATGACGACTCTAAACAGTACATCAACACACCATCTCTGTCGGTACTTCTTCTCATAGTCTTGTAGCTGAATTTTTTGTTGCTCTTTGATGTTACTAAATGACATTATAGTTGTGCATTCTTCTTGTCCATCATCATACAAATTAGGGATCTTAAGCAGAAAAATTGGTGATCATGCTAGCAATGATCCTTTTTGCATGTAGATTTTGTCCTCTAAGGTAGAAAGGAGTGATCATAAATAAAGACATTAGTGATCTTTTGTGTTTAAATATTCCTGATGAACTACAAATATAGTGATCATTACTGATAAAATCAGTGATATTTAGGAGACAAATCAGTGATCACAAAAGATTGCACCAAAATGTACTAAATTGCTGATCATTACCTCAAAACTATTGATCATTATTTCATTAATTAGTGATCATAAGATGATGAATTAGTGTTCAGTTCATGCAGACATGCTTTCCCCCACTTCCTCCCATCCATTCTTGACATTTTTAAATCATATCGCAACTGTGTAAATGATCTGTATAACAGTACATAGCATTTTTCCTTATCACCGTTTTTTATCTAAATCTATATTCATATAATTTTCCTGATTAGTTGCTGTGTTTTATAGGTCCAATAATGCCATGCCCCTAGGAAGACAACAACGTATTCGTTGATCGATCTTTGACGAGAATTGGGGAGCCTTATCTTTAGATGCGAGATGTGCAAACAACAACCAGTACTGACAAGGGCAAAGTTGTACTGGTTGAAGCATCGAAAAGGGGCAGAACGAGGTCAGCTCAATGTAGTATCACAGAATTGCCATCAGGTAAAAAAAAAATGATATTGGTTTTCTTCGTGATAAACTTAATGTCTATGTTTTTATATTTTTCTTGCAGATTACATTCCCCTTGTATGAATTAGATTTCATTGGCTGTATGTACTAACTATTTTTGCTTTGCACCAACCTCGTCAATAGAGTCTGCACCTTCTTTGTTCTTCGCTTACATGCAGTGGAATCCGACGATCTTTTGTGCAATTTCATACGAACTGAAGTTGTATGCTGACTTTGTCTTCAACTCAGATGAAGAATAGAGGTAAGAATAAATATGTTTCCCAAAAAAGTGATTCATAGACAAGTCGTTTGTAAACAGTATTTAGTGACGAATTTGTTTTTTTATTCGCTACCCAAGTGTTGTACAATGACTTATACTAAGTGGCCAATCGAAGCATGCTCTCAACTATTGTTGGTGATGACCATGTTGACAAAATCATAGTTGACATTTGGGCGAATATATTGAATGCAAGTGAACTGAATATAGATCATTCCTATATTCGAAGGCTTTTCTTCACAAACAAAGCATTTGCAAACTAATTGAAAAAAAAAATACTTTCAATGATATTTTACACTTGCATGTATACCTTTTTGTAAAATACACTGATTGTCACCTTAACAGGTCCTTTTTTTTTTGGAAGCATTCGTACATGAAGACAAAACATGAAAAGCAAGCTGAAGCTGTGTTCTTCCGTTAGATGAATAAGGAGCTATCCTTGAGTCCACATATCAACTCCAAGCAAGTTAACATGGTGAAAATTAAGCAAGATGGATACACTTTTTTTTAAAAAAAAAAATTTGTTTCATTGCCTATTATTTAGGCACTAGTTTTCGATAAATTTGGTGTTTTAGGTTGTTCTTCCATTGCTATGACGAGGGAAAACAATTTTTCATTTGTTTCAATTTCAAGCAAAAAAGTATGGACATAATTGACCATATCAAGATAAAGCGCAGAGAACATTGTGTATATGAATACTTTTAAGATATTTTGGTAAAGCTTCATAAAATTCTAGTCTACCTTAAAAACAAACTTAAGATGATGCTTTTTGCTAATTTTATGTTTTTTGTTTTATATGAGCATTGTAGAGCACGCTCTTTCAGAAGTGTCTCACAAATGAACGGAGTGATAACAAAAGAGCAAAATCCATTGAAGAATTTGAACTAAGATACATAGATCTGCCTTGGAAGTAAGAGGCTTCAAAGACAGATGATAATGAAACCATTTATGTTATAAAACACATGCAGGAATACAAAGGAGTGCCTTGCCCTTGGGAGCTAGGATTCCCAAATGATCAAGTGAATATGCTACTCAATAAGAAATTTTCTAATACAAACTTATTTTTCTGAATCAAGACACTTAAGCTTGAGATATCACGACAATTATTGTGCGTGCCCCTTATTTGATTTGTATTTCAGTTTTCTACAGTCTAGAAGTTTAGGGTGGAGTGCTACCACAAGATCCTCGCTTCACCTACCAACGTAATTTCGGCACATCTGAAGCCAATGGTGAATGTTTATCAAACCACAAGGCTAAAAAAGTCAAGAAAGTAGTGGACAACTTCGGCAAGTGAGATGTTTATATTCAAGAAAGTAGTGGATTTAAGTTTTGATGATCATTAGATATCTATTTAGTGATCAATCATCATATGTAATTCATCTCTTGAATACAAAACATAGTTATAATGATGACCAAAACTCCATGCATTGATCACTAAGTTTATAACTACACATGTATTATGATCTTGTAGACATTGCCTAAGACAACATAAAGAAATCCATTGATCACCAAAAGTAATGCTAATGATCACTGAATGAACACCTATTAATCACTACATAACACGCTGATATCTATAACTGTAATTGATAATGGCCTTGTTTGGTAAAGAGCGTTTTGACCTCAAAAAGCTCTTTTTGTGGGTATCAACTGTTTGACTTGGATCAAAAAGTTCTTTTGATTGTTTGGTTAGATAGCTTTCTGAATTAGCTTTTTGGTTACAAAAAGCTAATTTAGAGAAAGCTCTTTGGAAGAACTTTTTGCATCAACTTATTACTGTTCAACATCAAATTTACCATATTACCCATTTCTTTTGACATAATTATATTTATGGTAGTTAGTACAAAAACCCTACTCTTCATTTTCACATGGGCTACATGTAACATTGGACCTTTTGTTTTATATTTTTTCATTGGTTTTTTGGGACAAGAGTTGTGGAAGGTCATGATGTTTAAATTACTGATTTTAATTTTGAAATTTTCTTCAATTTAAGAAATAATGTTAATTAATTAGTATCTTGTGGTGTAGATCTTTCTAAATGTTATTATGTTATAAATTCAATTATTACCAAAAATAAAATTAAAGTCAATTAAACAAAAAAACTATGGTAAAAAACAACAGATTTGGGTGAAGCTATAATTGTAATTTTTTATATTTCACAAGTCACAATCTATAATTCACAATTCATGTTAAAAAGAAAAATGAAAATGCAATAAAAATAATTATGTTAGTAAAAAAGTAATGAAGTTTTGTTAAGGGGCACAAGTGGAATTTCACCTAATAAGCTCGTTAGAAACAACTATTTTTACCAAACACTTTTTTTTTAGAAACAACTAATGCAATCAGCTAAGTCAAAAAGCTAATACAATCAGCTAACAGCTGATCCAATCGGCTAACAGCTAACAACTGATTGCCAAACAGGGTCAATATGTTGATAAGCCTAAATAGAACCAGGGATCAGGAGATATACTTTTAATGATCACCAAAACTAGAACCGTTGATCACCAACTACAATTGAGGATGTGTTGATCACCATGAATACATCTAGTGATCACTAAACATAGTTCTTACGATCAGCAAAGCAACCCTATTAATCACCAAAGCAACACCTATTGATCATCGACTACAATTCCAAACTTCGTTGCCTTCTACAAAATTGAAATATGCATTATATCTCTAAATATTTGATCTTTTAATTTGCACCCAAACAAAAAAACACAAAAACCACAATTCAGTTTTATGAAAAAGGTGTTGACTAATTAATATTCTTATACCAAGCTAATATATACGCTCAGTTATAATAGCCAACCAACTCTCTTTCTTATTCACAATCTCTCTCTTATTTTGTCTCTATTGCTCTACTGTTTGTTCGTTTTCTCACGTGCATCTTGCTCTGGTATTCTCAGTCTCTTTTATTGTCTCTCTCTCTCTCTCTCTCATAGTTCTAATCTACAATCTCATTAATATTCATCAACCCCTTCAACTTCTCTATAGTTTCTTTGCACTTTGAAGGTGAGATTCTTGACTTTTGTGTTCGGATTGCTCTTCTTGTTATGTTTTAGTGCAATTATTTTGGATTTTTTCAGCGATTTCTCTTCAATTTTTTTGATCTTTTGTTAGTTCGGATATTTTGATGGAAATACGGTTTCAATTCTAATTTTAAAAGCTTCTAGTCTATTTTTGCACTAAAGGGCATGTTTTGGTTCTTTGAAATATACCATGCTTTGATCTTTCACTTTCGAACCCCCTTTTTTTATTTTAAATTTATTTTTCTGCTAATATTGTACAATTTTGGTAAAGTTTAGTGATATACAGTGGTTTGAAGGATTTATTTTCATCAATCTTGTAATATCACATGGATTTGCTTTTTCTGTACAGTTTACTGTCGAGAAATCATGGCTTGATGAAAAGTTCAAGAAACTACCAAGGGGAATGGAGAAAAATCACCTTCTAATAGGTAAAAAGCTGCATTTCAAACCTTTTGAGTGAATATTTTTCATATTACATATGTGTTATATAATTTATTATTATATACTTAGTGATCATTAGGTGTAGTTTTAGTGATCGTTTTGCATATCTGTTTGTCTGTTTGATGAGTTTCAGTAGGTTCTTTAAAAAAAAGATCAAATTCTCACAACCTTAAATGTCTTTCTTCATAGCAGTAAAAAAATGTTAAAAACTCTGGAGCAACAGTTTTTCACACTACACTTCTAGCTTAGTGATTGTTACAAAAATGATTAGTGATCGTTAGGTATGATATCAGAAATTGTTAGGTATAATATTAGTGATCATTTTGCATATGTGTGTTATCTATTTGTGATTGTTAGATAACTAATTAGTGAAAGTTAGATATTGTATTAATAATAATTTTTTTAAATTTGTACAATGCTTGCTTATTGTATCCTCGTCTCCATAAATGTTTGCTTTGAACTCATCAACAATAGCCCTCTCCAACTAGCAATATAGACACACTCACATGATAAATAAATGCCTTATGGTTCCAATTTGTTTCATATGTTGAATATTTGTGATCAATGGAGTTTTGATTAGCGATCATTTGAATTATGATTAGTGATACATTATATTTTATTAGTTCGTAGAAGTATGCCCTTTGTTTACTCACTTGCCTTTTGTATTCTACAATCCTAAAGTAGCTTCGGATCTGGACAAAACTGGACAAGGCGGTGATCAAAGAAGAGGATCTGCTCATAAGACCAGCAGCAATTCTATCCAAAGGAAGAAGCGTTGATGCAAAGTATTTGCCTGCAAGACACACAATGATGACGAATGCTACGAATGATTATGATAATGAAGATAAGTTGGATAAGAACACAGCCTCTGAAGATAAATCCCCAGCTAAAGTACTACCACATAAGAAGAGGAAGACTAACAAATCAACTCAAAAGACCAAAAAGAGGAAGACTGAGAAGAAGGGGAGGACTGAGAAGAAAAGCAGTGAAGAGGTCTCCCCTGAAAGAATGTTGATGACAAGGAAAAGACCGATAAGTCTACTGAAAGAGCAATAGAAAAAGAAGTTGTCCCTGAGAAACCGGTTGAGAAACGTTCTAAGAAGACGAAGGATGGTAAGAGAAACGTGAGGAGATTGTAAGTAAGAAGGCAAAGAGGGACAATTCTTCTCAGCAAGCAAGAGAGGGTGATGAATCTCTACAAAAAAGTGTTGTGAAAGAGATGGAAGACGACAGTTCACTGGGGAAGGTGGAGGACAAGAAGTAGAATGCTACTGGAAAGGCTCCAAGTACACATCTAGAGACTGAGACATCTTCTAACAAACCACAACAAGAAGAGGAAACTTTAGAAAAATCCCCAATGAAATCCGAGAAGATGCAAAGAGGGGAGAAGCCAGGAGAAACAAAAAAGGCAAAGCCAAAGAAGAAGGCATTCCTTATTAGGCGATCACAAAGGATGCAAAACTTATCAAAGCCTCTAGTACAAAAAGGGCACATTTATGAGGTAGAGATTTCTGATAGTTCAGACAATAAAGAAAGCAATGCCAGGGAGGCTAAAAGTAAGGATGAAAGCTCTGATAGATGTCCCCAGAAGCCGTAAGAGGAAAAGGAACCTTCTGACAAACCCCCCACTAAACTCCAGCACAAAGAAAGACAGGAAAAAGGAGAAGAAACAAAGAAGCAGGAGCAGAAGAAGAAGCCAACTCGTCGTCAAGCGATCGCAAAAGGTGCAAGGCTTACTAAAGCCTGCAGTACAACAAGGCCATATATCTGAGGTCTACATTTTGAAGAGTTTAGATGCGGTCGAAAACATTCCGATATGTGAACATGAAGAGGTCGATCATGATGCGAACGAGAAAGAGGGGACACCCATTCATGAAGCTGTAAAGGCTGCTCCAAAGACGAAAAGCCCGTATTGAAACCTGAAGGCAAACAAGCCATTTAGCAAAAAGACGCTTAATTGAGTGATGATGGTGCTTCGCTAGAGGGGAAAACAACCAGCTTTGGGTAGGATGTTCAAATGACCCCATAAGAGTAGCCTTTAAAATATAAGAAGGGTGGCAATGAAAAAAGAATGCATCAAAAGGGATATATCACAAGGATGACTACACGCTTATTCTCATCAGTGGTGGCACAACTAAATGAAGCCTAGACTGAAGCAGACATATCAATGCGATTTTCTTCCTTCTTGAAGGTTAATCTGAAGCAAATCCCAGGGAAGTTTTCAAAATGGATGGTATAGAGCTTTGATCCCTACTCTACCTCCTTCGTGCTTCCATATGAGCAAAGGTTTATGGTCACAACATTTGATGTTTGGGTGGCCCTAGGTGTGCCTATTGGGGGAAGGGAAATCATGGAAATCACCAGGTCTTCGATGGATGAAGAATATGATGAGGTGCATGCTGCATGGGTCAAGGAATGAAAAATTGAGCACAATGCCCCAGAACTGACTTGCATGCCAGAGTTCATTCTGGTTAAAAAAGATAGAGGGGAGAGCTTCAAGAGGAACTTCATCATATATTTGGTGAATTGCTTTTTCAGCAGACCGAAGAACCGCTATTGCAGCAAGTTCATCCTGATATATGTCAACGATGTGAATTAGATTGCATCTCTAGACTAGTACAAGTTTGTATTGCATAAGCTGATCACTAGTGTGAGGCAGTACAAGGAGAATAAGTCTGTGAAAGGGGTGCATTTTGACAGTCCGCTCTTGTTCTTGATGGTGAGTTCTACTGTACAACAACCTAGCCATTTCATAAAATTGGTGAACAATATAATGAAACACAGTAATCATTTAAAAAGCAATGCCAAAATGTGTTACTGATTAACAATTAAACTAATAGTGATCAATAACTTGTTGATTAGTGATCAATTGTTCATATATGTGTAAAATACCAAAATGTATGTACTAATTGAATATATATATATATATATATATATATATATATATATTGATCTTTCTGTATTTGCAGATGTTGTACTTAGACAAGGTTGCTTTCATTAAAGAACAGTGTAGAGACAAGTCCCTACGATATCCACTTGGACTAATGAGGACATCAAGAAAAGGATAGAAGCTGAGTATAGGAGCAAAGGTCCTAAAGACAATAGGACGAGTGAAATTTAGGTAGTAAACAAAGCATTCTCGTCTTTTTATGGTGATCATTACTTGTTTCATTAGTCATGTTTTGATTTAATTTAGTAATGGTTTGCATTGCATTTCAATGCTACTTCTAACACTTCGAATACAGTCCTTCTGTGTATGGTGACCAATATATGTATTTCTGGTGATCTTTAGAAGTAATATTAGTGATCAAAAGTTGTGGAACTAGTGATCAAAAGTTGTGGAATTAGTGTGGATTATGTAAAAAGTGTTGAGCACTCATGTTTTTGGTGATCATTATAAACAATGTTAGTGCTTACTTCAATTGGTGTTTACTTATTTGAGATTTTGATTTACACTCATGTGGATGAAAATCTAAAATAAGAAAACAGCAATTTCAGTGATCACTAATATTACTTATATTAGTTTTCCCTTCGTCAACTTCCAATTTGATGATTGTTTAGTACATGATCAATACCCCATGTTATTAGTGATCAACAGACACACACACACACACACACACACACACACACATATTGCTTTTTTTTCTTTGAAAAATGTAGAACGATGTAGGCAAGACAGTTTCCTCTACCAAGCAGTTGGCTTCTGCTTATAAAAATTTTATCACTATCATGGATTCTATGTCAAATAAATACGGGGCACAATGAAGGGCTTCACAACATATGAGATGAAGCAAGGGCAATGTTCACCCCGTTCTGTGATGCTACTGCTACACATGAACAGTCTCACTAAGAGGCCAGTGCAGACGGACTATCTGCGATAAGCGAACGCCAGAATGCTGCAATGAAGGAGGCTACTGCAGAGCTACATGCTTGTATTCTAAGTGATAGTCATTGATAACAATAGTAATGTTATAGTGATCGCAATGTATGAGTGTATGTGTCCACCGTCTTACTTATGTGATCAGCACTAGTGCCATTAGTGCAGCATCTTACCTATGTGATCAGAAGTGGTGCCATTAGTGATAATTATAAAATAGCATTAGTGATCAATAGTAATGTTTTTAGTGATCAAAGTGTATGTGTTAAAAATCAGCAGAATATGTGCTATTGGTGATCAGTAGATGTGTTATTTCTAATCACTACTTATGTGATGAGTAATCAATAGAGGTACACGTGAATGATCACCTAACTTAACTTTGAATGTGTGTCTTTGTGTCTATTATCTAAAAAGTGATGAACGCTCATGTTTTTAGTGATCATTATAAATAATATTAGTGATCACTCAATTGCCTTTTACTTGTTTGAGATCAGTTGGCATAAGATTGTCTATAAGCTTACTTAATGTTTGGTTTTTTGTCAACACTGGTATTTAATGATTAGTTTCTCTTCATCAGTTTACAATTTGATCATTATTTAGTGCATGATCAATAGTCATATTATAGGTCGTCAACTAACATATCTATATTTTTTTGTTTACTTTTTTTTCTTTTTAAAAGTGCACAATGATACAGGCAAGACAGTTTCCGCTAGCAAGCAGTTAGCTTCTGCTTGCAAAAAATTTGTCACCATCATGGATTGTATAAATGTTATTAGCGATCAACTAACATATCTATAAATGTTATTTGGTTAAGATTACAAGCTTCACTGTGTTGTATAAATTCAAACATGCATTTTCTTTATTCTGAATATTTTCATCTTTGAGTTCTACTTGAAAAAAAAAATCGCAATTTAGTTTTTTGAAAGCCCCTTGTGTTAATTTATATCCTTATCCCCTAATTATGATAGTCAACTCTATTTATATAACCACCCAAACAACGCAAGAAACAAAAAGAAAATAAAACATGGGATTCTAAGAAACGCGTATAATGATTGTTTACAAGTTTTCCGAGAGACTCTTCAGTTTCTTAGTGTCTGTAATGCTCTGCTATTCTCTCTCTCTCTCTCTCTCTCTCTTAGCATCTCTATCTCTCTTTCTATCTCTCTCTGTCATAGTTCAAATTTGCAATCAAACTAGCATTCTTGAAATCCTTCAAGTTCTTAGGATCATTTCTGCATTTCGAAGGTGAAAGTGTTGACTTTTCTATGTGTCATTCCTCTGCCTATTCAATTTGTTTTTTTATGCATTTATCTACGATTTTTAGATGATCTTTGGTTAATTTGTGCATTTTCATTCGAAATATGCTTTCAAATTCACTTGTAAAACTTGTACTCTACTTTTGAACTTGAAAAAGTGTCGTTTGGTTCATAGAAATATACTTAGCATGCGTTGATCTTTTACTTAGGAACCTCCTTTTCAAGGTTTAATTTATTGTTATGATAATATTGTACAACTTTATGAATTTTATTGGTATAGTGTGCTTTCAAAGCAGTTATTTTGTCAAATCTTTTTGACATGCATTTGCTTTTTGTCTAGGGTTTGGTACTGAGAAACCATGGCCACATAGAAAGTTCAAGAAACAAGCAACGGAAATGGATAACAATCACCTCAAAGAGGTAAAAAGTGTAATTCAAACATTAAATGAGTATTTGTAGATTACATGAGTAATTTTTGATCAATTGTTGCATATTTATTGATCATTAGCTATAATATTTGTGATCGGTTTGCATATGTGTTTTACCATTGATACCTCAGCACGTTGTTTGAGAAAAATTTGAATTCTAAGACACTTTAAATGTTTCCTATAAAACTTGTGGAAAAACCGTCTGAGAATGGTTTTTCATACTGTTTGTGTAGTTTGTGATTGTTAGGAATATAATTAGTGATTATTAGATATGATATTAGAGATCCTTTTGGATATGTGTTTATCTCGTGAGGAATTTCTGGGAGATTTTTTATACCAAATGATTTTCTTAAACTGATTAACTATTTCCTTCAAATATGTATTTGCAAACTTTAGGTGAATTTTTTTTCATATTACATGTGTAGTTTGCGAGCAATACCTTGTTGGTGATCAATAGAGGTATGATTGGTGATCAATAGAGGTATGATTGGTCATCATTAGCATTGTCATTGGTGATTAATACAGGAATGATTAGTGATCAACCCTATTCCCACCACCAAATGAATCACATACACACACATATTACATATGTGACTTGTTAATTTACAACCAATAGGAATGACTTTAGTAATTAACATAAATTTTTTGCTCACTATGATCTCCTAACAAAGTAGGCATCCCTCATTTATTACTAGGCGTATCATTGATGATAAGTAGTGTTCTTGTTGGAGATCAGTATAGTTATGATTGGTGATAAGACCTTTTGTCATAACAAACAAAGTGTTGATTGGTGATCAGTACTGTTGTTGTTGGTGCTTAGTAGAGTTCTGATTGTTGATGAGCAATGTTTGTGATCAAGTGATGCATGCCTTGTTTTCCATAAATACACATACACATAGTACATATAATAAACAGCTCCCTTACCATTACACTTTGTATCATGTGCTCATTATTTGCGATGAATGCAGTTGTGATTGCTGGTTATTTGAACTATGATTAGTGATGCATTGTTTATATGAGTTCATTGAAGTACGCCATTTTTTTGGGTATGTATAAATAAATTTATGGCTTTATTACAGGCCTCAAAATGATCCTACCGAGTAACAAATTTA
>JACYFF010019584.1:40290046-40301566 GCA_017589665.1 Selenicereus undatus
TGGCTTTATTACAGGCCTCAAAATGATCCTACCGAGTAACAAATTTATGAAACAATAAAAAATGTTATTCAAGACGTTAACAGTTTGACTATATTCAGCAAAGAAGTGGAAAGGTACTGGTTATACTAACTTGCCTTTTTGCATAGTAACAATTTTCTGTTCAACAAAGAGCTCAAAAGGAACACATTCTAATTATAGTACAACTTCAAAATTTTACACACTAACTTACCTTTTGTATTACGCAATCCTAATGTGCCTTTGGATGCAAAAGAAAGTAAGAAAGGGGATGATTAAAGAAGAGGATATGTTGAAAAAAGTAGCAGCAGTGCTAGTTAAGGAAAAAAAGTGTCGCTACAAAGTGTTTTCCTGGAAAATCAAAATTAGTGATGATGCTCCAAACGACTTTGATGAAGAAGACAATTTGGATAACAACAAGGAATCCAAAAATAAATCCCTGACTGATGAACAATGACAAAAGAAAGGCAAGAGTAAATGTTGAAAGCACTGCAATGCAGCTACTGTCATATGATAAATTGCCTGAAAAAGCTGCAAAGCGAAAGAGCGATGAGTAACAACCTGCCGAATTAGATAAACAAAAGAGGGTTGATGAAAAGATAGAGACGGAGAATAAGGATAACAGTGACAAGTCACCGGAGAAGCTCCCATAAAAAGAGCATCTTTCTTAAGAACCAACTCAAAAGCCTAAAAAGAAGAAGAAGGTTGACAAGAAAGGGAAGACTGAGAGCAAGAGCAACAAAGAGCTCACCTCTAAAAAGCATGCACATGATAAGGAAATAGAGAAAGAAAAGGAAAAAGAAGGAATTCCCAACAAACCCATTGACAAAGTTACTGAAAAGAGGACGCCTAGCAAAGACCACGCTGACAAGCCTTTAAGTAGGAAGGCAAAGAAGGAGACATTTCCACAAGAATCGGGAAAGGGTGACGAGTTTGCACAGAAAAATACATCGAAAGGTGAGGAGAACAAGAAGAGCAGCGAGTAAATTGCTACCAAAAATGCTCCAAGTAAGGATGAATCTCCAAGACAAAGAGAAACATTTGCAAAAAGCCGCACCAAACTGGAGAAAAAGGAAAACGGGGAGAAGTCAGAATAAACAAAAAACCAAAAGCTAAAGAAAAAGCCACTAAATGATTGGCAATCACAGAGGATGCAGTACAGAAAGGCCACATGTTTGATGTGGAACTTTCCAACATTTCAGATTCATAGAAAAATGATCCGACTTATGAATGCTAACAGCTCGATCATGAAAACGACCAGATAGAGGCAAAAGAAGAGGTCGCCATTCATGAAGCTGTAAAATCTCTTGAAAGAGGAACAAGCCTTCATTACAATCCAAAGGTGATGGTGCTGCTTTGGTGCTGGTGAAACCAACCAACTCAGGGAAGGACCTTTAAATTGTATAGGAAGAGCAAGCTCTAACATTTGAGGAGGGTGCCAGAGAGAAGAGAACGTACCAGAAGGCATTCATTACGAGAATGACTACGCGCTCATTCTCATCTATAGTGGCACACTTCAACAAAGCTCAGGTCGAGGCTATCAGATCAATGGGATTTGCTTCCTTCTTGAAAGTTGATCTGAAGCAAATCCCATGGAAGTTTTCCAAATGGCTGGCGGAGAGCTTTGATCCATATGCTGTTTGCTTCAGGCTTCTAGATGGGCAAAAGTTTTCGGTCACAGCATTTGATGTGTATGTGACCCTGGGTGTACCTTTCGGGGGAAGGGAAATCATCTAAATCACCAAGTCTTCTATAGATGAAGAATATGATGAGGTTCACATTGCGTGGCTTAAGGAATGGAATATCGATCTAAATGCCCCGAAACTCACTCGAATGATGGAGTTCATTATGGTTAAAAATAACTGGGGTGAGAGCTTCAACAGGAACTTCATCATATATTTGGTGAACTGCTTTTTCAGCTGGTTGAAGAACTGTTGTTGCAGCAAGTCCATCCTGAAATATGTCAATGATGGCAGCTAGATTGCATCCCTAGACTGGTGCCAGTTCGTACTCGATAAGCTGATCACCAGTGTCAGGCACTACAAGGAGAGTAAGGTTGCCAAAGGGTGCATTTCGACGGTCTACTCTTCTTCTTCATGGTTAGTTCTCCTATTCAACAATGCAGCCCTTGGTAAAATTTGTGATCAATACAAGCAAACACAATGATCATTAAAAAACGAATGCCTTAGTGATCAACAGTTGAATTACTAGGGATTAATAACTTGTGCTTTAGTAATCAATAACTTATGCATCAGTTATCAACAGTTGATACTTGTGTAAGTAACTTAATTCCTTGCACTAAGTATTTTTTTATGTTTCTGTATTTGTAGATGTTGTACTTAGATAGAGTTGTCTTCATTAAGAGAACGGTGAAGGGAGAATTTCCTACAATGTCCACATGGACTAATGAGGACATCAAGAAAAGGATAGAAGATGAGGACCGGAGCCATGGCTTTGGGTGAGGCATCGTTGAACCTTGTCTCAATGTCCCACATCCTATAATGGCTGATCAACGTTCCGCTGAAGACATCAACAGCTTTGAAATTCAGGTATTAAGGAAAGCATACTTATCTTTGTTGTAAATTGTTTGAGAAACCCTCGTTGGTGATCAATACATATTCTATTGGTGATCTCTTTACTTAAATTAGAGATCATTTTAGAATGGAGTCCTTCTGTACAATGTGATCAATAGAAGTAACAGTGGTGATTTGAAGCTGCTTAATTAGTGATCAGTACAAACAAGATGACCTATGAATCTAGTATGTCTTTCCCTTTTTCCCCTGTTGCTTTTGTGATCAACATGTATGTGATTGGTGATCATTGCTGATAACATTAGTGATCAACACATATAAGTTAAACTGTGCAGTTAAGTTATTGTTTAGTGTCCAAATGCTTACACTTCGGAGTTTCTTATTGAAATTAGAGATCATTTGGATTAGTGTTCATTCTTAACCCCTACACTTAGAATGCACTCTTTCTTTGCAAGGTCATTAATAGATGTGTTTCTGTTGATCATTAGAAGTATATTGGTGATCAGCAACTGTGTAATTAGTGATAAGTACAAATAAGATTATTGGTGACTTCACTCAATAATTTCCTCTCCCCACCCCCCATTGCTTATGCATCGAGATCTCATTTGTGATGAAGTTCACTTGTGTGATTAGCTTTTTTGTGATTAGTGATTAGTGATCATTATTGATGCATTAGTGATTATTACTAATACATTAGTGATCGACATGTATAAGTTAGACTGAGCAGTTAAGTTATTATTCAGTGTCCAAATGTCTATAATTCGGAGTTTGTTTAGTAATTGAACAATAATATTGTCATTGGTTATCAAATGGGGCATAGTGCTAGTGATAAAGTAGATAAATATTTTGTTCTTTCCGCACGATGCTTAAAGTCTAATATGGTAAGATATTTATTTTTCAAAAAATATAGAAAGCCATGGTGGAGAAGGCCGTTGGTAAAGAGACAATCGAGGAAGCGTTTGATTTCTCACAACCACCAAAGGCTCAAATTAAAGTTGTTGAAGACACAAAGAAGACATAATTTCAGGTAATAAAAAACCCCCTTTTATGCCCATTCCTTAGAGTTTCATCCTTGTGTGCAAATTGCGATCAGTAGTGTATGTTGATCAATACTTGTGTGATAAGTCATTCAATATCGATAGAGATTAGTGATCAGCCCTAACTTAACTTGACTTTCTGTCTTTGTGTGGATTATGTACTGACTGATCAGTAATAATTGGTTTAGTCATTATCAATAATATTAGTGATCACTAAAATCAGTGTTTACTTAATTTATTTTTTGGTTGATGTTTATTGCTTTTGTGTATAGTAATTATTACGGACGGTATTACTGATAATTGGCATAAGATTGGTGATCAGATTACTTATTGTTCGAACACTGCTTATATTTTGATTGCTCTTTGGTTGATCATTAGAGATGTTATCTATGATCAGTTGACATAAGATTGGAAATCATATTACTTAGTGTTTAATTTTTGTCGACATTGCTTCTATTTCATTTATTCTTTGGTTGGTGATCATTAGAGATGCTATTTATGATCCATTTGCACATGATTGGTGATCATGTTACTTACTATTTACTTTTTTGTCATGACTGCTACTATTTCAATTCTACTTTCAGTTGTAATCAATGCTCATGTTATCAGTGATCAAAATGGATGCTTTTAGGGTTAAGTTTTCTTTTCATCACTTTTACAATTCGATGATTGTTCAGTGAATGATCAACAAGCGCGTTATAACTGACAAGCTAACATGCGTATTTATTTTTTTGAAAATTATAGAAAAATGTTGACAAAACCATTTCTACCACGAAACAATTGGCGTGGCTTACAGAAACTTCACAACCATTATGGATTGTATGTGCGATAAGTACGGTGAGAGTGAATATCTTCGGAAGATATGAGATGAAGTCAGGGCAATGTTCGTCTCATTCTGCGATGCTTTTACCACAGACGAAGAATCAAGGAGAAGCGCAATGTGGAAGGGTCACCTGCCATTGGCAAATGTCAGGATCTCAACACTGAGGTTATGAAGGAGGCTATTGGAGACCTTCAGAGTGCCACGTGGAGTTTCAAAAGCTTCTACTGAAGCACAAAGCAAACAACGACAATGGTGCTCCTTCATTAGTTGTGGACAGTGAAGTTGAAATTTCGGGAACCACATTGGTTGCAAATGCCAGTGTTATTGTTGAAAAGGAAGACCATCGTGCGGATATGGTGCTGGATCAGCCAAATAAAGATCTGTGAAATAACATTATGAAGAAGGATGATAGCATGCATTCATACAGTCTAAGCCTGGAACTGAGTCAGTTGCATAGCCAAAGTCCAGTCCCTCAAACCACCTCTATGCCTGATCAAAGACTGCTGGGGAAAACGATGACAGTGCTCTATTGAGATTCCTGTTGAGGAACACTTCTCAGTTAAACCGTGAGCTGAGTATAAAGAAATTAGATGAAAACAATTCCAAAAAAGGTGACAAGCCTTCTTCTAAAAAGGGTGAGGTTACAAAGCCCACTATCAAGATTAAAAAATCAACTCTGTAGTAGACCACTGGCTTAAAAGTACCATCTCCTCATAATGCCAAGAGCTAGCACAACAGAGCAAACAAGCATTGTCATTAGAGGCTTAGCGTAAGCAACCCCAGAGTGAAAAAACTGATAGCGGTCCACCAGTTAGACGTGAAGGTGCCAAACAGACCAAGCCTACTGTCCATGGTGAAGGTGGCAAACAAATAGCTAAATATGCTCCTGCAAACCAGCCAGGGTAGCAGCAGCAGAAGCTGGCATCAAAAGCACAGGAGCGTTCAAGACAAACTGGTGGGGAGAAAGCAAAGTTATCTCACAACATGAAGCCCACTATGCAGAGCAGTATCGGTAAAAAAATGACAATTTCCCCGGCTGTCAAACAGGTAGTCGAGCAGAAGAAAGGAAGTCCCAATGCTGATAGTGAGTAGTAAGCAACTGATTCTAGCAAGCCCAAATTGACAAAAGAGGTGTTGTGTGAAAAGGATGATGAGAAGTGTCTCTGTGCTACAAGAACTCTAGAAAAGTTGGAGGAAGTAGGCCCATCAGATGCATTCAGGAAGCAACAACTTGAAAATCTGCCTCCAGCCTACTGCTCATCGTATGTCATCCGCTTGACAAAGCTAGACAATGAACTGTCTCAAGATGAGCTAATCATATCTGAGTATGTTTTGGCAAAGTTGAAGATGTGGATGACAGGTAATATCTCTAATCAATCTTTTTGTATGATAAGTGATGCTTTTGACAAAGCAGTTTATCGCACGGTTAATGATCAAAGGGTATATGATTGGGGATCAGTAGCTTTGTGATTGGTGATTAGTTTTGTTATCACTTGTGTAAATATTTATTTATTTCTCACCCTCAAGCCTTACAATCAGGTGTTTATCATGAGTGATTAATAGTTATGTGATTGGCGATCAAATGTTATCTTGCTACTGGTGAATATTTGATTTACATTGTATAAATGTTTACCTCTTCAGTGTTTTTGTTTGGTTAGTGTTGAGAAAATTATAGGTGTAATTGGTGATCAATGGTTATGTGTTTGGTGATCAATGGTTTTCTGATTGGAGATCCATGATTATTTGCTTAGTGATGAATAATTTTATGATTGGTGATCAGTAATTTCATGAGTGGTGTTCAATTTGGGATCACTTATGTAAATGATTACTTCTTCTATCATGCATTATAATTCACTACTTATATGATAAATGATGCATTTTGGCGAGTAAAGGTGTTGTATGGTCAATGATCAACAATTTATCATTCGTGATCAGTGTCCTTACGCTGGGTGATCATTACTTATGCGATTTGTGATCAATATGTGATTACCTGCGCAAATCTTACATTTTTTATTTCTTGGTAAGTGTGTAACCATTCTTTTTCATTTTGATTTTGGAGTGAACCTTCGCTTGAGGATTGCGACAATAAGGAGGCCAGTAGGGTTTTTATGGCCACTCTAAATTCAGGAGAGGAGGTTGAGATGAGTGTCATCAACATATGGTCCAGCATACTAAATGATCGGGAGAGAAAAAGGGATCTTGCCACTCTAAGCAGGCTCTTCATGTCATGTGATCAAAGTGTAAGTGCCTCACAATCAACTTATTGCTCAATAATAACTGTATTAGTGATCATAACTAAAACATTGAGTTATTGAAATATCTACTTTAACAAATTTTTCGTCAAGAATGGTGTGTCTTCAGTGGTAAATTTCATTGCATAAATACACATTATTTTTTATTCAATGCAGTAATTCTTTAGCAAAGAAATGTTGAAAGTCAATTCATTCGAAAAGACATATGAAGCTTTTAAGCTGGTAATGGACAGAGAGCTAGAAAGATGTCTGTGGATGTTCAGTGAATGCCCTTAATACACTTGGCTTCTTAAAAGAAAGGCGTTGATTTATAATGTTCATATCTACTAATGTTGACATGTGTTTTTTTATTCTTTTTCCTTAAAAAAAATCTTAGGTTTTCTTCCCTATATGTCACAGAGGGCATGTCTTTTTGCTTTGCTGCAACTTGAGGGACGATAAGCTTGAGATTATCGATAACATGCTCATAAGTACAACATTCAAGGTTGCATATAGAGACTTTCCGGTGAAATTGGTGAGTTTTAAAAACTATACTGTTTATAACTATGCTGATGTGATTACATTGCCATTTTAATAGTGTGTAAGTTTTGGAAAATTTGTGCAAACAAAAGTATTCAACCTTTAACTGCAAGGTGTATAACATCTTAGCATGATATTCTTTAAAAACTAAGGGTGGTATGCTTGAAGATGCCACGGAGGTCAAGTACAAATGTCACAGATTGTGACATATTTTGTATGAGACACATGGAGAGCTACTTTCGGGAAAGAGAGAAGTGGCAGTGTGGACTAAATCCAAACAATGTAAGTATTATAGCATAACATTGACTTTGCTAGCAATATAGAAAACAATGATGTTACTAATTTATCATGAACTATCTTTTGTCCTTAGTATGCAAAGCTCAACATTTTGAGGGCGCGATTGTCACATATGAGCATAACAGGGCAAGATTCACGGTAACTAAAAGGGTGAAAGATTTCAAGGAATTCAAAACAACTTATCCCAATCTCAAGGAAATTGCCAAGAAGGACTAGGTTTATCCCTACCCCATTTCTCTGTGTTGCCAATTTACAATGGACAAGAATTATTTTGTAAATGAAAATTATGTTTTTGCATATTATATAACACATTATGTAATATTTTATTCATTTTACGTTTATGCAAATTTTCGTGGCACTGAATTTAGTAGAGATATAAAGAATGATCACCAAACATACCTCTAGTGATCACTAACAGCATTACTATTGATGAGTGACTGTAGTTGTCGTTATGACCAAAAGCAATACTAATAATCACTAAGAAATGACCTATTAATCAGTAAGCAGTTGCAAGTAAGAAGATGTTGATCACCCAAAAAACATTCAATGATCACCAAAGATAGTTCTAGCGATCCCAAACATACATCTTTTGATCACCACTACTGGACTTGTTGATAAGACAGTAGGTCTCATTCTCTATAAAAATATATGCTGCTAACCGAATGAGAGCCAAACCCAATCGCAGCAAAATAAACATATTAATGAATATGATTCACCCCAAATCAACATATTTATGGTGTGAGCATAAGAACATGTTCTTATCACCAAAGATAATCGTAATGATCACCAACACTGTAATTATTCATCACCAAACAATATCTTCTATAAAAACATATACTATGATGTTTCTTGAGAATAAAACACAAATACAATAGAATAACAGTCTTCCAAGATATCACGCACAATATATTGGCAAAAAAACCAACATATTTATGTCGAAAACTATAGATTGATATAGTGATCACCGAACATGGTTGTAATGATAACCAAACATATCTATAACGATCACCAAAACTGGTACTATTGATCACCAAACGATATCTTCTTTAAAAACTTACACAATCATGTTTGATTAGAATAAAATAGAAATACAACATAGATATGTTTGGCAAAAAACTCGACATACTTATGGTGATCACCACAAAAAATCCTGTGATCATCAAACACAGCTCTAATGATCACCAAAACGTATACAATCGATATAGTGATCACTCACAATATGTTTCTATCAAACACCATACATTGATATAGTGATCACCAAACATAACTCTAATGATCACTTAACACAGCTGTAATGATAACCAAAACTGGATCTGTTGATCACCAATTGATATCATCCCTAGAAACATATAGTATGGTTTTTCATGGTCATAAACCACAAATAAAAGTATCCCTCAAAACATTTTTCATGCAATAGCAACACATTTATGGTTATCACTATAAAAGATCATGTGATCACCAAACACAACTCTACTGATCACCAAATCAGTTTCTAAGTGAGTAGATATATTACGAATTTCGAACACATTTTCATCATTTCACTAGCTGATCATCAAAAGGAACACTAATGATAAGTAAAAGCAATCCTACTGATCACCAACTAATACCCTCAATTTGGCAAAACTGATATTTTTTTAATAAAAGAAACACATAAGCCATACACACCCCTAGAGAAAGTGCACTAGCGTCTCCTTTCGGGATTGTTTCTATTGTCATGGGAAGCAACCTGATTGTAGCAGTGACACATCCACATGTATGACTGGGCTCAACAACCCTCTTAACCCCAGTCTTCATTCTCTTTCCTCTTCCTTTAGTTATGGACGTCGGGGGTCGATGTATCTCAATGTGGTTTGGCACTGGACATCTAAAATAGGTTTACAGATCGATTACTGCATTACTCACTGACTTACCACCCATCTCCTGAAGTTGATGCTCGACTCGAATCATGGAACTTAACAACAACTGCAACTTTACGGGGCTGCGCCCAGCTAGAATCATACACTTGTAAAATTAAAACCACACATCACCTATGAGCTTATTTTGTGCGGCTATTTCTCTACAAGTATCTCTCAAAACACTATCAAACTCATACATTGACGCTTTTGCTGCCATCTTTGTCCACTTATCAATGATATAAGCTGGCAGAATTTCTCTTAGCAAATTGGATGTGAAAACGAGCAACATGTGGGTGCATGAAATCCTGTTCGAGTCGAAGAAGTGGCATGAACACTGGCACTTGGAAGTTCGCTCAGTATACACCACATAACGAATCTTCATTTTGCTCTCACAATTGTGCATGATCTCATAGGTACGTTCGTCCTCCACATTAGTGCTACCCTGCACCTGGCAGTACATTCGACCGATGTATAACTGTCTCTAGAACACATAGAAGTTCGTGTGAGTGTAGATGTTCCTTACATGCTTCTCAATCTCATAGGACGTCTTCATTTCGAAAAATGATGTTAAAGAAGCATTTTCAACTTTGCACTCACGATGGCATTGTGACTCCACAACGTGCACAAATCTAACCCAAAATTCCACTAGGCTAAGGTTGGGACACGTTAGGGAACCAAACATAGAATTTTGACTCTCAGAACCTAATGTTGTCCTCAAAATACCCCCAAGAAGTCCTCCTTAAAGTAAAAATGCACCCAAAGCTCCCAAATCTCGTATATCTTGGGCATCCACTCGTTGTCGGTCAAGTCAAATTTATGTAGCATCTCCCCAAAGACTTCTCGAACTTGTCAGGAGAGTCCGATGCCCATACGCACCCCTTGATGCGCTCAATGAAATCCTCATAGCCATTAAGTGTGCGACACACTTTCTCTGGCAACTTTCTCATGATGTGCTGCATGTAGAATCGATGGATCGATGTCTTAAAAACATCAGCTATTGCTTGTTTGATCGCCGGATCTTGGTCCATGATTATTTTTTCCAGCATGTGGCTTCCCATGGCAATTATTAAGTTATTGAACAGCCACCAAAAGGACTTCACCTTCTCATCCCTCAAAAAACCGGCACCAAAATAAATTAGTTACCCATGGTGCTTTAACCCGGTGAAGGCCGCAAATACCATTGAATACCGGTTAGTCTTGTATGTTGTGTCAAATGACAGGATATCACTTAATATAGCATAGCTTCTTCTGCTCAGAGAGTTTGACCAGAACACGTTTTTCAATCGGATGTCTTCATCAACTTGATAGTAAAAAAGAAGCCTGTGTCGACTTCCTTTTCGTTCTTCAGCACATCTATAACCATATCATCATTTGTGTCTTTGATGAGGGTTTTCCGATCTCTGTGGTAATTCTACAAGTCCTTCTGTGTGTAGCCAATGTTTTCATTCCCAGAAACCTGTTTTTTCAAGAGGTGATAAACCTTTGACGGTCTTACATTAGCTCGAGCGTACTTGCATACCATGTCTTTATACATAGAGCTAACTTTTCTATTTGAAGTGGGGAACTACCTCCTACTGGGTGTGCCCCCGTGAAATTTGATTATCTCAAACTTTCCATTGTCAGTGGGCCTCAAAAGAAGATCGACTTGGCACTCTTCTCTTGTCTTTGCTTGATTTCACCTCAGTTTGCCCCCTTCAGGGCCGTCTTTGGCTTGGGGCATTGCTTTAGCTGTAGCCGTAGCAATTTCTGGCATTTTGGCAGGTCGATGAAATCCTTCTTTAGAGCACACATTCCGCTTCCAAGACTTGCTCGCCTTATTCTTCTCGGTAGGCCCGCTACGGATACTAAAGCCAACATATGCAGTGTATCTCTTGTAGAATTCAAGGCAATCTTCAACCCAATCAAACACCATGCCCAACCTCTATCATCACAGTTTGGTACCAACTCGCTTCTGCCATCTATCGACTAATCAATAACTACTAGGGTCGGTGACTAATATCCATGTATGTACACACACTCGGATATATGTACATATATATGCATGCATGTATGCATTTATGTATGTATGTATGTATACATATACACATACAGATACATACGCTTAAATCTGTATACATATAAATATAAATATATATATATATATATACATAT
>JACYFF010019584.1:40321566-40372480 GCA_017589665.1 Selenicereus undatus
TATGTATGTATGTATGTATGTATGTATATATATATATTTGTATATATATATATCTGTATATGTATATATATATATATACATGTATGTGTGTATGTATGTATGTATGTATGTATGTATGTATGTATGTATGTATGTATGTATATATATATATGTGTGTATCTATGTATGTATTTATTTGTGTATGTGTGTGTGTATATATACATATTTTGAGAAATGAGCATGCCTTCTAGCATTTTCTAGAAGCTTTAACTGTGCTCGATATCATGTCCCTTTGCTCGGTGATATTTGCAGTACTTGTTCTTATCCCAATTATTGCACTTCCATTCGCATTTTTAATCTAGTGTAATTGGTTGGGGGTTGATCATACCTTTAGAACGCTAGCGTTCTAGTGTCTGAGTATATGTGGTGTCAATAGGGTTGTACTTGGTGCAGCGAACTGGAATATGCACTTCTTTGCTTATGGAGCCATTGTCTTTCTTATCCTTATTGTGATAGTTGCCTTTGAAGTGTTCTTGGCTTTGGTGGGTGTGCCCCTGGTAAGGGTTTGTAGTTTAGTGGCCGTCAATTCCATCTTCTTCCCACTGTTGTCTAGCATAGTTTGCATTTTTTTAATCGTCTTTGTCAGTTGAGCGTGTTCGTTACCTGCTATAATTGGGATTGGTGAAGTATTGGATTTTAACTTCAACCCAATTGGTGGAGTTTCTTTGGACTCTTCTTGAGACAAAAGTCTCTTAATTTGTGGACTCCACTAATATACCTTCTTAGTGTTCCCTATCTTGAGCAATAAGGTGGTTGTTTAGTGAAGATGAAAGGTCACCAGAGTTGGATATGGGATGAAAGAAATAGTTAATGACTTTTAGTTTAGCGAGAAAGAGAAAATGGCTTGGTGAGCATGAGTTGGGCTAAGAGAGCTAAATTATGAATATAAGTCGAACTCAAGTCCTTCTTAGGTGAATCACAAGCCTATTGATAAGTGCTTCTATATACTTCATTATTGGGTCCTTTTGTAGAACCTTTTCGAGAATTTATGAACTTTATGTTATAAACTATTCCCATTTTATGCTTGGATACAGTTCTTTGATGCTTTTTGTAGGTTTTAAGACCCTTTTTGACCCTTGTTTGACCTTAAATGATGCCTTATGACTCACCACGGAACCCCCCAGCATTAATGCCCATTGAGAGAAGGAACAACTTAAGAAATTGGAACCCGCAGGCACCACGATTAGCCCGTGGTAGATGCCACGACCCGTGGTGCCTTGTGTAACCGTTACCTGTTCGTTTTCCTTCATTATGTGGCTAAGGTTGCTCAAGTTTGTGCTCAAAAGAAGAGTTCTCGACTGATAGAAAGAGGATCCATTGTATCTCACCTTCACTCTCTCATCCATTTCTCATTACATAGTTAGGATTTCTAGTTTAATTTGAGGCAAAAAGGGAGAATTATAAGGAGAATTTGGCACTTGGAGGCTTCTAGATTGGGATGCCATTGAAGGGTCGCTATTGTCGTTAAGGTTTTCCTCATTTCAATTTTTCTTTGAACTCTTATGTTAGCTGAAGTTGAATTTGAAATATGATTGAGTAGTTTAATTTAATTTAGGGATTTGTTAGCCATAGTATTGTTTTGGATCCTTAATTTTGACAATCTTATGCTTAATCAGTGTTTGAATGATTTAATTCTATCTTGTGATTAAAGTGTGGTGGGTAAGTTTTGGCCAAATTTGCTTGCTTATATTAGATAGTTGAGTGAAGTACTAAAAGGAGAAACTCACTATTAGACCTGCAATATAGAACTTGATCTTGCAATTCTTGAAAGAGACTTGTATGTTGAGAAGTTATACTAGCGATCAAAAATCTATAACCTACACTAAACCAAGGACATTTGAAAGAATGATAATTGGAATAGTTTAGTCAATTCAATTTATTTTAAAAGAAACGATTGAACTTAGTTCAATTGCAATCCCTTGAAGCATCCAACCTAGAAAAAGTGCATGTGTAATCCAAAGATCCAACACCTTACTTGGCAAAACGAATCCCTAGATGCTTTACTTCTATTGAATTTCTGTCTAGTCAAATTAGCATAATTAGAAGAACAATATTTGAAAAAAAAATTTACTTAGGATTTTCTCTAAGATAAACTCGGTAGATTACTTTGGTCCCTAAGGATGATCTTTTAATCTAAACTACAACACCTATGCGCTTGTGGATGTGTCAAGTTTTTTGGCGCCATTGACGGGGACCAAAATTGTTAATTATCGAGTTAATCTTACAAAAGTGACTAAGCGTTTCTTTTTACTTTTCTTTCCCCTTTTGATTGCATTGGTAGTATTGGTGTTTGAGCTCACAGGAGATTTTCCCTTTGTATACAAAGTCCATTCCCGTATGAACCCGATCCCAGGATAGAAAGGACTTCTCATTTAAGGGAAAAGAAGCAAAGACTTAAGAAACAAATACGCAAGGCTTATGAGACCTCACCAAAGATGGCCATCGGAGGAAATGATCAAAGAAGGACACTCTGGCATTTGTTTCCCCTGGGCGTCCAAGGCATTTCGTCTAGCATAGCTAGACCTATTATAGAGGCTAACAACTTTGAGTTAAGTCCGACACTTGTCTCCATGATAAAGCAATCTCAAGTTGAAGGCCTACCAATGGAAGAACCTAATCTTCACCTCTCAATGTTTTTGGAGATGTGTGATGCCTTGAAGATGAACGAGGTCTCTACTGATGCCATCCGCCTTCGCTTATTGTCATTTTCACTTACAGATAAGGCAAGGGCATGGCTTCATTTGTTGCCT
Source organism: Selenicereus undatus (assembly GCA_017589665.1). NCBI lineage: Eukaryota > Viridiplantae > Streptophyta > Magnoliopsida > Caryophyllales > Cactaceae > Selenicereus > Selenicereus undatus. The sequence goes on from JACYFF010019584.1 coordinate 40,324,356, forward strand.
TCAGACTCCATCACAACGTGGGAAGAGTTACTAGAGCCTTTCTTGCTAAATACTTCCCACTAAGTAAGACGACGAGTTTGAGGAACCAAATCACTACCTTCACTCAAAGAGAGGATGAGTCGCTCTATGAGGCTTGGGAGCAGTTCAAGGACTTATTGTGCCTATGCTCCCACCATGGACTCCAAAAGTGGATGCTTATTCAAACCTTCTACAATGGAGTTAGTCAACAAGTGCGGTCTACTATAGACATGGCGGCGGATGGAACTTTGATGAGCAAGACGGAGGAAGAAACCTATAATTTGATTGAGGAGATGACATTCAACAATTTTCAATGGTTCAACGAACGAGGCCAACCCAAGCGGGTTGGAGGTAAGCTTGAAGTTGATGCACTTTACTTAATGCTAAAGTAGATGCTATGACTCAAATATTGGAACAATTGAATGTGCATGCTGTGAATTCTAGTGCCCCTCCCCCATCATGTGAAATATGTGGTTCCATTGACTATTTAACTGAGAATTGCCAAGTTGGGAGTCCTTTTGCCTAAAATAGTACCAAGTCAATTATGTCAATAACGTCAACCCGAGATCGACCAATGACCCTTATTCCAATACTTACAATCCGAGTTGGAGGAAACATCTAAATTTCTCATATAGGTTTAACCCTCCTAATGTGCCTAGAGTGAATGCTAGACAACCCCCCGGATTTCAAAGACTGTCATTTCCTCAACAAGCCGTCAAAAGTCTAACTTAGAGGTTATGATGGAGAGTATGCTTTTGCCGTAACAAAAGCAAGATGAGTATGTAAAGCAATTAGCTTCTAAGGTTGATGTGCTTACTACTCGTAATAAGATGTTAGAAGCCCAAATTGCCCAACACACTACCTCTGGGTAAACTGCCTAGTAAACCTGAATCTAACCCCTGTGAGCATTATAATTGTGTTATCTTGAAGGGAGGGGTAGAGGGCCCTGAGGACATACTACTTGGAGGAGGGTAGAGCAATAAGGATCATGGCTGAGAGTAAGGAGAAATATGATGGTGGCGAGCCTATGACGTTTATAGAAAATGGTAGCTTTCAGATTCCCACAGTCTTTCCACCTAAGCCTCATGACCCAGGTAGTTTTTCTATCCCATGTGTCGTAGGAAAAATGAAAATTGAAAGAGCCCTATGTGACCTTGGTGCAAGTGTCAGTTTGATGCCTTACTCTATGTTTCATAAGCTTCATTTAGTACCATTGCGACCCGCACTCTTTTCACTCCAATTAGCAGATGGCTTTGTAATGCGACCTTTGGGTACATTAGAGGATGTGCCCGTTAAAATAGAAGATTTTTTGGTATTGGAAGATTTTATCATTGCTGATATGACTGAGACCGATGATGCCCAAATTATTCTTGGTATGGCCTTCTTGGCTACTTCAATTTGCAATATTGATGTAAAAGGGGGGCAGATAACATTTGAAGTAGAGGGGTGTTATGCTATGTTTTGTTTTATAGATGAGAAAGTTGTTTTCCCTAATTCTTCTTTATCTGATGTACTTCCCCTTTCTCCTAAGATTGAAATGGAGGATGGTTGGAATTTTCCTCACCCTTCTGATTTTGATTAGATTTCTACTGAGGATCCCGACCAAGGTTACGTTAAAGTGGAGTTTGCTGCTCCTACGCCACCTAGCATAACCGAGGTTGAGGCCTATGCTTCTAATGAATCGTCCATGGGTGATTATTGCAAGTTCACCCAAGTGGTTCTTTCTTTACCTCCTATGGAAGAACTTGATTTAGATTTTGATCTTAGGATTGAACATGGTGATAGTGGCCTATCTGATGGAGCACACTATCGATTTGTCTTGTACATCGATAATACACTATGGCTTCATTTGATGATGAAGAAGCACCTCCAACCTAAGTGTCTGAGGTGGTAACTTCAGTTGAAAGATTACAATTTCATGGGTCGTAACAAAAACGACACCCATATTTTCACCGATGCCGACTCGAAATAGAAGGAAGGTTAAGCTCTTGACCTTAAACGAGCGCTTCTTAGGAGGCAACCCAAGTCCTTTTATTGCTTTCATCTTCATTTTTAGGCAGTTTTTCATTTCGTAGAAAAAAAAAAAGAAAAGCAAAAGAGTGTTTAGCAGTTCCATGCCAGACAACGCCATGGATGGCTCGTGGTTGATGCCACGGTCCACGACATACCTGCCCAAAAAAAGAAAAAAAGAGAGCCTAGCAGCAGACACCACGAGGCAATCGTAGTGATCGGCGCAGCCTGGGTCAAGGGTTTTTGACCACAGGCATCCTTCTCCAAGCCCCATTTCTTCCTCTTTCATGGCTCTCTTTCTCTCTATCTTCCACGTTCTTTCTCTACACCCTCAATTGTTACTCCTTCAAATCCTCACCATTTTTGTAATAATCGCGCTCCTTAGTTGTATGTCAAGCTGACTGTCTTGCCTTTTTACATTATAAGATCGTATTTTTATTAACTATATAAGTTAAATTATTACTGATGTGCTAATGTGAACGATAATTTTATTAAAAAGAATATTATTGTTGCTATTAATATTATTAGTTTTGAAATTTTTCAATGATTTTAGTAAACGTTAATAAGGATTATTAATGGGTACTAAAGCGATTAGGAACTCGAATACGGTTAGGTTGTTCACCTTAGAATTTGTTTTGTTAGTTATTAAATCGAACCTCTATATATATTTGGGAACAGGTAATCGACGAAAGGTTGTATTATCGACTTGGGCTTAGAATACAAAGCATCGAGATTAGCAAGACTAGATGATTTCAGGCGGAGCTAGGTTTAGTAAGTGAGCCTAACAGCAAAACAACCAAAAAGAAGGGAAAGAGAACTAAAAGGGGCTGAAGCCCCTTCTCTGATTCATGAAAGGGGAACAAAGGTGGGGGGGGGGGTTCTCTACCTCAGCCCCACAAACCACCAGAGAGAAAGAGGAGGAAAGAGAGGTAGAAGAGGGGCGGTGACGGCGACGATGGCGCCACCCTGGGGCGCACGCTATCCTTGCGTCTCCTCCACCAGCCAGACTCAGCTTGCGATAAAGAGAGAAAGAGAGAGAGAGAGAGGGGGGGGTCGGGGGGTGGTGGGCATGATAGAGCACAATCGATGCCGGCGGGACGGCGGCGAGGCGTTCTTCGGTGAGGCGTCCACCGCGGGTATGCTCGAGTCTGGCGACCGCCACGGCAGCAGTAGAGATGCAATTGAGAGGGTCAGAAACCGGGTTCAGGCAAGGCTGATTCGAATTGGTGGTTAGGTTGCAAAATTGGGATGAATTTCTGGGTTTTCAAGCATCTAAATCATTCCCAGAAGCCCTTAGAACGGGTCCTTAGCTTGGATTCGAGGTGGGTGTTTCTCTCCTCCTAAATTATTGCTAATTTCAACTAATTTTACTAGTTATAGTTAGTTCATGTTGAATTCAAGTTAATTATCAGTAATTGGAGGAATTTGAACTAAAATTGGGTAAATATGATGAGGATGCTGATTTATGACTCTTGCATGTGAGTTAATGCGTAGTTTATTAATCGGTCAATTTAGAGAATCATGGAACAAGCAAAATTATGTCTTAAAGTTGCTGTTAAATCACCTTTATTATGCCTAGGTCCTATTTTGAAGGTTGCATGTGAATGCTACGCTCATAAGATGCTAATCGGGTGATTGAAGGAATTGTAGGGCAAATTGAATTATGCTTAAATGATATTGTTAGATAAGTTTGGATATATCGATATTCTATTTGTGGTAATTACCTACAAATGCTACGCTTATGGATGTTGGTTTGTGAATTAAACGATTGAGTTATTGTGATATTGAACCGAGTTGGTAGTTAGATGACTTGAGGTGAAACTCTTGAGTGATTCGAGGTTATTGTGGTTGTTTTTGTGTGAGGAGGGAGCTTGGGTTTGATATTAACTGCAATCGCGTGGATTGCGAGGTATACGGAATTATTAGATTGACTCAGCTAAAACTGTTCCTGCAAAGTGTTACGAATGTGCTACTTGTGAACCCCTTCCATCTCGATGTTGCTTAAGTGATGCTATGTGAATGGTTTGTGAACTTTAGAAACCTTTAAAAGAGTCATTTAAAAGTGTGTTTCCATAATTTCAAATGTTCTAAGTGTTCACCAGTTGCCTGCTAATCTGTTAAGATTTTTGTGGCCTAAAAAGATCCTAAATCGTCGAACTATTCAGTGAGTGACTCATTTGAATAGTCGATAAGTTTAGGAAGTTAAAAAGTGAATTAGTAACAAGTTCAAAAATGTTTTAAGGATTTGGTCTGATTCTGTTCCTTTGTTTGAGTTTAAAAAGGGATTTGAACGAATTGAAAAAGGGCATCTAAAAGTGTTAAGTACGAAACTTGGTTTGAATTGTATACTAACTAATTACTTTGAGTTTCGAATTAAGAGTTAGTAAACTCATTACGATTTTAAGAAGCTTTTCGATGTTGAAAATGAAAAAACCGTAAACTAATAGTAGGGTTATGGGCTATTTTGCTAGATAAGCATATATATATGAATAAGTATAAGTGTGCATGTATGTGAGTAATTATGTTCATGCTTATGTGGACGTGGAAGAGCTTGAGTGGTATTGCGAGAAGATTATGTTTTCATACCATAAGCTCATAAAGCGTATTTATCAATAGGTATGAGTATGCATGTAAGTAATTATGTTTATGTTTATGTGTACGTGGAAGAACTACTCTAGCAACTTTAAGCTTAAGTCTGAGACCCAGGGATGGTGGCTAAGTGTCCCGCCTAACATAACATAAGCTATGTTAAGGTGACTTAGGGATGGTGGTTTGAATCCCGCCTGGAGTCTAAGTATGTAAGTTATGTCTCAGCATAGTATGATGTTTGTCCGGATAGGCATATATTGCCGCCTAACTTCGGTGGCTTAGTATCTCGCCTGAAGCTTAAGTTTGAGACCAAGGGATGGTGGCTTAGTATCACGCCTGGCATAACATAAGCTATGTTAAGATTACTCAAGAATGGTGGTTTGAATCCTGCTTGAAGTCTAAGTATGTAAGTTTATGTCTCAGCATAGTATGATGTCTGTTCGGATAGGCGTATGTTGCTGCTCGAGTTTGGCCGACTCGGGATGGCAATGCCAAAGTACCTCTAACAGTCTATTCTCCTCACTTATGTAATTAAATTGTTATGTGTGTTTCTTTTAATAAACGATGATCTTACGCCAAGTGTATTTTCCTAATGAATAAGAAAAGCAGTTGGCATTTCGCCATTTTAAGTTTTTTAGGGAAAAGAAAGATTTTAAGGGCCATTAAGAGGCCAGTTCAAATAAGATTTGAAAAGCTCATAAGGGTCATTAGAGGACCACTATGAAAGAGATTTATTTTTAAAAGAACATGAGCCTCAAGAGGCTAAGTAAAGTATTTTCAGGGAAAAGAAATATTTGAATGAGATCTGAATGAGATTTTAAGTAAAGTGTGGCTTTTATCCTAGTAATGCATAGAGCATTTAAGCTTTCAAATGTACATTTCATGTGAAAGAAAGTTTTCTTGTTCATGTGCCTTAATGCTTGTTGGTAGGGAAGTTTGGTCATTAAGGGCCTAGAAACGAGTTTGAGTTGCTAGTATAAAGTTTATGGGTGATAATCCTTCCTTGGGGACTATGATTGCCTAATATGATAGTAATATATAAATGCATGATATGAGGCTATTGTTGGTATTATTGCCTACAACGGTTTTGGTTTTAAGGAGTCGGGGAATACTCATTGAGCGCGTGGTTGCTCATCCCATTACTCTTTTCCCTTTTTCCAGGTTTTCATTGTGACAGGTAGAAGTCAATTTACTTATGCCAAGTGGAATATCCTCCTGCTTGAAAAGGTGTCATGTGTGCCATATAGAAGTAGACTTACGAATTAACGATGTAATGTAATGTATTACTGAAGTTGTAAATGTATGTAAACAAAGCACTCTAGTTCATGTAATACATATTGTTTATAAGCCACTCTATATGGCCATGTGAGCTAACCATCTAATTAGCCAGTTGTCTTTTTGGCTGAAGTTAACTATGTTTTGGGATGTAAAGCCCAATACTTCGGATGTATGATTCGTCGAGTTGTATCTTTTATTTCCTTCTTTATTATTGAACTTTATTGTTTTGGTGTACTTCGGGTGAGTGGCCTGCAGAGTTGTGGATTCCGGCGTGTAGCTGTTGAGCTTATTTTAGAGTTCTATATATTTCTATTCAATGCAAGGATTTATTGTAAGGCTTTTAGCTTGGAAAATTGTCAGTTTTTAGGCGAAATGGTCAGTTTTTAGGAGAAATTTTGTCCGTTTCACCCTAGAATTTAAGTAGGATTTAACAAAACGTTAACATCACTAGCCCTAGGGGTTGGGGGTGTTACAATTTTCTTCTAAATTTCACTTCAAATCACTCTATTTTCACTCCAAATCTTCTCCTTTCTCTAAATTTCTCACTTTTTCACAACCAATTAAGCTCCTTCTACATTTTCCTTGCCCCCTTCATCTACCTTTCACCCTTCCTCCATACCCATCTTCTTCCACCTCAAACTTCTTCACTTTTTCACTCAAATTCTTCATTTTCCTTTCCCATACCTCATTCTTAGGGTTTTCCTTCAAATTTCTCACATTTCTACATCCATGGCACCCAAAAAGAGACAAAGGAGTATTAAGGAGGTGGGAACATCTAGCCAAGCACAACCAAGTGCCCCAAGAACTTCCCAGACATCCACCACCGCACGGACCCGAGGTAATGCTCCATATCCAGTTGGTTTAACTAATCCTAATCGTATTATGCGTTATGATTATTTGAGTAGTAGAACTGTAGTTGCTACTAGGTATTATAATGAGGAATGGGTAGCTAATTTGAGATTGTTGGATGATATAATATGGTTGTTTATAAGATGTGGTATGGGTCAATTTATTGAGATGAAATACCGAGATTGTTGGATGATATAATATGGTTGTTTGTAAGATGTGGTATGGGTCAATTTATTGAGATGAAATACCACACTCACCGAGACTTGCCTAAGCATCAAGTTCCCTGTGAATTCAACTCTAATGCATTTTGGGGTGAGATTTTGGGGGATTATAGGTACAATACTAGTTCTTGCAAATGTACCAATATTAGGAACCATTGCATTTGGGTGACTCAGCACATGCTCTCTTCTAGTCTTTTTGCTCGAGATGATAGTGTGAATGTTGCTTGTTTGTCTAAGTTGCACCTCTTGTTTTGTGTGCTTAACGGTGACTCAATTGACCCTGGGGCTTTCTGGGCTTACCAGTTGTATAGTGCAACGGTCAGGACTAAGGGTAGAATTATCATTGGAGGTATAATCACTTCTATTGCAGATTCTTAAGAATTAAGCCTAACTTCTAAGATAGCATTTCTGGGTCCGAGTGGCTTGATAAAGCCTCTTTTGTGTTACTGAGCTTCTGTAAAGTAAAGGCTGGGTGTATGTGTGGGATTTACCTCGGGGATCGGCTTATGCCGCCTCCCAATGTTGAGCGAACCATCTTACTTCAACAGGCTAACCTTCATTGGGTACCTGATGATGCTCAACCTGCACCTCCTCTTCCCCCTACTAACCTTGGTGGCCCTAGTTCTTCCTCTCGACCTTCCTCTACTGACTTTGAAGATGTCCAAGCCACCCTTTCATTCAGAAGGAGCAAGTGTCCCTTCGGGCTTATGTTTCTTTTGAGAATGCCATTCTTTGCGACATCGTCTAAGAACGGCATAACTAGCTCCGTGGGATGCTTGTTACCCATACCCAATATTTTCATGACTTTAAAGCTTGTCTTGAAACCTAGCGAGATTGGCATATCTCTTATGGTCCACCTCCCCACCGTCCTTCCACGCCTCCCTTTTGATTGCTTCCTTTTCCTTCCCCCCTTCCTTTTCTACACCTGTGATAGCATTGCGTACAATGCTTTGTCCAAGCATGGGTCAGTTAGTTAGTTAATTGATGGTGTCTGATGCCTGAATTGGTTTGGCGTGTACATGTGTATGTATTGTATATATTGTTCATGATTGCATTTAGAGTTGCATTTTAGGTTTACTCTCATGTAGCTAGAGCATGGTAGAGGTACATTTAGGTTTCTTTTCACTTTCGGTTCCTTTTCATAGTTTTTGCATTTTCTTGGTGTTCTTATTAGGAGCATCTAGGATTAGTTTCAATTACCATAGCAAGTTGTTATTAGGAGCATGCATTCACTTGAATAAAAAAATAAAAAAATGAAAAGAATCCTCCGATGATGACTCGTTCGACTTGGTAGCTTTCTTTGGTTTGTTTTTATCCTTTAGTTATGCCCAATTCTGAATAAAAGTTTTTGAAAAGAGTTTACGAAAAGTGTACTTCATGCTTTGCCCATGAGTTCAAGTGCAAAATGATTGCCCCATGATTCCTACTTGAGCATTGGCATGTGACACCTAATAAGCTAGTTATGTTCTTATCCCGTGAGGCTTGAGCTTTTATAGACTAATTTATCAAGTTTAGTCTCTTGTCATTTCTTGAGTGTCTCTTCCATGACATCATGTCTCTAGAACTTGCATTGACTCTAATTCAAGATTACATGTGGCATATGCATTTAGACAAAATGATTAAGGCATTCATTTGATTTCTAGAATCTCAAAAGACTAAATAGCTATCCTTGTTATACATGCTATCCCTTGCTAGCCTCTTGAGCTTTGACTTGTTTTTATTGATGTGAACCTTCAATAATAGCCCTTCGCCAAACACTTGCCTTACCCTTAAGACAAGACTAGAGAGAATTTCACATCTTTAAATAATCTTGATTGGGAGTTAGTAAGGTGCATTGAGATGCTTGTGGTAGTTGTTTGGTTGGTAAAGAGATCTCATGTTTTGTTATGATGAAAGAATGATTAGAGAAGAGTTGAAAAGCAAGTTTAGTGTGTTTTCCTTTGGCTAATTCTTCAGTTAAACCCCCCCCCCCAAAAATAAGAAAAAAAAGAAGAATAAAGGAGTTTTGGCCTTAGTTGAATTGTATCACTTAACTTTAAAAAAAATTAAAAAAACCGCTTTTCACAGGCTGGCGTGCTTCTAATTTATGGCTTCTAGCTCCATATTTCCAAATTATGTGATCCCCTCTTACCATTACCCAAAGACCCATTACAACCACATAAAGTCCTCAAGATTGTCTAATGTGTATTGCATACTAGTGATGGCGAATTCGTGAGTTTTAACAAGCTTATGGTAGATTGAGTCTATGGAATGCGCATTGAGGGACCCTTGCTACATCGTAGACACAAAAGTGAAGAGTGTTACACGACCAGAGTGAGGTTCTACCGGTATTACTAGCTCCATCTATTTCTTATGCTTGTACGATGTGTTTGATGACTTAGGGTGTTGGATTTTGAACTTTGATATTGTGGGTTTCAACCTAATTTTGAAAACCTACTTTCCCTATCTGTTTGTGCAATGATTTTGTGCATTTTTGGGCTAACTTTGGGTTAAATTTATCATTGATAATGTTACTAATGTCTATCCTAAGGAGGTCGTGAAAAACAAAAAAATTGGCTATTTTAAACTTGCTTGGGGACAAGCAATGATTCAAGCATGAGGGAGTTTGATAAGTGCTTCTATAAAATTCATTTTTGGGGTTGTTTTGTAACACTGTTTCAAGAATTCATGAGTTTTATGTAATAATATACACTCCTATTCTTGTTTTATGCTTGGGTATAGTTTTCTGATACTTTTGGCAGGTTTTAAGACCCTTTTTGACCTGGCATTGAACTCAAATGATGCATTATGACTCACCACAGAACCCCCCCAGCATCAATGCCCGGAAAGAGAAGGAACAAATCAAGAAATTGGAACCAGCAGGCACCACGGTCAGCCCATGGTGGATGCCATGGCCTATGGTGCCTTGTGTAACCATTGCCTCTTCATTTTCCTTCGTTTGTGGCTGAGCTTGCTCGAGTTTGTGCTTAAACAAGGAGTTTTCGGCTAATAGAAGGAGGATCCATAACATCTCACCTGTACTTTCTCATCCATTTTTCATTATATAGTTACGATTTCTAGTTTAATTTGAGGCAAAAAAGGGAGAATTGTAAGGAAAATTTGGCATTTGGAGGCTTGGAGATTTGGACACTATTGAAGGGCCACTATTGTTGTTAGGGTTTTCCTCATTTCAATTTTTCCTTGAACTCTTGTGTTAGTTGAAGTTGAATTTGAAATATGATTGAGTAGTTTAATTTAATATATAGCCATAGTATTATTTTTGGATCCTTAATTTTGACAATCTTGTGCTTAATCAGTGTTTGAATGATATACTTCTATCTTGTGATTGAAGTATGGTGAGTAAGTTTTGGCCAAATTTGCTTGCATATATTAGATAGTTGAGTTAAGTACTGAAAGGAGAAACTCACTATTAGACCCACAATATAGTACTTGATTTTGCAATTCTTGAAAGAGACTAAAACAATCTATAAACTCAACTAAAACAAGGTCATTTGAAAGAATGATAATTAGAATAGTTTAGGTAATTCAGTTTATTTTGAACGAAAAGATTGAATTTAGTTCGATTGCAATCCCTTGAATCATCCAACCTAGAAAAAGTGCATGTTTAATCCAAAGATCCAACACCTTACCTGGCGAAACGAATCCCTAGATGCTTTACTTCTATTAAATTTATGTCTAGTTAAATTAGCATACTTAGGACAACAATCTTTGAAAATTTATTTTACTTAGCATTTTCTTTAAGATAAACTCGGTAGATTACTTTGGTCCCTAAGAACGATCTTTTAGTCTAAACTACAACACCCGTGTGCTTGCAGACGTGTCACCTATGCGGACCTAAGTATGATTGTTGTTTAGTTTGCCGGGAATGGGCTAGTTTTCACGCATGGAAGGATCTAGGTGGACTCATATAGGAATCTTAAATCTAAGGAATATGATGCATGGACTATATAAACTTATACGTGGGTAAGATATCCAGGTGTTAATTGCACTTGTGCATTATGAATATGAAGCATGATTGGATGCAACCTAGAAGGGACTAGTGCTCTAAAGGTATAATGGATTGTATTATGCACCTTGGGCCTAGATGGACTCATGGACTATGGGTGAAGAAGCCTAATGATGCATAACTTTTTGGGCTCAAGTATCCTACGACTGATGTGCTAAGTCCCCAAATGAATTATGCTGATTTATGGTAACTCTAACACGGAGAGCTTAGTATACCATCTTATGCCATGAATGCTAACCTTAAGGGACATGGACTTGACCTGACCTCCTAATTGGATCCCAGTTGGCTTCTAACCATGCCCAAAATGCACACCCTTATTTTGACTCTTCACTGAACTCTTGTACACAGGCTGCCAATTCACTATTTTTTTTTTTCGAGGATCCCGGCTAGGATCACTCTCTCTCTTTTTTTTTTGGTGACCGCAGCAGACACTGTGAATTGGAATTAGAACCTTTTTGAATTCTAGGTTAAAGGTCCTTTTATGACTCAATTAGCCAAAAGCCACTTTGATTCCTAATCCAGTTCCTAGACTCGACTTTCCCTATTCTGGGATCTCCTAAGATTCATGATATCAATTCATAGTCCTTTAGGTTAAGAAAATTAAATCATACAAGGACACCTAGCATTCCAATCATACATATGAGTTCCAACTAAATAAGAGTTCGATGTTACAGGGGTTCCAGGTCAATTTAGAACAGTCTTCTCACGACTCAAATGTTTCGCATGCCATCTATGCGGTACATGGTAAGACTGGAATGATTTGATTGCTTTCCCGAGTAGTAGAGACCGAGAAAGTATGTTGTGAGTGGGTAAAGCAACTGCCTACTCAGGTGAAGTCTAAATGGACCCACTGAGTGACCAACCACTTTCTTGAGGAGTAATAATAGGGTTTGTCTTAGAAATGTTATTGATCCTAGATAGGTAGCGTCTTATAATGCAAGTATACCTAACGCAAGTATAATTAAGATAATTTCCCATATGGAAGTTGAAATCTCTCTTTGTTTAGAAAAACGTCGCCTGTGGAGTCACTACTGCAAGGATCCACCTCCTTGGGGGTGCGGTCCCCTACGAATGGTTGGCCTTGTGTACTAGGAACTTTGTATTTTCTAGAAAATGGATTATATATATATATATATATATATATATATATATATATATATATATTTTAGAACCTTGGACCTGGCCAAGGAACCCAATTGAGTTGCTAGGCAGGGCCAGGTCCAGTCTCCCTAGTTAGGGCTCTAACAGCTTCCTCGATTTGGCCTAGAATCTGGGTGCAGATCAGATCCAGGAACATGGGTGGGTTCTTGGACTAGACTCGAACCTTAATTTTGATCTAGGCATATTACACTACCAGAATTTGAATCTGTTTCCCTATATTCAGCTATGCAAATACCAAATGCAATACTGAAGATGAGAGGCATTAATCTTTTACCTAATGAAGTTGCCAGTGAGTTTTAGGAAAACTTACAAACCATAGCACCCTTTGAAGCAGATCATATTGATAGGGACAACAAAAGGACAAATTGGCACTCCTTCAAAAGGATTTTAGAAAGGCCCCCAACAATCCCTATTGCGAGGACCATCCTGACTCTTTGGTCCAGAACCAAAGTTTTAGATTCGGGGGTGATAATCCGATGGTATAATGGGATGCATCTCATCACTACCCATCATCACTGATGGCCTCTACTAATTAAGATGGGAAATTAAGACTTAGTCATACTAATAGACATTCATCCAACAAATTAAAATCATTCATAAAATCAAAGCTCAATGTCAGCCATAAGTAAGTAAAAAAAAGGAGAAATTGTTCAAATTGTTACAGTGAGCGGGGATGAAACCAACTAGAGATTACATCTTTACCAAACTACAATCCAAAAAATTCAATAAAAATAAGTGAAGAGAAGGAAGAGAATGCCTATGAAGCATGCCCTCAGGATAACGCTACCTTAAAATTCTAGGCACCCAGTAGAAGACGCTTTATAGAATTGATGTGTGATCTCTCTCTCCAAACATTGTTTCTCACTTTTAGAAAAGGAATGGTAAATCTCTCTTCTTTTCTCTAGCTTTGTGCTACACTCAATTATTTTTCGTCCCTCTACTCAACCAAGGGGTTAGCCCTTTTTTATAACTGTTGAGAAGGCTACGTGAATCACCCAAGGAAAGGGAGACCTATTCCTATTTCGGTTAAGCTTAATCTAAAATAGACTATCTTAGTAGACTAGAACTTTAATTAATTAACTGAAATTAATTTAATGCGAAAATTCAGCCTTACTGAGGGTCTACCTAACTTAGCCTAATAGCAATAGCTCTTAGCCAAAGGGATTAAGAGAAACCAGGGTAGGTTCTCGTTACGGTGAACTTGACTGGGTTCACGCAGAGACTAGCCCATTGGTCCAGTTGCTCCTACGACCTTTACATGTCCCTCTTTTCTTTTATTTATTTCGGGCTATCATTCTGCTTGGCCCTTAAGCATTCGAGTTAAGCTATTATTTCATCATCGGACTTATTAAAAATAAGATGTCATTTTTAGGCGTTTACAGTATCTAAATCATTATTATGGCATTATTTGATGTATTTATTGTCTTCTGAATTACATAGTTGGTTCCATTGGGACCCTATCCATAACACTTGAATCAGGTGGAGTTTTGAAAACGAAGGCAACACACATTTGAGGGACTTCCTTAGAAAAGCAAGAAAGTGCATCAAGCAGCCTATGTGGCTCGCTAACAACCATTGAAAGGCACTCAAACAATATTGGACAAATGAAACATATAAGAAGTTGTGTGAACAAGCCCCAAAAAAATTGACTTGGTGATCCAGAAAATCTTGGGCCATCTCTCCGCACATATGGCTTGATCCCTATGCATGAGCATATGAAGTGGTTGGTAACTAACTTTACATCCGACAATTTGTTTTAGTTATTTATTTGAGTGTAGTGCTTCACGTGTTTTCTAAATTTATCTTTCTCGTAGAGGAAACAACTTGGGATGAATCCCACAATTGTTGAGTTGTTCACTCGCGCTCACAAACTTCACAGCAAAGCACATGGACCTTGGGTTGATAAGAAATTATAACAAATATATGTGAGCTATCCTCGATGTTCAATCTTAATTGGTGGTTCAATTTGGATTCATATAATCTCATTAAGTAATAGTATATTTAATTTTTTGCAAATCTTGTGATATCCTTTGCATAAAAATTTCAAAATATCATCAACTCTCAAGGGCTTTGGGATGACAATTCTCAAGATCCATTTCAATCATTTCCAAATCCAAATAAGTTATGGGTGAAGGTCTATATGAACCAAAAAAGTCGTATTTAGGGAATTGGAGATGAGGCGTCAAGATTAGAGAATCCTATAACTTCAGTTCTTTTCAACGAGTCGATAAAGTTAATTTTGAGTCATTAATATTAAACTTGAGCATAATGTAACCTTAGGATAAGCTTAGTTACTGTCACTAATGCATACTTCATATAAATGATTTTTAGCGGGTGAAAGTCATGTATCATCACAAGAAGCTTACCAATTTCGAGGATGAGCTCACTTCGCAAACTGAAAATTATGAAATGCTTGTGGACAAATATAAGCAATTAGAGGAATCCAACCAAATGCTAAGCCAAAGCAACAAGGAACTCAAGGGGGAAATGCGAGTAAGCCAACAAATGATGAGCATCAATCAAGGAATGTAAGAATTTTTTTCATATGCAACAAGCTTCCGGCTCGGGATTGCCACCATCCTTTATTAGTACTCCACGACATGGTGAAGATGAGAATGAGGATGAGGATGAGGATGAGGATGAAGAATATGATAATACTACCCTTGGAGATTGATTTCTAAGTGGTTTGCTTTTTTCCTTCCAATTTCATGCATATATATGTGCATTTAATTGAGGACAATGCTCTCTTGGCCATGTTGTTATTAAGTACACTACCCTTTTCAGGAATTGCATGTTATTTCTACGAACTTGTGACTTGAGTTGTGATGAAACACTTGAAAACTATTTGGTTTGTATGTGATATTTGGCTTGTTTGTGGTTTGGGAATTGTTGAGAATGCTTTGACGGATGCATTGGTGCTAAATGGATGACAGAATTCCAAATTTCGTCACTAGATAGTAGGTATGAACAAAACAGCAACACAACAGTTTTGTTGCTGATGTTATCACTATATGGCCTTTTTTTTATAGTGTTCTTTCTGCTAACCAAATCATTAAACTAAATGGACCACCGAGGGACATAGGATTTGATTTCGAAAAGGAGAAGGGTCTTTTCCAAAGCATTATAATTTTTGACATTTTAAATAGGAATTATTAAGATTTACTCTATGGCTATGAATCATAAGAATGGATTTAGTTGTGAGGATACGGTCTAATGGATGGTGAAAACCACGATTGGACCAGCAACTTCAAAAATGACATCTACTAGAAATAAATATATTAAAACTTGAGGACTTTTAGGTTCTAAGAAAAAGATTTTTTTTATGATTTTTGGTCTTATTTAGTGAGTCAGATAGTAAGAAAGATATTTTTTAATGACTACTTTATTAGCTTGATGTTTTATAAGGGAATTAAAATGTACAATGAGGTCGTAGATTTTGTGATCACTTTATTACAAACATAGTTTTATTTTATGAGCAAATGGTCGAGTATTAAACGAGTAGTCAAGGTGGATCAAAAAAGAGCATGATTACAAAAGTAATAACTAAAAGAAAGCTTTTTTTGGTGTAGATAATTAAAAGAAAGCTTTAAACAAATTATTGTCTTTGATTTATGGCCCCTAGGACCTACCTCAATCCGAGTAGAGCGGTAAGGAAACGGGCACTCGATTCCTTGCTCCCAAGTATGTTTTGGTGCGCTGAAGGTGTAACGCCCTGACTTTTTCGGAGAATTACTTTTAGAAATATCTTTTTATACGGAAGCTTAGAAGTCAAGCGTCCTATGCCATGTCACCAAAGGGGCGACACAAGGCTCATCCTATGAGCAATAACATTGGTTGTAATAAGAAAAGAGGCAAAAATAGCTCCAAGGTGCATACTATTTTGTGAAATCTATTTTCAAGGTCATGTGTTCTCAAAATAGATTATTAGGTCCCTTTTATTTTGTGGAAACTATTTTAAGGGCATAATTTACTATTTATGTTTTCTTTTTCAGCCCTTAAACTTTTCATATTGGCATTTTAGCCCAAATCCTTAAAAATTTACTTTCGAATAATCTAAATTTGTGTTTGTGATATTTTGCTCGCTAGCAGAACTCATCGTCCTCTTTCATCTAGTATCAGAGCCACGTGACAAAAAATAATTAATAGTATTAAGCTAATTAGTGATTAATTAAGCTAATTAACTGTGTTTAACCGTAATTAATGCTGGAATCATCACATGCTTGCCCTTGACCAAATTATTCACATATTGCGCACTCACTAGAAGTTCTTTCTCCAATAGCACCTTAATTAAACTATATCACTGATATAGTTTTAGAATTAAAGGCAGAATTAGCTAAAATTAAGATCGAAGTAAAAAATCTTAAGAAGCAGATATCCGTGATTCACCTTTCACTAGTTAACGAAGTAAAGCATAGTAGTAAATCCCCTTCCAGTATTAGTACTCCTTTTCAGCATAAATATCCTTTCAAAATCCAAATACCAAGATTCCATTTCCTTTGCACGAGATAAAAATTCAAAAAGAAGTAAGAGAAAAATCAGCTAAAAAATCATCTGAAAAAGCAAAAAAGGAAGAAGAAGATGGAATATAAGCAATATACTCTTGACTAACTGCAAAATATGTTCGAGAAAGAACAAAACCTAGTAGAATTAAACAAGATCATGGATACAATTCATGATAAACATGACATTTTATCTGATGATAATGAAGAGACCAATAATGTCTAACTAGAAGAAGAAACATATCAATAGATGAATTTGATTAAATTATAAGATCTCAATGTATTACCATTAGAAGAAGTTAAGAGAAAACTGGATAAGAAATATGGTAAAATGATTATTGAAAACGAGAACAATGAGATTGGAGACGAGATCGACCTATATGAAACAGAGACTAATTTAGTTAACAATGTCATTCTTAAGCCTAAAGAATTTAGTGAAACTTCTAGAAGAAATACTCATTTCTTAAGACATAGGTATGTTCCAGCAGGGCGTACAACCAATTTTTCTTTTGGGTTTATCACATGGAAAACTACCACATATGAATAAATTGGCCTTACCCCAATTAGCCAAACTGGATATATCTTGAACATTGATGGAGCCCGTAATAGAGAAGAAATATTTGAGCACTAAAAAAGAGGAATGAATAGTGTTTTAAGCCTAAATACTACATGGACCGCGACAAACTTTCTAAACTATATCGAACATAGCTTTTTTGGTACTGTAGCAGACTGGTATGATTCCTTAACTGAAGATGGTAAAAACACTTTACGAATGATGGAAACACCAGTTGTAATGTTTAAATATTTATGTAAAGAAATTGAAACTGAATTTATTGGAGTTAAACTTGATTCGGAAGAAAAAGCAAGAGAATGGCAAAGAAAGATTAATAACATAAAATTATGGGATATGAGATATCTGAAAAATTATATTGCTAAATTCAGTCAATATTATTACAAGATTGGGCATAATGAAACCAGTTTGGGTATGTTCTATGAAAAATTGGCATATCCTATAAATTTCATAATTAATGAAAAATACATGGCATATCTAGAATGAGCAGATGTCATTGATACCCTTGATTCAAGAATCTCTTACCTATGTAAATGGGTTAATGATCAATGTCTTGATCTTTAAAAGCAAAAGAAAATTAAGAAGCAGTTCCTAACTTGTTGCGATTCGCCTCACCAATGGGGAAAAGAACTTGAAAAAAGAAGAAAAAGAGCTTTAATAAGCAAAGGGACGAGAAATATAGAAGAAAATATTATAACACACCAAGTCCTAAAAAGCGCAGATTTTTTAGAAAAGCCGTTTATTATCCTGCATGAAAAAATAATTGCAAATGCTGGGCATGCTGAGAAGTAGGACATTGTGCTAATGAATGTAAAAATAGGAAGAATAACAATCTTATTGAAACCTTGGGAAGCTTAAATTATACAGAGCTTAGAGAAGATGAAGCATTAGACCCAGCCTTAAGCAACAACAAAGGAGTTGTTGAAATTATAATGGACAATGAGCATGAAGAAAGTGATTATGAAGAAACAAGTCATATAATGGAAAGTAGTTCGGTTAGCCTTGGTGATCTTCAAAGAGAAGAATTTATTGTAGACAACGATAATGAGGAAGTAAAAGGAGATTGGGTTCTTTCCATAATCCAAAAAGACATGATCTATAAAAAAATCCATCTTTCAATTAAAGAGCAAATATGTATGTGCAATGATGGAAGGAGATCTTAAGATAAAGGATTGTGAGTATGACATTGGGGAAGTTAATCTTATTAATTGGAAAAATATCCTTAAGCATAATAAAGATAGAAAGTATAGGTATATCTATGTCGAAAGTGTCCAAGTTCAAATAACTCTATTACAATAATATGACAAATATATTGATCTTTATGTTTTACTCTGTGACATTAGGCATACCAAATTTAATAATCAAATCATCACAGGGAAAAAGACAAATTTATGTAATGGGTTAGTCGGATTCAATTGCCGACCAGGATATTATATAAGTCTAAAAGATGAATTTGTTAAAAGCTTCATGTCCCTTAAGATAAAAACAATTGGGATACATGAAAAGAGGAGGATATCCTTTAAGGATATTTTAGGAAATTATATATAATTAGATATTACAATAGACCCAAAGACTAAGGTAACAATGATAGAAGCAAATAAATTTGAAAGTCCAACCCCTATGCAAAAGATCTAGAGGATTAAGTCCAATCCTCAAAAGATAAAAATCGATCGTTCATAGATATCTAGCTTTGCCAACTCTACAAAGATCAATAAGAAAAATATAATAAAAATTGATGAGGGGGGTAAAATTACCATGAAACCCCAATTATTAAGAAGCATGAGTACAAGATCAGATTGGGGAGAAGGATCTTCATCAGCTAAAGAAGAGCTTAAAGAAGATAACACAATTAGCATGACCAGTGCAATGAGTAGAATGAGCTTTGGAGCTGAAAGACCCAGTGTAGATTGAATTATGAATCTGGATAGAAAGGTCATTTGGTACAAAACAAGAACTGTTAGTGGGCCAATTTATGAGAATGAACTAGTCAGAAGCATGACTATGGAGATATGCTATGAAGCTACCACTACAAGCCCTAATAGCATCTATATCCCAATAAAGGTATGGTTAGAGGAATATAATAAATATGAACTGTGTGTACATAGATAGTGGCTGTTCTATATGCTTTGGAAAAAGATCATTATTTCTTAAGTTTATGTGAAAAAGAGCTAAAAACCCTTTACAATTAAGGATAGCTGATAATAGTATTATGAGCTACAATGAAGCCATAGAAGGGATATCCATAGAATTAGGAGGAGTTTAATGCAATATACCAGTTCTATGGGCTACTAATCAACCCTATCATGATATGATTATTAGAAATAATTTTCAAAGATTATATTCTCCATGCACCCGACTGTAAATAAGATAATATTTACAATTAATGGTCACTCAGTTCCTATTAAAAAATTAAGTAAGGCTTACATTCATCAGAAAATTGAGTTTACACACAGCCAGCGTGGTGAGAAGGTAATGCCAGCACAATGTAAAGTAGCACTGACAATCTCATTGCTCGAACTATCTATTAAAGAACCGATTGTCAAACAACAAGAAAAATTATGTAAAGAACTCTACTCTGATAATCCTTTAAGATTTTGGGATAAAGATAAAACATTTGCTAAAATCACTTTATTAAATCCCAATATTGTTATCCGAGTTAAACAAATGGTGTATACACACCAGAAAATTCAAGAGTTTAATAAACAAATCAAAGAACTTCTGGATAAAGGATTAATCATAAATAGCAAGAGTCCTCACAATAGTCCCGCTTTCATAGTAAGAAATCATGATGAAGAAAAAAGAGGAAAAATTAGAATGGTAATCAAGTACAAAAAGTTTAATGATAATACTGTCTTTCCTGGTTATTATATTCTTGATAAAACAATCATTTTCAATAGAATTCAATGAGCTTCTCGGCTCTCGAAAATGGATTGCAAAGGTGGCTATTGGCAGATTAAGATGGATAAGGAAAGTATTCCTTTAACTGCATTTAGTGCCCCACAAGGGCATTATGAGTGGATAGTAATGCCATTTGGTCTTAAAAATGCACCTTAAATATTCTAGAGAAGAATGGATAATATCTTTAAAGATCTTAATCGTTGTTGTTTAGCTTACATCGATGATATTCTTATCTTTTCCAAAACCATAGAACAGCACAAAGATGATATCTTAGCTGTCACCCAGAGATGCATTGATCATGGTATTATACTTGGTAAGAACAAGTGCATTTATGGTGAAGAAGAAATTGAGTTTTTAGATCTAGAGATAAAGGCTGGACAAATCATTCTTCAAAAGCATAATTTGGAAAAAATAGAAAATTTTCCTGAAAAGATTGAAGATAGAAAACAATTAGAAAGATTTCTTGGATGCCTTGCTTATACTTCAGATTTCATTAAAGATTTAGCTAAACTAAGAAAACCATTGCAGTAGAAACTCAAGAAAGAAGTAAATTGAACATGGACTATAAATGATACAAAGATCATTCAAAACTTCAAAAAGATGTGTCAAAATCTTCTTATTCTTAATTTGCCTAATGAAGGAGATGATTTAGTTCTTGAAACAAATGCCAGCAATGAGCAGTGAAGTGCGGTACTCAAAATCAAAGAAAGGGAAAACCTCTGCAAATATTGAAGTGGAAGTTTTAATAAGGTAGAATGCAACTATCCTACAATGGAAAAAGAAATCCTTGCAATCATAAGGGGAATCTTTTTAGCCCCTAAAACTTTCCTTATTCGAACTGATTGCAAAGGAATACTAGGTTTTGTGAAAAAGAATTTATCAAATATGCAAGCATAAGGGCGACTCCTGCGTTGACAATTATGGCTTAACCAGTTTTCCTTCTCTATTAAACATATATAGGGATTGAAGAATTATCTGATATACAATTTAACTCAAGAACTCGCCAATGGTGATCATCAAAGCTGACCTCCTGCCAGAAAAGGATAAAATCCTTAATGAAATGCCATTCCTACTAGAATGGGTTATGCCTTCTAGTAAAGTCCTTATTGACAACCTGAAATTCCATACAAAAAGTAGATTATGTTTTGGTCTAATATCTACAGCCTACCTAATAACCCATAGATTTTCCCTCCTAGGATTACAAATTAATTACCTACAGTGTCCTTGTGATATCCAAGAAAAAATAAGTTCTCATGTTCGAGAAAAATGGTTCAATGAGTTGTATGCAGCCTGCATCGACTTTTATCATCATTATTCCTATGATATTTGGGAGTCATGGCCGGGGTACAACAATCTGCTTTCCTGATAGGTCTGGAGTTGGTGGTGTTAGTTTTCCAGCAAATTCATTATCTCCAAATGATCCTGTCTTTAAAGCCTGGGAATACGGGATGGTACTTTACTTCATAGAAATCCCGATCCAAAGTTCCCATTTTTCTCAAAACTAACAAAATTTCAGCAATGCATGTTTAGAAGGATCCATCAGATTCTTACATCTCCTGATGGTCCAACAAAAGTCCCAGTACGCAGATGCTTAAATTTGGAAGTATATAGTGCATTAATCGAATATGAAAATGGAAAAGCCAAACCAACCCATTATTTTATTCTAATTGTTGATTGCGATAATCTCGAGGATCAACGATAAGAATGGGATTCTGAACTACCAGTACATCTAGTTATTGATCCTGCTTTAGTAAAAACCATTGGATTTTTCAATATTTATCATTAGTGTTGGGCATTAATTGAAAAGGAAAAAACATTAATGCATTGTGGAAATACTACTTTCACCTATGACAATGAGTTTAAAGAATACATGAAAGTAGAAGGAGCAGTCTCAGAAGATATATTTGATTATCTCTTTGATGTTGGAGTTGGAAAATTCCTATCAGCAAAAGGAAAGAGATATCTTCTTGAATTATTTGAAAAATGGGATCCAGAGCATCTTAAGCAACTTGATGAAGATTTTGATGATTATCCAGATAATAATGGTTTGAAAGATATAATGGGAAATGAAGGCATACAGAATCTCAATAATGATGACTAGTCTTGTCGTCATTAAAAGCTCTTAAAAGTGGTTGCTCCATCATTGTACTATCTTGACAAGTGTCTGGTTTGTAAAATAAAGCAGTGTACTATAGCCGTCAATGTGTACTATAGCTATGTGAAAAATTAGTATGTACTACAGCCATTAAGGCATCCTAGGTACCCTCATCACCTCTATAAACATAGATGTTGAGTGTTGAGAAGAGACACGGTCATTTGAGCATTCTTGAGCACAAGAGAAGTCGGGTTTCTCCATTTCTCTATGAGTAAGCATCTCTAATGCTCTTAGCTTAAAGTCCGTCTTCAAGCTTCTGTTGTAATATTTTCACTTTTAAGCTTTCAATAAAAGAAGTTTTCCTAGTAGGGAACGTTATCTAATTGAACCTTATGTCTTAAATATTATAATTTATCAATTAAAGTCTCATTATCCTTTAAAAATATAAAACTTGATTAGTGACTACGGTCCTAGGTAGGAAATGAAACGGATCTGTGTTGTGCCTGATCTAAGGAATGTGGGGTTGAGATTAGCAATCTCTATAAACCAGAAGCTAGAGGAACGCCAGAGTCCAGCGCCGACTACGTTTACGTAATGGTTGAAACTCTCTAATTATGTTTTAATTATTTTGCTAAGCGTGGTGGGCCGTTAATCACGGAAAATATAATATTTATGATATAAGTAGTAGATTGTGATAACTAGTACCAGTAAGGTCATTATAAGAAGTCTAAACAAAAATATAAGCTTAGTTTTATTAAAAAATACCAAAAAATTGAGTATTTGCATGTTAAACCTCATTTTGGGTAAAAATTGCAAATTCAGAAAGTTCAAGGACTAGGTTGCAAAGAAAAGTATCCATTTCGTAAAATCTTGTCCCCTAGAAATTATTTTCATAGAATAGTAGGTACCCCAGAGTCATAAATTAGAAAAGAGACAACTAGTTGTTTTATTACGATTGGATAGTTCGATAGAGCCATTACTATAAGTCGTGTATTATATAAATAATTAACACTGTAAATAGGGAGGCTATATCTTTTACGTATGATCTCTCTTGACACTTGAACCTCTTTTTAGATGAACCTCAAAATACAAAATATAAAAACAGTAAGCCAAATGGGCCTAGTATAAGATGACATTATATAGTAAAATAATTCAGTGCATAAGTAAATTCATTTTATTTAGCAAATTGAATTAAACATTTGCTCATTTAATTCTCTTATGGTGGCACCCAACATATTAGATTGGCGCCCTATCAATATGACATTTAAAGATAAAAGACTAAATCTCCATTACAATCATTGAACATATATGTGCATACTTGGGCCGATCAGGAAGGCCAAGCTTTGTTGATCAATGTACACTAGACCAGTAAGAGGGTCCATCATTAATGAGACAAAACAATTAAACAACTATTTCATGTTGCACTTTATTAACCACAAGGATTGAGTAAAACGACACAGCCATAAGGGCATAACCATCATATTGTATCTTAGAGATGACAATATGATTTAAATTGGATGATAATCTGAACCATCTTGGGCTCAAGTATTGATGCTAAAAGTTTCCAACTAGTTATGAAGGAATTGTTTATCAATCGGGCTTCAAGCAAACAACCACATTGTACTAGCAATGCTAATAACACCAATTTAGGCCGGGAGATTCATATTTTTATGAGGGAAAGGAATATTACTTGAGAAATGGTTTGAAGAGAATAAGAGGGCCAGGGGGTATTTATAGGGGATTTGAATTACTATATTAGCCTCCCACTATGCTGCCACAAAGGTTTAGGAATAGCAAGGTGAATGTATTATGATTAATGCTAATAATTCCCAAGGTGGTGCATTGTAATCATCTAATTCTCTAGTCAAAACTATTAAAGGAGTGGTATTCTCCATAATCCAAAATCCAAAATCCTGCTAATTTTCTTTGCCAACTCCTTCTTGGGTACTACAAGCCCAACTTCTCAACCAAAAATTTACCCAGTCTTGTAATTCCACATGGTGATGATGACAATTTTTTGATGTTAATAATGATAATTTTTTGAGGTATTATATCCTTCCTCTCTTAAATAAAGTTTCGTCCCTGAAACTGCTACCCATTGTTAAATTTTGCAGTCAAACGTTGCCATTAAAAAAAAAAGGTCTCTAAATCCATCCATGTTGTCAAATGTTTTGATACACCTCTCCATATGCTGAACTTAATACTTGAGGTCTCCTTTTGATTTTGGGTCACAATTGATTCCTGCTTAGGTAACACAACCCCAAAATTTATAGATGATTTTGCCCTTATGGTTATCGATGTTTAACCCCAAAATTAACTATCTGAATAATCAAGAAATCAAGGCAATAGCTCAACTTTCAAAGAATATCAAACAACCCAAGTTTATGGTTTAGCCCAGGAAAAGGCTAAACTTTGTTGCCTTATATCTTGAGTTCTAGAGAGAGGGGGAGTTGATTCGTACACCATATGAAAGCTTAAGAATTCAGGGATCCAACAAATCAAGTTTGAAGTCATTTAGAGTTCATTTGGTTAGTCAAATTCAACTCCAAAGTCAACTGCTCTAGATTTGCATTTAGAGAGCTGTGAAGTCAAATGCCCAGTTTTGTGAGCGTAATTAGTCAAGTCTAAAATGCATTTAGAAAGCTGTGAATACACTTTTTGGAAATGCTTGTGAGTTAGCTTCAAGGTCATGAGAAGTAATCCAAGCCAGGTCAAGTGACAATAAGCACAAAGGAAGCATTTCAAAAAGATTGACTGTTCAGTTCCAGTTTTGACCATCTAGCTTGTGCGGACCATTTCTCTCAAATGGACGAGTCAATCTAATTAAACTTTTTACATTTGAAAATAGACTCTTCAAGCTTTCATATGACTCCTATTTCATCAAATTCGGACTAGAAAAAGGAGTTATGACTCGATGAATTTGACCCTGGTGCAGTGTTAACATGCTGAAGTCTAGAAGCATTGAATGCGATTGGAATTCTTCACTCCTAGGGAACAAGTGCATGGCCACCTGATTCCAAAGCTACATCTACCCATGCTAAGGTGGGAAGTCAAGATAACAAGTCTCCAAGCTAATGGGAACAAGTTTCAAGACCCCTAGTTTTCTGATTTACATGGTTTTCTCACTAGTTTATTTAGTAACTTGTTTTTATATTTTCTAAGAAGGGGAGCCTTGGAGCAACGACAAGGTTGTCTCCGTGTGACCAAAAGGTCACGGGTTCGAGCCGTGGAATCAGCCACTGACAAAGTCAGGTTAGGTTGCCTACAATTCACCCCATGGGGTGCGGCCCTTCCCCGGACGCTGCGTGAACGAGGGATGCTTGTGCACCGGGCTGCCCTTTACTTTTTTTTTATATTTTCTAAGCTAGTCTAGTAAGTTGTATCTTGTATTTTTCCTATGTAAGTTAGTTACCGAGAGTATTGGCCAACCATATATAAGCCATACTCGAAGTAAGTTGAAACACAAGTTGTGAGTTAAAGAAAGGTTGAGTTCAAACTCCCTCTAAGTTTCCCTCTCTTGCTTATCTCTAGTTTAACTCTCTAGAGTGGTGCTCAAGAGGCTTTTATAATCTTGTAAGTCATTCATTAGATCTAAAAGTTGAGCTCTAAGAATCTTGTGGTGATATCTTATCCAAGGTCCTTAGTTACTTATCTTTCTTTGTTATTTGCGTTCAAACCGTGATCACTATTTCTCTCTTCCTTTCACTATTGAGATCCCTTCTTTGTTTTTCATCTTTAAGGACTTAGAGGTGCATCAAGACCACTCTTGTAAGTCCACACAGTGATGATGATAATTTTTTTTCATGTTAATATTGATAAATTTTCGGGGTATTACAGAAGATTAGTCCAAGTTTTAAAAAGGTTTGAGTGAGGATTTGGACATAGTTTTATTGCTTGAAAACTTTTTGTTGAGAGAAAGGGAGATAGTATCTAGAGAAAAGAGAATTTTCCCTAAGCAAGAGGCTATAGAAATAAATGTGTGGACTTTCAAAGGTATACAATGTCCTCCTCAGTTGAAAGGTGATGATTATATTTATAGTGCTAGTAAGAAAATCTCACTAAGTGTGCTGTAAATCAAGGACCTAAATCAGATCAATTTACTTACCAAATTTTTATAAAAAATGGGTGGAAAATACTTGATTGACCTTCATTCTACTAGCAATCTGCTGATTAGCTTGATTGCGGCAATCAACTAAATAAAAACATATGGGATTTATACAGAGTGGAACAAGACAGGACCTAGAGCCTGTACTGGGACCCAACGCTAGTGGCTAATTTGTAGTAATGGACGTTGGGTTACAGAAACTTGCCGCCAGCACCTAGCAGCCAACTGGATCATGTATTGTTCATAAGATTTGTATTGCAAGGTAATGCACAATCCCATTGGTTATTCTCCCACTCACCCATCTTCAAGGTCATCAGTTGAAACCCCCATTTTCGTAAATTGCACAAACTTCAAGATTTTTGTCATTGTCCAATTATTTTCTAAACTTTTGGGTTTTTAAATGCTTTAAAAGCTTCAGGAATTTTTGCCATGAGAAAATAGTTTATTTATGGACTACTTTATGGTAATCCAAGTATCAGGTTGTTTACCCTCAATGGGATATATAATTGTCATACTGGGAGACAAGGCACATGATATGCAAGCATGTAGTCAATTTAAAATTTCGTAGGCAATAATTTGATAATATTACACTTTTATTCCTAACAAGCAGTATGAGAGCAGAGTTTGATTCCAATAAAGTTGCTTAACTTGTCTTTGTTTAGACATTGATTAGATGTTATTTCGTCAGTTATGTGGTGTTTTAAATATAATTGTTCAATTAATTACATTATTTAGGTCATTCCTATCATCTAAGCCTTGATTTGACTTCGTATTCGAATTATTTTTCTAGTGTTCGGTTGGATCTTTTCTTAATTTTCCATTGCTATGGTCAACACCAAATGAGTTCCTCGCCAGTTGCCTTTTCTTTTTCAATGTTTTATTGAGAATGATTTTTCTATATAAATTGGCACATTGTTATTTTTCTACCATGTATTTATGTTCTTGTGGATATTACATGAATCAACATACCAACAAATGAAAAGTTATATTACTCAATTGAGAATAAATCGAAACCTTGGTTAATGAAATTTGACTTGGAGCTATGTTATAACACCATAGAAAAACTCATCATCAATGTTTATTATTTATTCTCGAAAATTTTATACAAATAATAAATAATTCGTTCATGAACAATTCAATGCAATATTAAATAATTCCATATACACACGAGTATTATCTTATAAAATGATTAGTGTTGATTTTAGGGTTTAGATGAGAACACCCATTCGAAAGGAGAGAAGAAGCAGAGAAAGTAACTTCTGAAGAATTGCATTGATAAAAGAACAAAATACAGACCCCTAATATATGTAATACATATGTCGGTAAAGAAATAAAAGAAAAAGAAAATAAAGAAAAAGAAGTAAAAGAAAAATGCAAAAGAAAATAAATTTACAAAAAAGAAAATATTACAATATTTCTACACCCCCCCCCCCGGTCAAGTTGGACATTGGGAAACACAAGTCCTAACTTGGAACTGATTTGTTGATGTTGATTGGCTGGCAAAGGCTTGGTAAATAAATCTGCAAGCTGATTTCTGGTGCCCACATGTGATGTCTGAAGAAAACCTTCTTGAAGTTTGTCTCGAACATAATGACAATCAATATCCAAGTGTTTAGTTCTGTTATGAAAAACAGGATTTGCTGTAATATATTGAGCAGCTTTATTATCACAAAATAAGGTAAGGGGGTACGTTACCTGGACCTGAAAGTCGTGGAGGAGATTAGCCAACCAAACGAGTTCGCTAGTAGTTTCCGACATGGAGCGATATTCAGATTCTGCTGATGATTTGGAAGTGGTTTTTTGTTTCTTGGTTTTCCATGAAACCAAGCAATTACCAAGAAAAACACAATAACTTGTCAAAGATTTCCTGCTAAACACACATCGGCCCCAGTTTGCATCTGTGTAGGCATAAAGATCTAATGTATTGTTGGAAGAATAAAATAGACCCACATTAATGGTTCCTTTAAGATACCGGGCTAGATGTAAGGCAGCATTCATATGAGGCTGGCGAGGAGAGCTAACAAACTGACTAAGATGCTGAACAACATATGAGATGTCGGGTCGAGTGATACTAAGATACAATAATCGCCCAATCAATCTTCTATACTGTTCAGGATGAGGAAGCAAGTCTCCATCATCAATAGACAATTTGAGATTTGTGGGAAGAGGAATTGTGCTAGGTTTATAGGCAGATAAACCAAGGTCTTGTAAAATATCAAGGATGTATTTTCGTTGGTGTAACGTAGTGCCATCAATGTTTCTAGAAACCTCTATACCAAGAAAATATCTTATAAGACCTAAATCTTTAATGGTAAAGGCTTCATGAATTTTATGTTTAAGATCATTAATGTGGACGAGATTTTCACCAGTGATTAGAACATCATCAACATATACTAAGATAGCAAGGAAAGGTTGGGATTCTATTCTTCCTTTTGTAAATAGGGAGTAGTCTTGCTTGGATTGAGAAAACCCATTACGAAGAAGAAAACTCGTAAATTCTTTGTTCCACTGGCGGGAAGCTTGCTTGAGGCCATATAAAGATTTATTAAGTTTACATACTTTCCCTTTAGCTTTCTCATATCCTTCTGGAGGTATAATATAGACTTCCTCATCAAGTGTGCCATGAAGACAGGCATTATTAATATCTAATTGATGTATGGGCCATCCCTTGGTAGTAGCAAGGGCAATTAGAACTCTCACAGTTGGTAGTTTAGCAACTGGAGAAAATGTATGTTTGTAGTCTTTATCTTTTATTTGGTTAAAACCCCGTACTACAAATCTAGCCTTAAATCTTTCAATAGTCCCATCGGGTTTAAATTTAATCTTATAAACCCATTTAGAACTAATAGCCCTTTTATCAGAGGGTAACGTAGTAATGTCCCAGGTATGATTGGCCTCTAAAGCGGCTATTTCATTTTTCATGGCTTCAATCCATCGAGGATCCTCAATAGCTTGGGCATAGGTGTAGGGTTCTTTGATAGAAACAACATTGTGTAAGGAGGCGATATATTCTGTTTGATAATTTTGAAAGTCTTTGGCCTGAAATAAGGGATATACAATATTAGTGTGAATGGAATATGCATAATCCTGTAGCCAGGTAGGTGGTTTATGAATTCTAGAGGTCCGCCTGGGAATCTCTTGTATATCTTGTGTTTCAGGTGGAGGTGACGATAATATTGGAGTATCACTTGAAAGATGTGTATAAAGAGGAGAAGTTGGTGTATTAACTTCAACAATAGGAAGGTAGGCAGTAGGGGTGTGGTGTTGTATCAATTTAGAAGATTCTTTATGGAAAGGAAAATTTTTTTCTTCAAAATGGACATCCCTACTAACAAATATTTTATGAGTGTCAAGGTCATAAAGTTTGAATGCCTTTTGAGTAGATGGATATCCAAGAAATATGCATTTTCTGCCTTTGGGTGAGAATTTGTCAATATGCGGGGATAGGTCCAAGGTATAGCACAGGCATCCAATAATTTTTAGGTGAGACATGTCAGGTTTCATGTGAAATAAGGTCTCAAATGGAGATTTCCATTAAAGGAGACTAGTAGGCATTCGATTAATTATGTAAGTGGTAGCGAGAATACATGAGCCCCAAAATTTAGGGGGAAGATTAGCATGAATTTTGATAGCTCTAGCCATCTCAACCAGATGTCTATGCTTTCTTTCGACTCTACCATTTTGTTGGGGAGTCCTAGGTACACTTCTTTGATGAATTATACCATTTTGGTGAAATATGGAGGAGCATAATGGTTGGAATATCTCAGTGCCATTATCAGATCTAATGCATTTGACAGTAGTATTAAATTGATTTTGGACATATGCAATAAAGTTTTGAATATGACGAGGAACTTGCTGTTTATTATGCAACAAGTAAACCCAAGTATGTCTAGTGCAATCATCTAATAAAGTCAAGAAGTAATATGCACCACTTGTATCTGCAACTTTGTATGGTCCCCAAAGATCAACATGCACAAGATTAAATGGTTTACGGGCAAAAGATTTGCTAAAGGGAAAGGGAAAGCGATGAAACTTGGCCAACTGACAGGTATCACATACAAAATTTTTGCTTGTTTCAGCAGATACTGAAATATGATCAAGATGATTCATTTTTGACATAGACATGTGTCCCATCTTAGCATGAATAAGAGCTAATTCTTTTGTATCTAAGTTCCCAGAATCAAGCAGTTTGGTATCCAGCATGCAGTGTACTGTCTCTGTGCTGTAAGGGGTCTTAAAACTGTTCTTGTAAGTGTCAAGAATGTAAAGGCCTGATTCCTTGGGTCCAGCAGCCAGTGTTCTGTCAGTAGTAAGGTCCTGGAACATGAAATTGTGTCTCGTAAACCAAGCTATCAGATTAGAGTTATCCAGCAGTTTACTAACCGACAGCAAGTTATTTCGGAATTCAGGTATGTAAAGCACATCTTTCATAAATAAAAATTTGTCAAGATGAACATCACCAATAATCTTAACAAATTTGACTGATCCATCAGGCATTTTCACACAAACAGGTTTTATGAATTTTCTTTTATTAGTCAGCATGCTTATTTGATACGAAATATGGTCTGATGCTCCAGTGTCCACAATCCAGTAATTCGATTTTTCAGTTTTGTCAGCACTAAAAGATGTAGATATAGTAACATTACCTGTAAATCCATCCTCAGTGGAGCTGGGAGTTGTACCAATTGTAGTTTCTGAGGGATGTATACCTTTTAGGGCTTTGATGACTTGTTGACATACTGCATTCACCAGTGTATTGTTCACAAGGGATTCCTCAGAGAAGCAGGTAGCGTGATCAAGAGGGGATGCTTGGGATGCTTGAGTATCAATATGTGCCGCAATTTTCACCTTGGAGCCATACTTCTCCTTATACCATTCGGGATACCCATACAACTTAAAGCATTGATCGGTTTGGTGGCCCTTTACCTTACAATGGTCACAATACCTATCATTTTTGCCTCTCCTAACATCCTTTCTACCAACAGGTTTAGGAACTTGTTTTTGAGCAGTATAGGCCTCAATCTCTTGATGGCTTTGCATAATCCCAGTGATCTGTTTTTGTTTTTCAACTTGTTGGATGATGTAATAGGCTCGGTTAACAGAGGGAAGGGGATCCATAGCTAAAATCTACCCCCTCACCGAATCATATCCTGAGTTTAAGCCCATGAGGAATTGAATCAATCTGTTTCGGGAGTCTCTTTCTTGAAGATTCTTGACCAAGCTACACTTACAATTCTGTATAGCACCACAAGAGCATATTGGGACTGCATCTACTTCTTGTAATTCGTCCCATAGTTTCTTTAATTTGGAAAAATATAGAGATAAAGGCTCATTGTCCTGAGACAGGAGGGTAAGATTTCGGTGGAGTTGGTATATCTATGGACCATTGGGTTCCCCAAATCGCTCGGCCAATTCCTCCCAAAGTTCTTTGGCCGATTGAACATACATGAAACTCTCAGAAATTTCAGGTATAATCGAATTTAAAATCCAACACCTTACCATGTAGTCGCATCGAGTCCATTTCTGCAGTTCTACGAGATCCTCAATTGGTTTAGCGAGTGAGCCATCGACGAATCCCAACTTCGATTTTGCTCCAAGAGCCATTCGAGTTGATTTGCTCCAATTAGTGTAATTCACGCCATTGAAGGGCTTACTGGTGAGTTGCACGCTTGGGTGATCAGATCCGAACAACAAAAATGGATCTCCAGACAAATCTGAGGTATTTGTGTTCTTCGTACCCATCACGATTGAAGAGGAAAGATGAAATTTCAAGAAATTAGTAGCCTAGGAACAAGAATCGCGAAGAATTAGGTATTTGTTTGGGAAAATTTGAGAGGAATCGGGATCGAGAGCCTGAGGTGCTCTGATACCATGTTGATTTTAGGGTTTAGATGAGAACACCCATTCGAAAGGAGAGAAGAAGCAGAGAAAGTAACTTCTAAAGAATTGCATTGATAAAAGAACAAAATACAGACCCCCTAATATATGTAATACATATGTCGGTAAAGAAATAAAAGAAAAAGAAAATAAAGAAAATGCAAAAGAAAATAAATTTACAAAAAAGAAAATATTACAATATTTCTACAATTAGGAATGATTGAGTTATAATGTAATAGTAGTATATGGGGGTTAAGTTGTATAGTTACAGTGAGTTGTTTGTTATGAGCATGTTACTTATATATGCATGATACGCATTTTTGGAGCTTAGGATACAAAAGTCATTTTTGTAAATAATGCGATCATACAAAGATTATTATCTAAGTTTTTAATTATGTATTGTCTAACCTGAAAGTGCATAGAAGTACTGTAATTTTTTTGCTGCAAAGATGCATTTTTTCAGATGTTAGGATCTTTGTTCCTTTGTTTTAAGGGGCTAAATGGTAATAATTGTTACGAGAGGCTGTTCAGGTACTTCAATTAATCCATTATATAGAAATTTGATTGCCACTTCACCTGACGTGATTTGGCCTATTAGTTACATAAAGAGCCTACCCCAACCACTTTTGTTAACGAATTAGTCATGATTCATCTCCTCCCAGTGAGTTAATCGTCGTCCTTGTCTGGCATTCATTGCTCACCTCTGCTTGCAACATATGCGTCGATGAAAAACACAAATACAACCATGGCACTGATCATGACCCAAATTTGATAGCTGAGCCTTAAACACGGCAAGATTTTAGATAGTGAATGTTATTCTTTCTAATCAGTTGGGTATACATTATTTTAGGTTCTAGAATAATGCAAAGCCTTTCTTAGTATCTTCAACTCGTGGGAGACACACGTGAATTTGGCAGCTCCACAAATTATTTGAGTGGTGAATGTTCTTCTTTTCTTCATGATTTGTCATTAAACAATCCCTCTTGTTTTATTTTTCAATTCGTGGAAACGTTAAGATTTTGGTTTTCCTGCGTAGAGGGATGCTTCACAAATTTTTTGTTTAGGAAATTAAAATCCATGATATCAGTTCATCGGTGGTTGTTTATAGATAGCATACAGTTACGTACTTAGGCTAGTGCTTGTATCTTGTGAATGATTTCATGTTGGTCCAAGCTTGTACCTCATAAGTAGTAAAACAGAACTGAAGAAACTCATTAAAAACCTATCTTAATCTAGTGTCTTTACAGGTTTTACCAATCAGCGGAAGGGGAAAAAAAAAGGATCTTTGTCCGGTGTCTTTGTCTTTGTGTTTCATAAATGTCGGGATCTGATTTCCAGTCTCGGCCACTATGCGGCAGTGAGAGCACTTGGTGCAAGGTTGTTCCGGGTGGCACTGGCACATCTGTATTAGGTCTTCTTGTTGAAAAACAACTCGATTTTTCTCTCATTGAGACTGCCCTCCACAGCCTCCAACTTCGTCACCCTCTTCTTCGCTCAAAGCTCAAACTCGACGCAGATTCCAATGTTTTCTCTTTCCTAATTCCGAAGGCCCCCACTCTCAAGCTTCATCCGTTCGATTCTCAATCAACGGCTGAGATTGTCCGCCAGCATTCCGGGCCCTCCTCCTTTCATATTCTTTTAGAGCATGAGCTCAACCGTAACCCGTGGGTGAATCCTGACCCTTCATCAGGCACCGATGTCCTCCTTGCAAGCATCTACACCTTAGAAGATGGGGGTGCAAGAAAGTGGTCGTTGATTATCAGGGTTCATTCCGCGGTGTGCGATCGGACCGCAGCAGTGGAAGCAATGAAGGATCTGACGGCTATGATGAAGGAAGGAGGTGGGGGTGGGGTTGAGGAAGGAGAGGTTATTTTGGGGTTGGAGGAGTATGTTCCTGATGGGAAAACGAATAAGCCATTCTGGGCTCGCGGGGTTGACATGTTGGGTTATTCTTTGAATTCTTTTCGGTTGGCTAACTTGGATTTTGCTGACCCCGGTTCGCCTCGGTCCTCAAGGGTGGTTAGGTTGCTGATGGATTTGGAGCATACTACCAAGCTTCTTGAGGTGAGCATATTCAACCTTTTGATATCATTTTAACTTGTCCAGCTCTCGATTTATTTTTAGTGCTTCTAGTTTTATAACACCATAGTTCTTACTATGCATGCCAAAGAGGTCATAGCCTACTTGGTATGATGGTAGTCGTCTGAATTGAAGGTTGTCTAATTGAGTGAATAGTTTATATAGGCATTGAATAGTTTACCCTTCATTAATTTTTATTTTTTTAAGATTGTAGCATATCTTAAATTAATCCTTAACTATTCACATTAAATAAAAAGTAAGAAGATTGTCGTTTTAACCCAATACAACATCAGATTCAAGGTAGGTGTTAAGGCCGGAGAATTGGATATAGGGTGGGTAATCAGTGAATCTAAGAGTTGTGACCTATGAATTTCGTATTGCCAACTTTAAGGCTAGGTAAGCCTTGCTCAATTTAATTTTCTTGAATCGTCCTTATTGCGTTATCCATTGGCGTGCATATATAGCTCCAATGAAAATTATTACCTTCACCTGATTTGGGAGTAGATTTTTTTTCTTTTTTTTTTTTGGAATGAAATTCACATAAGATAACCATGCATCTAGCTACTAGGTAGACTCACATATTCTACTCCATGCCACATGATAAATATGTCCTTAATATAGGTTTCTGCTTACTGACATCATATATAGCTGTTAATTCAATCATCTTCTCAACTAGCTAGGCATCTCCCCCTTACTAACCCAAACACGATGGGGGCTTTTTTAATGCATGGCTTAGTTTGCCAGGGAAGCTCCCTGCAGGAAGCATTGTCTTAGCTGATTATAAGGTGGATGCACCTCTTTAATTGACATGCCTTTTACCCTCGAGGAGATGCATGTTTCTACGACTTTGCTTTCAAGTTTTAAAGCGATGACTTCCACCAAAGCCCACCTTTTAGCTTAGTAGCTCAAATTCCAGAGATTTTTTTTTTTTCTTTTTTGGGTGCAGAAGAGGGACCATGCCCCATAAAGAAATTTTATTACTTCACATTTCAGAAATTTACATCCTACATATCTTTGTTGTTGTTGACCTAATTGTCATGGTGGGCCTGGGGGTTGTTCTGCTCCACCAATTTTTTTGAGTTTCAGGCAAAATAACAATGTCCATCGTTCATTATTTTTTAGTTGATTGGACTATAATTGAAATGATGCAGTTTGCCACTTCCTCCTCTAATTCTTTCTGAATTTGCTTCCACATATCCGCTTTTTATCTCATTTCGTCCTTATGTGCGAAGTTTATCATGGGGTTTTAAAGAGTGGGAATTACTGTAATATATGGCTAAAGGTTTTTAATTGTAATGTAAAGGTATGCAAGACTAGAGGGATCAAATTATGCGGCGCCTTATCAGCTGCAGTTTTGATGGCTGCAAGGTTGGCTAAACGTCTGCCCGATGGTGAATCTGAAAAATATTCTGTGGTAACTATGACGGATTGTCGTAAACTTCTGCAGCCTCCGCTTTCTAGTCGCCATGTTGGTAAGCTTTTACCATTAACGCTCTTTTTAACTTCTCATTTAGTCAAGAAAATACAGAAAGTATGATGGGAAGAGGTATCATAGCTTGCTGTGGCTTAGTTTTAATTGACCCGCCACACTTCATGCTTGATAACATAGAATTCTCTAATGGATAAATTTTTGGATAGAAAGCCTAGGCATTGGGAGGGTTAGATATTTCTTTCTTTCGTAATGAAATTCATGTCTTTGGGAGGGCTTGCTTGCTGGTCGTTCTCCCACATTTAAAAAAAAAAAAAAAGAGTCAAGAAAAAGGAAGGATCGATGCAAGCCATTGATTGGTTTTCTTAAGGCCTATTTGGTGAACTCCTAAGTCACGAGAGGCTTAGCTTTCGGCTCCCACAAATTTACTAGCTAAGTAATCTTATTTAAGCGCATAACTTTCAAAAATAAATTGCAACCAAATATCGAAATAGTACTGTTTAAACAATTCTATTAAAGCTAGACTAAGCAGAACATGACGACGCTTCTGTGTGCATCATGCAGGATTTTACCACTCTGCCATTCTTAGCACACACGAAATGAAGGGAGGAGAGGAGCTATGGGACTTTGCAAAAAGAATCTACACATCCTTCCGAGATGCAATGAACTCGAACAAACATTTCTCAGACATGGCTGATTTCAACTTCCTCATGTGCAAGGCCATTGAAAATCCTGGTTTAACTCCTTCCTCTTCCTTGAGAACATCCTCCGTCTCGGTCTTTGAAGATCCTATTGTTGGTCAAAACAATGAGGTTCATACTGGGCTAGGAATAGAGGATTACGTGGGTTGTGCATCCGTACATGGTGTGGGCCCCTCCATTGCCATGTTCGATACAATAAGAGATGGAAAACTAGATTGCGCATGTGTCTACCCATTCCCCTTACATTCAAGGGAGCAAATGCAAGCGTTGATCGATAAGATGAAGACAATTCTTATTGATGCTGTGAAGTAAGGCCACACAAAAGGCCTATTTGAAAAGCTTGTCATAGTGAGATTTTAATTGTAATTACATGATTCTTGTAAATGCACCATTGGTACTCTGTTTTTCGTGCAGCCCATTTTTGCAATATATATGTCTGATCCTTCTTCCTTGCAGTGAGGTCAGTCCCTCTTGGTGAGCAGGTTTAAAGATCATAGCCGTAACATATAGAAGCAATTAGTTGGTAATAGTTGGGCTACCAAAATTCACACGTTATTCTCATCAAATGTGTTTTTCTTGAAATAATCGCATATGATGGCTTATAGAGTATCTTAAGGGATGAATATTGAAAGTCATTGTTGTTGATAATTGCTTTAAGTTATGCTGAAACTAGCTATTTAAAAAGCCGATTTAGAGCCTTCTAATTGTTTTATCAAGCAATTGGAGTATGAAGTACATGTTATACCCAAATCGCATTGAAGGCAACAAATTATAGTATACCACTGACCTGAAAGCTAAATTCGCCCGACTCAGGTGCAAATCGATAAGGTAAAAAAGCTCCCCAAGATTTAGCATAGCAAACTTCTCACTCATGCACTTGAGGGAGAAGCTACAGAGTATAACAGTTTGTTGCCTAGGAAGAAAAGGAGGAAGAGAAGAGGAGAGAAGGTTTCTGGTTTTATGTGTATGTTTCACAGCTGCAGAAGGGCTCTTTATATAATAGTCTGATTGAGAAAAGAGCTGTTGAATAGCATTAAAAAGGGAGTAAATTAGGGGTGGAAATTTGGGAGAGGGAGAGGATCATGGTAACTGAAGCAGTAATGGAGGAAGACTAAGTCAAGCTAGCCGTTAGAGTTACGACAGCTTACATGCAAACAATCCGAAAAAAATTCCTCCAAAAATATAATCAATAAGCCCGCGGCCCGGCCTAGACCGGGCGGGCGGGCGGTGGAGGTGCGTGCATGCGTGTGGCAGCCCAAGTCCCCTCAACCCCCTTAAAACATGACTTCTAATTATTTAACAAGTACAAGGAGAGTGGGATATATAAACTCTTCAAACCACTCCCAAAAGTTCCATGTGGGATAACAAAAGAGATAGAGAGATTAAGAGAACACCCTTTTGGGGAGTTGTTATTCCAACAATCCCCCACTAATGGAACACAAAAGGAAAAGAAGAATGAGAAAAAGTTTCCTCGACAAGAAAGGTCAGATACTTAAGTATCAATGTCTTTCGATTGAATTGATACGTAGTGAAGAGAGGCAACATCTGAGTCTAAAAAGTGAACTTAGTCTTGAACTTGTTAGACTTTGAATGAGGCCCTGTCGACACTTATCAACCCTAACACATGTATACTCTGCGATAATCACTTAGGCTTTTAGGCCCATGCGCATATCTCGGGTCTCATAAGTGCTCTAGAGAGACAACCCTAGTCTCTCAAAGAAGGCGGCCAAACCTTTATACTTACTTAGGTAATTCCATCAGTCTATATATCTCTATTTAGACCACCATATCATGGCTTGGAATTATTAAGAACGTATGTTAGCTCAATCTCTTATAGAATGATGATGAATCCATCAAGTGCTTCTCTATAGCACCACCATCATATGCTATGGATTCATTAATGTGCTTCTCCATAGCACAAGCACTGCCACACGTCATAGGGATGGGAAGTAGTGCAATTAGAAGATTAGTATAGCTTCATTTGACCACAAGTGGGTATCCACCATACCTCTTAATTCCATGGGCTTTAGCCCCTTCCCCCTCGATGATTCGAGAACTACTCTTGATCTTGGCAATGCCTTTGTGAGAGGATCTACTAAGTTTTTCTCGGATCTCAAATACTTCAAAGAGATAACACCATGCTTCAGCAATTGCTTTACCACACTATGTCTAATATGGATATGTCTCTTTTTTCCGTTGTAGACATTATTGTGCGCAACTCCAATTGCTGCTTACGAGTCACAATGTAAGGAGATAGGTGTTGACTATTTCCCCCACAATGGTATGTCTGTTAGGAGACCCTTCAGCCATTCTGCTTTTTGACCTGCCAACTCAAGAGTAATAAAATCAGATTCCATGGTTGAGTGAGCTATACATGTCTATTTTGCAGACTTCCATGAAATAGCTCCTCCTCCCAATGTAAAGACATAGCCACTAGTAGAACTCACCTCATCATTATCAGCAACCCAATTTGCATCACAAAAACCTTCTAGTACAACAGAAAGTTTACAAAAATATAAACACCTGTCTATAGTACCTCTAAGGTATCTCAACAAACGATGAAGTGCATCCCAATGTTCTTTAGCAACGTTATGAGTGTACCGACTTAGTTTACTAACAGCATATGCAATATCAGGACGAGTGTAGTTCATGAGAAACATCACACTGTCCTTTATTTTTGCATATTTAGTTTGGGATACACTAGGTCCTTTGTTTTTCCTAAGTTGTATGCTAGAGTCATACGGAGTTCTCACAGGTACCACATCAAAAGAATTAAATCTTTTCAGTATTTTCTCAATGTAATGAGACTGACACAAGGAAAAGCCACTCTTGGTTTTTCTAAGTTTAATCCCCAAGATCACATTTGCCTCTCCGAAGTCTTTCATTTCAAAGAGAGAAGACAAAAGTCTTTTAGCCTTATTAATAACAGACAAGTTGGTACCAAAAATCAGCATATCATCCACATATAAGCATATGAGCGCATAATTAGATCCAATCATCTTGGAATAAATATGAGAATATGAGTTGTTAACAACAAATCCATTTTTCTCTAAAGAGCTAGCAAATTTTTCGTACCACTATTTGAGGGCCTGCTTTAGACCATAAAGAGATTTTCTCAGTTTGCATACCTTGTTCTCCGGACCGGGAACCTCACACCCCTCAGGCTGCGACATATAAATCTCTTCTTCTAAGTCACCATTGAGAAAAACTATTTTAACATCCATTTGATGCATAACAAGATCATGAATGGCAGCTGCAGCAACTAGAGTTCTGACCGTTGCAATTTAGTCACAAGGGAATATGTATCAAAGGAATCAATTCCCTTCTTTTGGTCAAAGCCTCTAATAACTAATCTGGCTTTGTACCTTTCAATAGAGTCATCCGTCCTAAGTTTCTTCTTAAAGATCCATTTACTACTAATAGGTCTACTTCGCTTAGACAAGTTGGTTAGCTCCCAAGTTTTGTTTGACTCAAGGGAATCTATTTCACTTTTAATGGCTTCTTTTCAAAAGGTAGCATCTATAGACCTCATAGCCTCTTGGTAGGTTTTAGGATATTCCTCAAGTAAGAACAGAAAAACAAACTCATCAGTTAATGCATCAACATCAAAGCTCTCAAGGACTTCTATAAAAAAAACAAAGTGATAAAATCAGGGCCAAAACTAGTTTCAGTCCTCTGTCTCTTGCTTCTTCTAGGTTTAGTTACAAGTCTCTAACACTAGAGTTGGAAGCAGGCA
Organism: Selenicereus undatus; assembly: GCA_017589665.1. Lineage (NCBI taxonomy): Eukaryota > Viridiplantae > Streptophyta > Magnoliopsida > Caryophyllales > Cactaceae > Selenicereus > Selenicereus undatus. The sequence goes on from JACYFF010019584.1 coordinate 40,364,478, forward strand.
AGTTCACATGTTTAGGCATGACATTAGACACAACATGTGGCACATGCTTTTTCAAAGGGAAAATATGCTCAAAAAATTCAGCATCCCTATACTCAGAAAAAGAGAAATCAGATAATGACATAAATCTGTATACAGCACTGTTCATAACCAATGAAAATAGCATCAAAGGTCTTGGGGCCAATGTTCGAACGTTTATGACTAGGCAGTGCAACTTTGGCCAAGCACCCCCACACTTTCAGATAATTTAGGTTTGGAGCATATCCTTTCCATAACTCATATGGGGTTAGATCTAACTTCTTATGGGGAACTCTATTGAGTATAAAACAAGCAGTCAAGACAACTTCCCCCCCACATATTATAAGATAATCCAGAACTTATAAGCATGGCATTCATCATATCTTTAAGGGTACGATTTTTCTGTTCAGCAACACCCTTTTGCTAAGGCGTGTAGGGGGCACTAGTTTCATATATTATCCCATTTTTCTCACAAAAAGTAGTCAAGGAATTGGTGTCATATTCTCCACCTCTGTCGGACCTAAGTCTCTTGATTTTTCGGTCTAACGGGTTTTCAACTTTAGCTTTGTACTTTGAGAACATTTCCTCAGCCTCATCTTTAGACTTGAGAAGGTAGACCTTGGTATACCTAGAGTAGTCATCTACAAAAGTGATATACAATTTCGTTCCACCCTTACTCATTGTGTTCTTAAAGTTTGCTAAGTCTAAATGTACAAGTTCTAACAAATTTGTTTTTCTAGTAGTTACTGATTTAAACGGTTTCTTGGCGAATTTTGCTTCAACACAGATAGGACACTTAGAATAGTTTTTAGTATTCACATTCGGAATTAATCGCATGTTTCTAAGCCTTTTCAATGAAGCAAAATTAACATGTCCAAGCCTACCATGCCGCATATCAACACACTCAGCAATATAAATAGAATTGACAGTAGTTTCATTATTAACTTGCGTAGTAACATTCAGAATAAGTAGTCCCCCAGTACGATACCCCTTCCCAACAAAATCCCCATTCTCCATGATAACAACTTTGCCAGCTTCTTGCAAAATCTTTCAACCAGTAATATCAAGAAGGGCACTAGAAACTAAATTTCTATGAAGGGAAGGAACAAACAAGATATTACTTAAAGACAACAGTTTTCCAGAAGTAAACTTAAGTAGAACCTTCCCTTTACCGTTGATAGCCGCTATAGATGTGTTGCACATGTAGACGCATTGTCCATTAGCAACATCTTCAAAGTCGACCATAAGTTTTCTATTGGCACAGAAGTGTCTTGAAGCTCCAGAATCCAGAATCTATTCTGTCAGGTTGTGTACCAGATTTGCCTCCAAGGTGGTAACTGTACATATGATTTCATTGTCCTTGGTTTCAGCAATGTTGGCAGTAGGTGGTGTGGACTTCTGCTTGGCTTGAACTGACCCGTTTCACTTATTACATTGGTAGGCCTTATGTCCAGGCTTGTCACACACATAACACACTACTTTGAGCTTCTGAATTTTCTTGTTAACAGCATTCTGGTTTCTAAGATTATGATTTGACTTCTGGAATTTCTTTCCTTTGCCTTTGAACATGTCTTTGTTTGTTGACACAGCAGATTCAACTAAGTTAGAATTAACAGAATTTAATGAAAGGGATGACATCTTATCTTTCAACCGGTTTGCCTCTTCAGTTCGCATGTGGCTGATTAGTTCCTTCAGCGTGAGATCCTTCTTCTTATGCTTGAGATGGCTTCTATAATTGCTCCAAGATGATGGAAACTTTTCAATCAACACGTTGGCTTGAAGAATCTCGCACATCTTCATACCTTCCGCCAGAACCTCAGCGCACAGATTCTCGTAGGTGTGAACTTGTTCCATGATCGGTTTGTCATCCACAATCTGGAACTGCAGGCACTTGCCGATGACGTACTTTTTCTTTCCGGCATCGTCTAAAGCATATTTCGCTTCCAATTTGGTCCATATGGCCTTTGCAAATTTGAAGATCACAAATAGATCAAACAGTGGGTTGGACATATTGTTCAGTAAATAGCTACGAACCAATTTATTATCCTTTTCAAGTTTCTTCTTGGTAGCATCATCAAGTGGGATGGAGGGTGTTTTAGGAGCAACAAGAGTGGAAGGTTCAACATCAGTTGTTGTTTCGTCAAGAAGGTCAGTAGTGAGAACATAATCGATCTCAAGTTGGTCAAAACTGAGGAGTAGTTTCTGAGACCAACGTTTGCAATTGGTTCTATCAAGGGGTTCAATTTTGTAGAGTTCTTGGAGAGTTTTTGGTGTTGCAGCCATTGAATTTAGCTTTTAGATTGTTGGAATAATTGGTGTAATGGCTGCTATGATGACAGAGGAAAAACTATGTTGTGGATGAGATCACTTACCTGAAAGCTAAATTCGTCCGACTCAGGTGCAAATCAATAAGGCAAAAAAGCTCCCCAAGGTTTAACACAACAAACTTCTCACTCGTGCACTCGAGGGCGAAGCTATGGAGTATAACAGTCTATTGCCCAGGAAGAAAAAAAGGAAGAGAAGAGCAGAGAAAGTTTCTAGTTTTCTGTGTGTGTTTCACACAACTGCAGAATGGCTCTTTATATAATAGTCTGATTGATAAAAGAGTTGTTGAATAGCATTAAAAAGGAAGTAAATTGGCGGTGGAAATCTGGGATAGGGAGAGGATCATGGTAACTGAAGCAGTAATGGAGGAAGACTCAATCAAGCTAGCTGTTAGGTTTACGACAGCTTATATGCAAACAATCCGAAGAAAATTCCTCCAAACATATAATTAGTAAGCCCGCGGCCGGACCGGACCGAACAGGTGGGCGGCGGCAGCGCGCGCATGCGTTTGGCAATCCAAGTCCCCTCAACCCCCTTAAAACATGAATTCTAGTTATTCAACAAGTGCAAGGAGAGTGGGATATATAAACTCTTCAAACCACTCCCAAAAATTCCATGTGGGACAACAAAAGTGATAGAGAGAGTGAACACCCTTTTGGGCTGCCATTACGCCAATAGCCTTGATGTGAATAATTTTCACTTTAAACATAGCTCCCAACACTCCGCATTTTTGGGTATTTAGTTTAGTAGCCCAAGGGTCATTTTGAATATATTTGTCGGAAATTTCAAATTGAATTGCCCCAAAACAATAGAAACATATGCAATTTAAGTTATTTATACTATTTTGAAGTTCAAATTGTCTAAATAATACAAATCTAAAATGGCCATTAAATTGTTGCCTAAAAAAAACAGTAATTGAATTATTGAAAATAGATACTCCAAAGTTTGAAGTGTTAGGAGCTCTTTTTAAAATTTAGATTACCGGATCAAAATCGTCCAAAATTTGAATAATTCATGCCTAATAATCTCTTTATAAAATAACCGCGGGTACATCATTCTAAATTTTAATTATCTTCTAATTATATAAATGTTATTTCTGTATCGGTTTTAAATTACTCATAGTCATCGTGAGTATATACGTATCACATATGCTAAATTCCACAATTGTGCATTGGAAAGTAGGACCATCCTCCCCTCCCCTCCCCTCGCCCCGGGGCCAAAAAAAAAAAGAAAAAAAGAATATTCTGAAGTGTAAACTGAAACTAATTGCAAAAGTAGGTCCAACTATTTGAAGTCTGATTAAATCATGGAGAAGTGTTGGTGGTGTTTGAGTATCATAAAACACCTTAAGTCTTCCTCCATCAATTTAAACTTTTAGTACAAATTGACTTTTTGAGTGAGTCTCAATTAGCTTAAATGGTAAAGTTCCTATGACTTGTCATCGAAATTTGGAGCATTTGTGCCTCATTAACACACATACACAAAAAATGATCCTTTCGACTTTTCAATCCAAAAATAAGGTTCTTTGTTATAGTATTAGAGCATATCTGAATAAGCGAGAGGTTTTAACAGTGTTAAATTTTAATAGCCATCATAATAAATAGGACTTACAACATTCACACTCTAAACTCAAATTCGCATGGAAAATATGTTAGAGAATATAATACACCTTTTGATCTTTCAACTACTACTTTAAATTGTTACTTGTGATGATTCTAGAAATAAATCTCATCTTCCACTTTGTTAACCATAGACTCAGGTATCAAGTGAGAAACTGAGAATTGCTCCAATGATACGGTGGCAAAGGTTTCATACTTCCCACAAGGGTTCGAATCTCAGTGAACATAATTTCCTTGGGGAAAATTGTGGTATTCCTATAGGCCTCTTGTAGGTGACAGGATTACGCCTCCATTGAGCTCAATTTGATAATTATGTAACCCATTCCTTCATGTACAAGCCCACTGAACTTACGCCCTAAAAAGGACCCAATTGGTTTGGTGCTTGCGTAAACCCCTCCTTCATCCACTAGCGCATTAGACTTAGGCTTTGTTCGACAAAATTAGAGGTTTAGGGAGCAGCTAGCTGTTTAGCTAGTGGATAACGTTTTTAATTTAGGTGTTAGCGGATAGCTGTTTGGATGAACAATTGAAATAATAGCTATTGGCTCACTTGATTAATGTAAATTGACATAAAAGGATATAGATTATTTCCAAAGAATATTTTTTGGCAAAAAAAAAAAAATGAAATGCTACTTTTGAATGCACAACGTTAGTACTATTAATTTTTCAGAAACGCTGCTTAAAATGCTAAACGTTACTTGAAATGCTAGTCAAAATACTATATTACCAAATACTAAAAATTACCTAATGAGTATATTCACTAAGTCAAAATACCAAACGTTATCCAAAATACTGTTAATGAACACACTCTTAAATTCTAAAAAGGACCCAATTGGAAAACCAACTTACCACTCTAACAAAAAAGCAGCGGACTATGATAACTCATTCTCTTATCATTCTATTAGCTAATTAATTTGTGTATTCCTTTTAGTTGCATTAAGTATAATGGTACCTATCCTTTACCTAAACGACGCCCTGATTAAACAAAGGAATCAGCCGCTGCCTGCCAGACATTTTGCTTAGCGTCTGGCGACAATTTACATCTGAAAAATGCGTCATTCGTTCGGGTACAGGTCGGATTAAGTTCAGGTCGGGTTATGTTTGGGTTAAGTGACATTTTTTGTCGTTTCGGTTTGGGTCTGGTATGGTTCGGGTCGGGTCGATTTCGGGTCCATCAATTTTTGGTCAAATACTCTCATCATGCGAAAAAAACAACTTTGTAGAAAATTTCGAGTCGGGTATGGTTCGGTTCGGGTTAATTCGGATTTCGGGTCCACTTTCGAGTGAGCATATTTCGGATGTCGGGTCGGGTATGGGTCCGGGTCGTTCGGTTTGGAATTATGAGTCAGTTTTACCAGGTCTAGGCGACATGCACCATATTACACTTCATCAACTACTTGAATAACTACTTGTAATCAACCCCACCATAAGATGGAAAGCACTTCAACCCCCACTAGAGAGACTGGAATTTGTGACCGTTTTTCTATGACCTCTATGAAATGGTCACAAATTGTGACCAATTTTATGAGGGATAGAGGGTGGTGTGAAATTTTTGACCAAAAGTTAAATGGTGTGAACTTCAATCATATTTTGTGACCATTGTTCATATCACCATAAAATTGGTTATAGTTTTCAAATTTTGAAAATTCGAAAATATTTTTTCCTTTATTTTTAAGATTAAGACTAATTTTTCTTTTTAAAAAAAAAGGCCAAACTAATTTTGTGACCGTTGAAAACCTGGTTCGTGGTCACAAAATTGGTAAAACCAAATAATTAACCCTAATGTGTATTAGAGCATGAACAATGGGCAGCTCGCTCGAAGAGAGAGAGAGGCGCACGAGGAGAGAGAAGGCTCAGGTGTCTGTAGTGGGCGGTGGCGGCTCGCAGCTTGACGAGCTGCTACGAGGCGCGAGGCACCCCTTCTAACTTTTTTTTTGTCCTTTAGCGCCCCAAAACGACGTTGTTTTTGGGCGCTAACCAATTTTTTTTTTTTTTGACTTGGGCTGTTTGGGAAAACGAAAAAAGCAAAACAAATGGCAGAGACCGGTTGGGCAGTGAGACGTTGGGCCAATGTCTCTCTGCCCCATTGTAATTTTGTGGTAATTCTTGTTATAAATGGATAAAATTTGTTTCAATTTTTCTCTCACAAATTCACTCACTCTCCCATCCTCTCCATAAAATCTATCATTTTGTTTGCATCTTTATTGAGTTAATTTATCAAGGAATAAGTGAGAAAAATAGTAAGAATTTCTATTTTTAGCTTCCTTAAATACTTAATTTGTAAATTAAATTTGAGATTTTTGTAGTTATAGATAAGTTGTTGGTGTTATATTTTGTCAAGGAAGAAGTGAATACAATTGTGAGTAGCAATTTAATTTATTGTTATGTGTTTGTTGATATATTAACATTTATAATATGTTTTTAATATAGTAGCTATGAATTAATTGTTCAAATGTGTTGTTAAAATGGAGGGCGATGTTCATGAAATTGCACGTAGTGTAAGATATGTATTCAATTGGGAGTGAAAATTAAATTTTAATTTGTTGGAAAATATTATTATGTGGTAGTTTATATTGTAAACGTTATAAGGATTATATGTTACTAATGTAATAGCTATGAGATGATATATATAGTAGAATAATATGAAATAATTAAATGTTATTTTTGTAAAGTCAAGATAATTAAAATTCGATTATATGTTTTTAACAAAATATGATTATATGTTTTAGGAAACATTTTGACATAAAGGTTTTAAATATTGCATGAAAATATGATTACGTTAATATTTTAAAACATGTTAAGCTTATTAAGTTGGTGGTTGTTAAAATGAATACATTTGGATAATATGTGTGAAATAATTAGGAGAATATGGAAATTAGTATGGAAATGAAAAATTTTGAGCATATGTTATTTAAATGAATATGTTAATGTATATGATAATTAAAATGGACATGTCAGTTGACAAAGTGACTGGTTTCCCTTATTTTTGATATATGTTATGATAATGATGACGGTAATGTGTATGATAATTAAAATGAACAAGTAACTTGATAAAGTGAGTGGTTTCCTTTTTTTTTATTATATGTTATTAAGAATTACAAATGAACATGTTAATGTATATGATAATTAAAATCAAGATATTACTTGATAAAGTGAATGGTTTCCTTGTTTTTTTAATTGTATGTTATTAAAAATTTAAAATGAGCATGTTAATGTATATGATAATTAAAATGAACATGTTACTTGATAAAATGAATGGTTTAATTTGTTTTTCATATATGTTATTAATATGAACATGTTAATGTATATGATAACTAAAATTAACATGCTATTTGATAAAATGAATGGTTTCCTTTATTTTTCGTAAATGTTATTAAAATGAAGATGGTAATGTGTATGATAATTAAAATGAAAAAGCTATTAAAAATTGAAATCAGCATGTTACTTGATGAAGTGAATGGTTTTCTTTTTTTTTATTATATGTTTTTAAAAATTAAAAATGAACATGTTAATGTATATTATAATTAAAATGAACAAGTGCATTGATAAAATGAATGGTTTCCTTTATTTTCCATATATGTTATTAATATGAACATGGTAATGTGTATGATAATTAAAATGAACAAGTTACTTGATAAAGTGAATTGTTTCCTCTTTTTTTTTTTACATGTTATTAAGAATTAAAAATGAACATGTTAATGTATGTGATCATTAAAATCAACATGTTACTTGATAAAATGAATTGTTTAATTTATTTTTCATATATATTATTAATATGAACAAGTTGATGTATATGATAACTAAAATTAACATGTTGCTTGATAAAGTGAATAGTTTCCTTTTTTCTTAGTATATGCTACTAACAAATTAAATTGAACATGTTAAATGTATATAAGAATTAAAATGAACATGTTACTTGAGGCACTTTTTAATACGATTAATTATAAATTTGTAGGTGGTAATTTCATCTGAAATATGGATCCTAACACTCCCTCGTCCTTTATGAGCTTGCTTGAGGGCGATGATTCACCCCAAGTGGGGGGG
>JACYFF010019584.1:40372490-40388743 GCA_017589665.1 Selenicereus undatus
TGAGAGTGAATACCCGTACTACCCTACTTACTATCCACCACCCCCTCCTAATCCAAATTACCTTTCTGCGGGGAGCAACTCCACCCCCTCATCCACACCGATAGGATCATTGGTCAGGTTAGGGCAGTCTGAGACAAACATTGAGGCAAGTACTGATGAGGGGGACGTGGAGGAAGTAATGGGAGGTACAATTGGTGGTGCGGTTTTTGAGGGGGAATGGAAAATTAAATTAAAGAAAAAGGAAAATGATGCCTCAAATACTCACGATTGTCAGTCGTAGTACTTAAGGGTCGGTCCACAGGAAAAACGTGAGATTTATGGTCATTTAAACAAAATGATTAAACTAAATTAACTAAACTAAGTGATGTTATTTAAAGCAATTTAACAACCTAATTCAACTAAGCATCAAAACAACCTAATTAACTAAATAAACTAAACCTAAACTAACCTTTATGTTAATTAACCAAATTAACCAAACTAAACTTGAAATTAATCATGATTCAAAAACTAACAACCTAATTCCTTTATTATTCTAGAATTAAACTAAGGCAGATTGTGACAATTAATTAAGCAGTAGGGGAGGGAATTGAATTGAAGCAGAATCAACAACAAGAAAACAGGGGAAAGGGAAACGATTCTGAAACAACGAAGAACAAAGCATCAGCAGTGAGTAAAGAAGAACGAAACTCATACCAAATTCCCTGACCCAATTCGACCATCATCTCCACTGATTCACAGAGAAGGTAGAGAGCTTCATCTCAGACATTGCCCAACATGCGAACAAGGAAATGAAATGCAGGGGAAGGGGAAAGAAACTAAACTACTCAGCCTCAGGTCTCATCACTTTGCAGCTTAGCCATCGACACTAATGGTTGTACTGCCATTACTACCTCAGCAAAATCAGAACATAACAGAACAGGGGAGGGGGAAAGCGAATGATTGCAGACAAAATTTTCTACAATTATGAACCAATTCAACCAAAATTCGAACCCTAAATTCGAATACCTAATCTTGAAACCCCAAATTGAACGGAACGAAAATCAGGGAAAAAGAGAATAACGGATGAAATTCAACAAAATTGCAACCAACTGAGCAAAATCGATCTGAAATTCGCAAGCTACTACTACGTACTCGAATTGAAGTGTAATTACATAAAAGCGAACCAAGAACAATTGAAATCGAACCGTAATTTAGAATTTCAAAATACAATTGAAATTAAACTAAAATCTAAACCCTAAAAACGGAATTTAAACCTAATCCTAATCCTCAAATCTAACCTACGCTACCTGACCTTCGAACATGGCGTCTTCTTCCTCCTTTTATACCCGAACCCTTCACCTCTGGACACTTCGATCTTCGGCTTGATGTGGACGGTGGATGAGAAGGCCAACAAAGGGGGTGTCGTGGATGGCTACAATGGTGAAGCTAGTGAGGTTGAAGACATGGATGGTGGAGATGAGACCCAGCGATGGTGGTTGGTGGTGTCGATTCTGTGGGTGAAGGGGTGGGTCAGGGAAATGGAGAAGAAGAAGACAGATGCGAAGAGGAAAGAGAGCGAGCGTGAGGAAGGGGAAGGTTTTTAATGGCTGAACCGGTTCAGTTGAACCGGCCGGTCCGGTTCAGGCTGGACCGGTTTGGTCTTTTTTTCTTCTTCTTTCCTGGCCGATTTTTCATCGATTTTTGGCCCGGTTCTTCAACCTCCGGCATTTCTTTTATTTTTCTCACTTTTTCCGCCATTTAAGCCCTTTTTCCGCATTTATTCAAAATCTGCAAAATAAAATAAAATCAATTAAAAACCTTAAAAATATTATTAAAACGAGCATAAAACCGGTGAAAAAGTACCTTAAAAATAGCACATTTTTAGCTCAAACATGCGAAAAAGTGGACAGTTGACGAAGATCAACAGCTTATTCGGGCATGGATAAATGTAGGCACGGATCCTATTGTTGGGGCTGACCAAAGGAAAGCTAGCTTCTGGAATAGGGTAGCCTTGACTTTTAATGAGTACCCTCCACAAGGAGAATTAGCACAAACTTCAAAGACATGCGACAGCCGATGGCTTTGGTGCACCCTAATAGTCAATAAATGGATAGGTATTATGCTCGAAGTGGAACGTAGTAACTACAATGGGCGGAATGATGCAAAGATTCTATAAGAGGCCCACAGATTGTACACTGAGCGTACAACAAAAAAGTTTGAGTTGGAGCATTCGTATGAGATGCTCAAGGACTAGCCAAAGTGGCAGGCGATATGTGACCCACCTAAGTCAGGGTCAGGATCGTAAAAAAGGTCTAAACATGACACCGAAGAGGCTAGAGATGAAGGTGTCGGTGGGAGTGAAAGACTCGAAGGCCAGAAAGCCGCAAAGAGAAGGATGAAACAAAAGGCGAACAACACTGTAGTTGATCTAGTAACAACTGAGTTGAAGGAGATAAAGAGTTCCAACACTAATATGAATGAAATGTTCAAGGAGTTCATCATCACAGCAAAACAAGACAAGGCTCAGAAAATGATGATCAGGGAAGCAAAAATGAGGAGAGAGGAGGATAGAATAATGATGATCGACACCTCCACAATGACTCCTCAACAAGTGTCTTACTACGAGCAAAGGAAAGCGGAAATAATGCAAAGGAAATATGGAAGCTCATCGTCACATCAGTAATATGTCTCCCCTCCCCCCTAATATTGTAGATTACGAGAACTATGTATCTCATCGTATGTTGTAATAGCTTACTATATGGTTTTTGTTTTCCATGTGTTGTATCAGACCTGAGTTTGGTATTATCATGTTATGTTATGAAGTCATACAAAATGGGTGTCCCTATTACTGTTTAATAAAAATGGTTACTCTTATGTACATTAACGTATAATCATTATTATGTTGTGCAGGCCATTTATAATGGATAATTTTAATATAGACACGCCTATTCAGGAGGAATCATCGTCCTCCTCTTCCTCATCCTCTTCTTCATCAGATGATGATGTCATGATCCTCGTAATGGGAGTGTACGTCCAATATCAACAATGAATGCAACAACAAATAATGTTCCTTGTGCAACTTAGGCAACCAATAGAAATGATGCCATCAACATCTACGCCTCGGATGCAAAGGAGATGTATTTAGAGAGATAGAGAAGCTGCCCACAATCGCTTATACCCAGACTACTTCGCCGAAGATTTAGTGTACAACGAACATCATTTTCAACGTAGATTCAGAATACGGAGGCACTTATTTCTCCGTATTGTGGAAGCACTTGGCAATTATTCAGAGTCCTTTCAGGTGAGGTACGATACAGCCGAAAAGTGTGGGTTGTCGCCATTAACCAAATCTACCGCAGCCATGCGCGTGGTCCCCTATGGTGTAGCAGCTGATTGCGTTGATGAGTACTTGAAGATTGGTGCGAGCACCACAACGGAATGCCTGAAAAGTTTGCCTCATGCGTTGTTGAAGTATTCGGGGAGCAGTACTTGAGAAAATCAAATCAAGCTGATGTTGATCGCTTACTGCAAATTGCTGAAGCCTATGACTTTCCCGGTATGTTGGGAAGCATACACTACATGCACTGGGAGTGGAAGAAATGTCCAATGGCTTAGAGGGCATCATTTCAAAAGCAAGTTTACAAGGTGCCAACAATAATCCTTGAAGTCGTTGCATCATACGACCTTTGGATAAGGCATGCGTCCTTCGGGTTGCCTGGAAGTTTCAATGACATCAACGTCGTTGATTGCTCACTGGTTTTCCAAGAGATGTACGAGGATCGTGCTCCTAAATGTGAGTATGTCGTCAATGAGTACAACATAGGATACTATCTTTCGGATGAAATTTATCCACAATGGGTGACATTTGTTAAAATTATCCAACTTCCCCAAGGGCCGAAGAAAAAACTTTTTGCAGAACGTCAAGAATCAGTAAGGAAGGATGTTGAGTGAGCACTTGGTGTGTTACAAGCTCGATTTGCCATTGTACGTGACCCCGCTCGTCTGATGGATCAAAGAGAAATTGGTATTGTTATGAGAGTATGTGTTATACTCCATAACATGATTGTGGAGGACGAGCGGGACAACTACGGGCTTGCAGTTGACTACGATGTTGTCGAGGGAACTGTCCCAGAGCCGATTGTTAACCATGATCATCATCCATGCTATGAGACGTACTTTCAACGATCCTACCAGGTTCGCAACTCCAATACGCATTTTGCTCTTCAATCAGGCTTGATTGAGGAAATATGGAAGCGAAATTGTTCAACTATTGTAATTTTTTTCCCGTCCCTTGTCAACCAATGTATCTTATTTTTATTTTACTATCGGACTCTTGTAATTTCTAATTTCATGCATGTGTGCTTTTTGTTTTCACAATCTTGTGTTTTTTAAATAATAATTATGACCCTCTAATTAGTTGTGTATGATAATTATTACGTGCACATCATTTTTTTTTCCAAATAAAGTTATACCCAAATAACCAACCAAAAAAAATTTTTTTTGAAAGCAAGTTAATTATTAGTTGTCCTCATTCATCATCATATTGTACTTTATTTTCAATTGTTCACATGTTGTAATTTTTATTTCATTTAATGTCAACCAACGTATCTTTTTTAATTTCTTTATCGAACTCTTGTAGTTTCTATATTTAGGCATATGTCAATTTCTTAATTCAAACTCTTACATTGTTCATTTCAAAAAATTTACGACCCTTCAATTAGTTGCGTTACCAAATTATCATGTCCAAATTATTTTTGCTAAAAATAATTAAACCAAATAACCAACCAAAAAAAAATAATCAAACAATTAAATATGATTAGGTGTGGGGTCCATAGGTATTATTTTATTTGGTGAGGGAAAGTGGAGAGCTTGCCATTAGAGATGAGGATTGTGAAACAAAAAATTAGAAAAAGGGTTGATGTGGCAGTGGTAGGGCCCAACTGGTGAGCCAAAAAATGGCTTATCATTGGCTTTGCTCTTATTTTCTCACACAGCCTCGAGCCCCCTCACGTAGCCACTGCCCAGAATGCTATTCTCCCACACTGTCCTCCTTCTCCCTTGCTGACTGCCTGGAACTTTCTTTGCTCCTAGTGCCCCTCAGGCCGTCTGATTGTCCAGAACGTCCTTCGCTCCCGGTGCCCCACGCTGTATGAGTCATCTCATTCGCTCACGTTGCACAAAACACGGCTCTTTCCTTCGCTACCCCATGCCTTCTGAGTCTTGCCCTACCTCTCTTCCTTCAGTGCCTAGAACAAGGCTCCAAACCACACCAGACCAGGCCGGGCCAAGCTAGATCTAGGCGCCACTCGAAACCAGAGTTTGCTTGTAAGTTTTGGAGGCTTCGAAATCTTGCTCAATCAGTCTTTTTTTTTGGGTAATTCGTTTGGTTTGATGTTCCTTTATTATTTGTTTTCAGATCTATTTTGCATAATCCATTTGTGATTTGTTGAGTTTGGTTTTGCTCAATCAATATTTCAACGGTTTATTCATTCAATATTGCATTAGCAGGCATGCAAACACCTTTCCATACCAAAGATAGAATTTGGCAATCACTTGATAATGTTTCTTAGTAAACATTCAAAGAGCACAGAGGTCTGTAGCATCAGACATTATTAAGCAAATATTTCTCAAGCACTCTTTAGGCAAATTTGCGTTTGTTGACCCTTGATGCCAAACCCATAACGATTTCTGCAAGTAATAATTTCCTGTTTATCGACAGAACAATTGAGCTTCACCCCGGTTTTGAGTGATGCCTTCTACTTGGGTCAAGATGGTAATTGAAATTCTTTGGTGAAACATTAACCATTCCCCTCATCCGGTCTTGGTGTAGTGTGGGTCAGTCCCATGTTTAGTGCAATTATTGTAACCCACACTCTTAAGAAGGTTTTGGATTTCTTCTGATGTGCTGTTGCTTGCTTTGGTCCCTTTTCTCGACAGAAGCCTTTTGGCACCCTTCAAGACATGGTATTCCCAACCTTAAACATCTATTTTAAGTAGAAGAACAGGTTCAGATTCTGGAATGACATCATCAAGTGGTATAGTTTTCACTTCAACGTCTATCTCTTCATTGGATTTGAATGGCAATTTTGCACCAATTGCAAACACGACACTGTTATCTAGCCGTCCCACCAACTGTCAACAAAAGGGATTTGCCATGAATCAGTACGAAATATTATCTTAGAGTAACTGCAGAATGTGGGATAAATGTCATAAGCTTTAGTCGTCCTCCACAAGGCATAGCCTCCCCAGCACTAGCAATAACCTCAAAATTTGCTTAGCCTTTAGAGTTGGATATACTGAATTTTGGTCACTTACAAGAATCAAATCAGCAATAAACAAACCAAACCAATATTGTGGATTCCCTCCTAGCTGCCTCCAGTCGAGAAAGAGGAAGGGGGGTAGGTGTCTCAGATGTTTGACCTTCAGGCTTGAAATGCAAAAAGGATGTTTCTATTGGACCAAAATTCTATAAGCATTGATTTGTCAAGGACTGAAGAGCTAAATATTGGCTATTAAATTAAAGGTGAATTAGAAGTTGTTAAATTAAAAAGAATGGGTATCTGCGATAAACATGGAAGCATTATGAGTTGTTAAATTAAAAATGCATTAGAAGTTATGGTTGTTAATTTTTGAATGACCTTGTGTATTAACCTATATTATCTCATTATCTATGTTATTAATATACTCATAATTTTTATTGTGTACATGTGCTTCATATATTTTACAATGAAGTGGTACGTACATCAAAGTTACAATATTTTACTTATGAAGTTGTGTTAAAGAGGTATGTAGTTCTCATTGATGCAACTAATAGTTGTATAATTCCTATTTATTGTTAGTCACATTAGACATATACTAACTAAATTATTTACCGACTTTCTATTGAACATTGCACATTTGCATGTCTTAGCCAGCATCCTATTCTGTTTTAAATTCTTCGGATTGTATTTGGATGAAGAGAACCTATTACTATAATGTATGGATGTTTGATGATAAAAATGAACCTATCCTTTTTAAAGGAAAGAAAAAAGAAAAAGACCTGATATTATTATAGAGAGATTATGGGAATCAAGATGGTAATATTCTCCAAACAAGCTCCTAGTAGTAGTAGCTTCGATATTGAAATTGATTGATTATGACCCCATTGACACAATGCTTTTGCTCTTCAAATACTCCAAATTGATGGATGATATTCCCCCTTTTGACACTGACAATCTTTCCCCTTCAAATTCATCAATTTCCTGCTCACCCTAGAATTATCTGTCTGAGCTTTAGTTTCTCTTAAGATAATTTTACGACATAAAATATTTTTATATAGGATGTCAGTTTAACATAATTAATGAGTTTTTGAAATCTGTGTCGAAATTTAGCTTATTGACGTAGTCTCTTATAATGTTAATAACTAGTTATATTATTTCAAGCACTAACTTATTTATCAAATAAACATTTTTTAATCCCCTTTTAAAAATAAAAATATTTTAACCGCAATCTTAAATAGAATGATAATTAAAAGAGCTAAATAAGTGTAGGTAGTTTTCCGAGCAATAAATTAACTTGTTGACAATGGATCAATGAGCTTGAGATAATGCGATTGTTTATATTAGTTGCTTTCAAATCATGAGCTTGATGGCCCAAGAAATTGTGATACATCCACTAATTGATGTTTAATTAGGTGGTCTGCTGTCGGGTGATTTTTAGTAAGATTAGGCTAATCAAGCAATTAATCATATACCTAACACACTTATTTGAACATATATTCCTAATCCTTGTTAATTATTTTCAAATTTGTGGAATATAGTTAAATCATTTTTTTAAATCAAGAGGAAAGGGCAATATTAAAAACATAATAATGGATCTTAATCAATAAGAATAAAGATCTCAATTATATACAAAAATTCATGTAGAAGTAGCTAATTAAATTTTAAGAAAATTAATAGGTGTAATGTGATGTTATGATAACAAGTAGATCTCATGTTGTTTGAAGGAACATTTTGGTAGAACCAACCCATTTTCATGTGTGGCTGTGAAATATTAATTTATGGTATGCTTCCACGAAGTGCCTGATTAATTAAGACAACCGAACCTTTCAAGCAATCATTCTCATGGCTCTTATTTCATACATTTCATGGTGTTTATTGCTTGAAGTAGGCAGCATTTGTGGGGAAAATTTTGTACCTCCAATCAAAAAAAAAAGAAAAGAAAACATGACTTCACCATAACATTAGCCTTTGATCAACTAACCAAACTGATCCATTGTCAACTCCCCTATTTTTTGGTCAAGGAACGAAAAATAGAGGCTTTTATTCATTTGAGTTTCTATATATTTCTTCATTTCAATTTCATTGTAGGTATTTTAAAATTTTAATGTATTAATTCTCAGTAAATTCTAGTTTTTACATGCCATAATAAGCATCTATGAATCATCCATCACTTTAGCACATGTATATGCGCATGAGTGTTTATTTGATATGTTATGTTATTATTATTAATAGTTGAATTATGTGATTGTTTTAACTATTTTTGTGCACAATTATTTAAATCTCATCATAATTGTTCATTTAATAACAAAACTAATGATGTAATGCTTAAACTTAAACAAAGTATGGAAATATCGGAGCATCATAGGTGGATGGTTAATAGACTTTTCCTCAATAGAGGTGTCTTAACACCCGAGCTTGTGATAGGGGTTAATGAATTTGATAAATTTGCAAGAAATCTTCTTGTGCATTTGAGAGAAAAAGTATATAGGTGTCCTTGTGCGAAGTGTAAGAACACAAAATGTCTTCCACCAGAGGAAGTAAAGGTTCACCTATATAAGAAAGGATTCATTAGTGGATATTAGTATTGGCATTCACATGGGGAACTTGAACCCCATGAAGATGAAGAAATTGACATGCATCATACTCCTTTCCAAAATCATGCTATGTGCACTGATGCATATCACACAATGGTTGAAGATACTTTTAATCAACATATGCCAGAACCTTCTAATCCAGATGCACAAAGGTTTTATGACTTATTGGATGCATTACAACATTCATTATGGTATAGTTGTACTGATCATTCTAAGTTATCTATTGCTCTTAGATTAACGAGTATTAAATCTCAGCACAATATATCTTAGAGTTGTTTTAATGAAGTTGTGCAGTTATAAAAGAAGCATGTTCATCTAATAATTAAGTGACAACTAAGTTCTCAAATGCAGAAAAATTAATGAGAAAATTGGGGCTTACTTCTATAAAAATAGATTGCATTAATGGTTGTATGTTGTATTACAAAGATGATGCATATCTACAACAACGCAAATTTTGTGATGCTCCTCTATACAAGGTGCATAAGTCCTCGAAAAGAAGGAAACAAAAGGATATTTCTTTTGAAAGAATGCATTATATTCCCATCATTCCTAGTCTTAAAAGGTTATTTGGATCTCATAGTTCTGTCCACCACATGAGATGGCATTATCAAATCCCCGGGAGCCTAAAGTGTTATGCCATTCATTAGATGGGAAAGCATGGAAACATTTTGATGAAAGTTGGCCTAATTTTTCCTTTGAACCACAAAATGTTAGACTTGGTTTATGTGCTAATGGCTTCTCCTTATTTTTCATCACAATATGAGAAGTAATATTCATGTTGGCCAGTAATTATAACTCCTTACAATCTTCCTCCAGAAATGTGCATGACTAGACCTTATCTGTTTCTAACTTGTATTATTCCTGGTCCAAAAAATCCCAAGGTCAAGATAGATGTATATCTACAACCATTGATAGATAATTTGAAAACTTTATGGAATGGTGTGCAAACATATGGCATTTCTCGGAAGGAAAATTGTCAAATGAAGGACGCATCGATGTCGACTATTAATGAGTTTCCACCTTATGGTATGTTGTTTGGGTGCAGTACTCATGGCAAGTTGGCTTGTCCAATTTGTATGTCTTCTTCTAAAGCTTTTTGCTTAGAGAATGGAGGGAAACCAACATCGTTTGATTGTCATAGACAATTTTTGCCTATGGATCACCAATATAGGAGGAATAAGGATGCATTTAGGAAGAACAAAGTTGAAAATAATATGTCGTCTACTAGACTAAGTGGGGAATAAATATGGCAAACTGTGTAACACCTATCTAAGGTGACTAAAAATGGTCCATTTTTCGTTGAAGGTTTTGGACAAGTTCATTACTACACCAAACAAAGTATATTTTAGGAATTGCCATATTAGAAGACAAATTTACTTCAACACAATTTGGATGCTATGCATATAGAAAAGAATGTGTTTGATACTATTTTTAATACTGCCATGGATATGGATGGCAAAACAAAGGACAACGTTAAAGCAAGAATGAACTTGAAATTATATTGCAGACGCAAAGAATTAGAGCTTAAAGAGTTGCCTAATGGCAAAATTGTGAAACCAAAGGCAAAATTCACCTTTACCACGGAGCAAAAAAGAGTTGTTTGTCAATGGGTGAAGGATTTGAGAGTGCCTGACAATTATTCATCATATTTAGCTAAATGTGTTTATGTTGATAAAGTCAAGATAAGTGGTTTGAAGAGCTATGATTGCCATGTGTTCATGCAGTCATTACTTCTAGTTGTATTCAGTGCACCACCTGAACAAATATGGAAGTCTCTCACTAAACTTAGCCTATTCTTTAGAGGTTTGTGCTCAACAATGTTACGAGAGGAGAAGTTGACCCAAATGGAAAAGAATATTGTTGTGACTGTATGCAAATTGGAACGTATCTTTCCTCCTGGTTTCTACAGTTCCATGGAGCATTTGCCTGTGCACATGACTTACGAAGCAAAATTAGGAGGACCAGTCCAATACAATTGGATGTATCCATTTGAAATGTAATTTTTTATTATTTAATGCATATTTTTTAAACATATTATGATGATTATATAACATTTACTAACATATATTGAAATTGTTGTGATTCTTATAACGATTAGTTTTAACTGCAAGTGCAAGGGAGTCAGTCGTAGCACTTGAGGGTCGGTCAACAGAGAAGATTATGAAATTAGATTGCAACTAAACTAGCTTGTAATATTACCAAATAAGGATAAAAAGGGTGATTTACTAACATTCACTAAAATCAACGAGGGAGGAGAGCAGAGCAACTGAACCAAGCAATTATCAAGGCAAATCTAAACTATAGCTTGTAAATGCAATATAATTAAAATAAAACCTACTCGAATTCAACAAAACCAATCTGATTACATAATTGGAGAATGTTAATTATTAGATTTGAAACTGAAAAAAAGGGCAGAATTGAAGGAAAAACAAAAAGAACTGCTACTCTACTCTATGTTGTATGCTTTTCTGTCTCTCCATTCTCCTGCTCTGTTTCGACTTTTGTAGCCTCCCCAAAATCGATCCTCATCTCCTTGATTAATGACATTAACCTTTTAATTAATCTCCAACCCATGACCTAATTGATAATTAATGATGAAAAGTAATTAATATAATAAATGACAAAGAAGAAAGAAAGGAGAGCAGCGGTTATAGTGGCATGTAAAAAGGAAGACCAACAGGCACGACTTTGTTCTATTTCCTCTGTTATTGTTTTTTGGTTTTTTTGGTTTGCAATTTGCAAAACAGAGAAGACAAAACGAAGGGATGGGGAAATTCAGCTCATGTTCCCAGCTCATGGTCATTTAAGTGAGAAAAAAGGCCTGACAAGGAAGGGCAGGCTGGGTAGTGAAAGCAAAAGCCCAAAGGTGTGCTGGGCTGAAGAAGAGGAGGTGGAAGGGGGAAAAGAAAAGAAAGAGGCAGCTAAGGGAGGGGGGGAATCCAGACTGGGTAGCACTGAGCGTGGCCCACTCGTTTGAGAGTGAGAAAAGGGAAAGAGAGAATGAGAGGTTGGGCAATAGGTCGTACACAGGGGCTATAGAATCGGCCCAAACTCCTTCATTTAATTTGTTCTTTCCTTCCACTTAATCTAATCAATCATCTTTTTGGTAGAATTTTCCAACAAATTTATTTCTCATCTCAAATTTTCCAAATTCCTACAAAACAAACAAAAAGATATTAGAATTCTAATTTTATGACTTATTTTGAGCAAATACTAAATAGTAAAGGGGTATAAAATGACATAATATCAAGTTGAACAACACCCCAACACTTAAGTTTCGCTCGTCCTCGAGTAAGCAAAGACTAAAAATCCTAAAAAGAAAAATAAAATTCTAACTCATTTTCATAGGAATCACGGCTGCACTTTGCAGGTATAACAAACCCTTTAAACCCCTAGGTTACCATTAGTGGACGAGTAAGGTATCGTAAGGGTTTGCAGAAGATATACCCACAAAATCTATAAAAGAAAACAAAAAATAGAAAATCAAAAATCTTTTTTATTTTTTTCAAAACTTTATATATACAACACCAGGCAAAAATATATACACATTCTAACCAATTAGATCACTCAAGCAACCACAACACTAGGTCACATATAAATGCAATGTACACATCAAGAAATCCTTAATCCCCTCTGATGATGTCTATACACAATCTTTCACCCAACTTAGAAATTATGTACAAGCGTGACGGGCAGAACCTCACTTTAGGGAAATTTAGAACACTCCTACTCATGTGTTTAAGCCATAACAAGGTTCACTCAATTCTCTTCCAATCAACAAACTACCATAAGCTTGGTAAGATTCTCTATTATCAACCACTAAAATGCAATATGCAAAACAATAATCAAGAGGACTTTCGAGGGTTGTAATAGGGCTAAGGGTAAAGGGTAAGAGATGGACAATCGATTTAGGAAATGAGGAGCGAAAAGTCATAGGTAATGAGCAACCAACACTTACACCAATTATATAATTAGAATACACTCTCTCAAAACACAAAATAAGAACACACCCCCAATTTAATTGACCATTGAAAATGAGTATACATAATGCTACATCCATGCCAAATACTCTTATTCATAACTCTTTTGGAATTTTGAAAATTTTCAACTTTTTTTTCATTGGAAACTTTTTCCATTTTCTTTTTTGTTTTTCATGGTTTTTCTCTTTTTTTTTTAAAGAAAAAAAAATGAATGAATAGCATGAACAACAACAATACAACTCAATTTCCAAATAATGACCATGATACGTCCCAACATATACCAAAATCAACCACCAAACTCATAAAATATCCAAAAGTTACCCTCCAAATAATGAAGTGTTACCTCACTACCCTTGGCTTAGGTATAGGACATGTGTTTAGGCCATGGTTGAAGTGAAGGGCTCACAATAAAAACGGTCAAGGCTCAAAGGGCTAACAAAGGGTAAAACATTTGAATCAAGGGTGACAATTTGACTAAGTAGCTGACAAAAACAAAGAATGCCTCTATCATATTATCACAATGCACATGCTAAATATGATTTCAAAGAGAATCAAAGCAAGTTCAAGAGATGTAATCATGGAAAAGATACACATGAAAGGAAAACATGAGACTAAAGTGATGAATTAGTCTATAAGGTTGAAAATCTCACAGGTCCATCTACCCAAGTCAAGCTTGCTTAGAATTAATGTCGGGGGTTAGGATCTTACACCATCATCATGCTTTAGGACTGAGTTTTATCAGTGCACATCACATGTATATACAACCTAACACCAAGGGTACAAGAGAACATAGTTAATAAGTGTAATAACCCGACCCTAACCTATATTTATTTATTTAAATCATATTTATTTATTTATTTAATCATGTTTATTCATTTAATCACTCATGGTTATTGGTTTAACCAAATCATGTTTATTAATTCAGTTACACTTAATTTATATATATTTACCGAATTACCTTATGCGATTTAAATTTTTCGCATTCATTTATCGTATTTAATCATCCTGGTTGGGGGATATTTCATTTGGGTCTCATTTTGCAATTCAAGTTTCATAAATTGTTAATTCAATCTTTCATTGATTGTTAATTCAAGTTTTGTTGATTGATTAAATTTCATGTGAATCGATATTAGGCCTCGATGATTATAATTGAGCATTAAATTATTTTTCATAATGTCACAAAAATTTAATTTTTAGCCATGCAAAAATATTTGGACTCAAATTCATTAAGTTCGGCCCAATTCATTTGGGACCTATTTGCGGCCTGCTTCATTTTAGGTTAAAATTTTAGTGTGATTAAATTAAGTTAATTACTATCATTCGTGCCTAATTTTAATTAGGGAAAAAGATATTTTAGAAGGATAAAATTCAGCCAAGCATTTTTTTGGAGTCATTCTAGCCAAGCAAACATAACAACACACACACACACCCTCTCTTCTCCTTTCTCTCTCTAACCTCACGGCTGCCCCCTCCCTCCTGCTGCTATTTGCCACTGTTCTAGCCAGCCAGAGGCTGCCTCTGACCACCACAACCACCACCAACCATCGCCTCCACCTCACACCACATACATCTCTTGCTTCCAAGCATCAAAGTGAGTAAACCCTAAACTTGATCTTATTGGTTTTGATTTTGATTTTTGTTTTGATTCTTGTTTTGATATTTGTGATCATTGATCATGATGTTTTGATAAGAAATAAGATTTACTTTGGTGTTGATCATGGTGGAGTTGAGCTTGAATCAAGCTAGGGTTTAGAGGTGATCATGTTCATGCAAGCTTAAGTAAAACCATGTGTATGGATTGATTTATATTTGATTTTATAATATTTAGTTTTATTGATGATTATGATGATGTTTTTGGTGATTTGGAATGATTTCAAGTCAGGATTTATGTGAAAAGAGAGGGAAAAGCCAAAACGGTGACGACTGGGAATTTTAGTGAAACAAGGCAGACTTCGGGATTAAACTGGTAATGATTAGAACATGAAAAAATTATGATTTTTTGTGGGTAGATAGTTCAACATTTTAAATTTCAAATGGATCTTGAATCGCCTTAATCCGAGGTCTCTGAAAAAATTTATGACCGTTTTACCAAAACTGTGCAGAATGGACCAAAAACTAACACACTTGTGTTTTGGCCCCATTTTGGGAGCCATATTGTGAGAATCATATTTTGTGTTGTAAATGAAAGTTTTTTGGGAGTTCTTAATATTTTTATATTGGGGTTTTAGGTCTCCATTTGAGGCCTAGGGTGAAAGTTATGAACTTTTGAATTGAACTGACCTGCTTTGGTGCAAATTGGGTTGTTATTACAATTTTTGTGCAACGTACACTTGGAGGAAAATTCAAAAAATTTTATTGTAGATTTTCCATATTATTTGTAAATTTTCTATAAGGTTTTATGAATTTTGGTTGAGTGTTTTGAGTTTGGTGATTTTTGGAAGCATTTTGAGTAATTGTGTAAAGAGCAATAATAAAGATTGAGTGAGATTGATAATGCATTCATTTTGTGTATTTGGGTCAAGTAAGGTCATTTAAGGGGGAAATAAATATTCATGGATATTCATGGAACTTTTAGCTTGATTAATAAGAAACAAGAAGACAAGTATACAATTTGGGAGCTTGTTTATGAGTTTTGAATCAATTATGGATTTTACAAAGAAAATACCAAGCTTAGTGAGATTAATAGCTTCTATTGAGTTCAATGACTTGTTTGGGGTGGAATTTTATATCTAATGAATTTATGAATGAAATATGAGATGTACAGAGAGTTGTGACTCAGAAACCATATTAATTTATTAGACCAACTTATTGCAGTTTGTGCTAATTTGAACCAAGATATATCTCTCTTGGCCTCAAACTTTTGTTAGTTACTTAATTCAGAATGTATGAAATGTATTTATCAAGCCAATCTAGTGTCCTCACTGTTATCTTGAACTAAGCTGTACATCAGAAAGCCTTAAACCCATATCAGCAACCTATCTCAGAAAAGGCCACAACCACTCCCTCATTTGTCACCATCGAGGCCTTTTTCTTTGTAATCTCATTTATCTCACTGTTGTGTATTTTTTACTTTCATTTACTTTATATCAAATTTAATTACTTTGACCAATTCTGTTTTGAAGTTATATTAAAATACCCAAGTTATGTATATCATTTAATTACTCAATTTCTGTTACACATACTTTTACTTACTTAATTATGTGAGTAAAGATTATTTACTGACTACATGCAATGACATTTATGAAACAGAGTCGGGGCCTAGTTATCGTTCCCGTTATGCATAAGTGTTGTCAAGTCAGAACATATTTATCAAGTTAGAGCACATTTATCAAGTCGGATGACATTTATGAAACAGCTAACTTTTATCAAGTCAGATGACATTTTTTAAAGACTCAAGGTACGTTGATTGCCTGTATCTTCAGAAAGCAGAACATGTTTAT
>JACYFF010019584.1:40388753-40405240 GCA_017589665.1 Selenicereus undatus
TAAAAAGTAGAGAATCAGAGCCAAAAAGAGTACATCCACCATGTTAATGCACCACAAGTAAGGGCGCACTTCAACTTGTCAAATAGTTGGGCCCAAATAGGTATTCGACAGATGTACTCAGAATAAGCAAGTAAAATGGTCATTGGCCTAGAGACATGATTATTAGTAGGAATGATCAGTCTAGGTAAAATAGTGGGTCGGAAATCCACAAGTCTCCTAAATTCAAAAGGTGTAAGAGTCTATTCAAAATCAAAATTCACAATAGCAAGGTTATCAGACTCGACAAATTTAGACTCGCAGGATTTAAAAAGGAAGTCAATTTGGATATGATCAAAAGAAAAATATTTATATTCAGCACAGAAAGCCTCTTCAAAACTTTTATTGATATCAAACCCACATGAAAAAGATTCATATTCCAGAAAAAGAATACAAGCATCAAAGACCATAATAGTGATCTCAATTACCTCATCGCATGACTCCTGTAAAGGCATAGCTTCTGACTTATCTTTATCATGATGCTCATTGTAAGTCATGATGCTCAAATCTAACTCACTAGGTCTCTTAGATTCTTCACCATCCTCAAACTTAAAAGAATCATTCAAAGTGGCGGGTGGGATGGCAGAAACTAGGAAATTCTCAATGGCACCCGTAGGTGAGCTAAATTCGGGTGCAAGGTCAGGGGATAGAGACCTAGGGAGGTCACTATCTTGTTCTAGGCTAGGCAAAGGCTCAACATCTTGCAAATTGAACCTAGATTGATAAGAAGACTCAAAATTATCATAGAAACTAACTTCGGGTTTTAGAGATGCTAAACTAGAGTCAGTCTCATACAGGTTAATATCCTCAATAATAAGCTTGAAACAGTTAAAATATTTAGCAATTCTCTGTTTCATAGTCTCTACCATTTGATTAGTCATTTCATTTACTGCACATATAGCATCAACATAATCACGATAAGGACAATTATGAGCATCATGATCAGAAGGCTCACAATATTCACACAAAATAAAAGCCGCGAAAGAAGAAGATGAGTCATGTGAATCTCTAAAGTAATCAAAGTGATCACGATTAGCACGGAAAACAAACTCGTCATGAGTTAGGTATCTAAAATTCTTTCTAGCCAGTTCAAACTCATAAGTATGTCAAGCTAATTTTTCAAAGAAATCCCATCTCATCTTGAGTTCCAGACAACAATCCTATTAAACCTCTAGGACACATAGACTTAACAGAACCTCGAGATTTAAAATTCAAACCCACAACAATGACCTCACAAATTTTCCATTTTTTGAAAATTTTGATTCAATTGAGCATGATAATGATTAAGTCTTGACAAATAACTTCAGAAAGGTTCATGCTCGAATTGTGGGAGATTAAAAACTGGCATATTTGAAACGCTCCCCTTTCTTTTCAATCGCAAGAATTTTCAATTTGTTAGGGTTTTTAAATTTTTTTATTTTTTTGGAGTTTTTTTTAATAAGAAAACAAAAACAAATCAAAGACCCTTGGACACTAACTAGAAACTAAAGACTAAAACAAAAAATAAAGAAAGGCACTCAAATAATTAAGTGAACAAAACAAAATAAACTAGCAAAAATAAAATTACGTGATCAAAATAAAAGAAAGACTCAAACATCAAATAGTAACCTAACACAAAAAAATAGAAAATAAACACGAACATAAAAGAAGAGCATTTGTTTTCCTTTTTTTTTGTTTCTACTGCTTCTATGTCTGTTCCTGTGCAATATCCAAAGTGTTAGTCTTTTTTTTTTCAGCAGAAAATAATGACTAAAATCAAAATTAAATGGACCAAAATAAAAACCAAGATAGAAACTCTAATTGAAAATGAAAAACAAAAGAAATCTCAACTAAACTAAAATAACTAAAACTAAACTAACGCGCACAACATCGAAAAATCAAAGATACGAAACAAAAACGAAATCGTCGCAAACGACTTAGTGCAACCTAATTTCACAACTCATCCCTACCAACGGCACTAAAAACTTGTGATTTTTGTAACAATTAGTTTTAACCGCAAGCGCATGTTAGTCAGTCGTAGCACTTGAGGGTCGGTCCATAGAGATGAGTTATGAAATTAGATTGCAAATATTATCATATAAGGATAAAAAGGGTAATTAACTAGCATTCACTAAACTCAAAGAGGGAGGAGAGCAGAGCAACTGAACCATGAAATTGTCAAGGCAAATCTGAACATGATTGTTTGTAAATCCAATACAATTGAAGTAAAACCTACTCGGATTCAATAAAACCAGCCCGACTACATAATTGGAGAATGTTAATTATTAGATTTAAAACTGAAAAAAAAGGGTAGAACTGAACAAAAAACGGAAAGAGCTGCCACTCTACTCTATGTTGTATGCTTCTTTGTCTCTCCATTCTCCTGCTCTATTTCGAGTTTTGTAGCCTCCATAAAACCGAGCCTCCTCGCCTTAATTAATGATGTTAACCTTTCAGTTAATCTCCAATCCATGACTAATAGCTAATGATAAAAATTAACGTGTGGTGGAATTAATCTGATAAATGATGAAGAAGAAAGAAGGGAGAGCAGCGGTTATGGCAACACATAATGAGGAAGACAAATAGGCATGACTCTATTCTATTTCCTCTGTTTTGGTTTTTTGGGTTGCAATTTGCAAAACAGAGAAGGCAAACGAAGGGATGGGGGGGGATTCAACTCACATGCCCAGCTTATGGTCATTTAAGTGAGAAAGAAGGCTGGATAAGGACGGGCAGGATGGGTTGCGAAAGCAAAAGCCCAAAGGCATGCTGGGTTGAACAAGAGGAGAAGGTGGAAGGGGGAGAAGAAAAGGAGGCAGCTGAGGTGGGGAATCCGAATTGGGTAGTGCTGGACCTGGCCCACATGTGCGAGAGAGAGAAAAGGGAAAGAAAGAATGAGAGGCTGGGTAGTGGGTCGTGTGTAGGGGCAATGGGCTGTACGCAGGGACAATAGAACCAGCCCAAACTCCTTCATTTTGCTTTGTTCTTCCTTTCCAGTTAATCTAATCAATCATCTTTTGGGGGGAATTTTCCAACAAATTTACTTCTCTTCCCAAATTTTCCAAATTCCTACAAAACAAACAAAAAGATATTAGAATTCCAATTTAATGACTTATATTGAGCAAATACTAAATAGTAAAGGGGTATAAAATGACATAATATCAGGTTGAATAGAAATTATATCGTAGGGTTTTGGAGGGTTTTGGGTTCATTAAAGAGAATTGTCAAGAATAAGGCTTGTCCAGAATGCTAAATATGTAAGGCCTACATTAATATTAAAACATCTCACTTTTACACATATTATTTTGCATCTAATGTGCAGTGCATGAGGAATATACATAAAATAAATTAGGATGAAGGTGAGCAAGATGGTATACAATCAACTCTATCAGCATTTCGTCCACAAGGTCGTTCTAGTGGGCAAGTAACACCACGATGGTTGACTGATGAAGAATATAATGCTGCTCTTCTTCATGTTTAGCTAAATTGTGAGGAAGTACAACCTCATATTGGGTTAGTGGTAACATTTTATAAGTTTAATATTCTCTTTCAAAGCATAGTTCATATGGACGTACCTCTAAAATTGAGTGATATACTTGGCAGCTTTTTAACTCAAGAAAATAGAGAACATAACCCATATCTTTCTGATCAGCAAGTTGATGCCTTGATCGCAACCAAATTTGTTTCATGGTTTAAGAATAATGTAAGTTTACGCTAATTTATTACTGATTATAATAAATCGCATACACGTATATATCACTTAGTTAAGTAATTAAATTATGTTTTCTTTTTTATTAAGTAGCAAGATTGCAAGTTTATGACATGGAACATCATCAACATTTGACTCAATTAGCATTGGGCCCTCTAAGACTTGCAAACACATGGCCTATATATGTGGTCAATAGTTACAAGTTTCACATAGAAACTTGGAATGAAGGCAAGACAACGTATAACTATGGAGTTTGTGTGAAAGGAGCTGGGGAAAGTGACATTGAAAATGACTTCTATAGAATTTTAAAAGATGTTGTTGAGATCGAGTATCCAGGAGACCCAATTAAAAAAAGTGTTTTATTCTGTTGTCATTGGTTTGATAATACCCCTAATAGTGGTACAAGAGTACATAAAGATTTTCGTATTGTGAAGATTAGACATACTCAAAGATATAGGAAATATGATCTGTTCATATTTACGAATTTTGCAAGCCACGTGCATTAAATGCCATATCTTGTGAGAAAAAAGGACAACCAAGAGGGGTGGGTTATTATGAATACTATTCCTAGATCTAGAGTGAATAGTTGATATACTTTGAAACTTGCTTATCTAAAGGAAAATATGTCTAATTCTAACACCATATCAAATGATGTTGAAATTGATAACCTCAAGGATGATGGATACAAAGAAGTTCACATAGATGTTATACTAGTGACTAATGATAATGAAGAGGAAGAGGAAGGAGAGGAGGAGGGGGAGGATGAGGATGAGGAAGAGGAAGAAGACTTTGTTGACGAGGACGACATCGAAGTTGAAGATGACACAGAGCTTGAAAATGATGAAGACAATGAGGATAGTGATGACTAAACATTTGCTACAATTTCCATGATTATAATTTTATTACTATAAAGATAATCTTGTTTCTTTTATGATCTTGTCTTTTTTATGTAGTATTATTTTATATAATTCTTAAGAGTATTCAATGTTTTATTTATCTTTTTCATCTTTTTTTTCCATATTTTTTACATGGATGAATAGTTGACACTAACATTAATGGTTTACTTCCTTGATTATATGCATAACAATTGCCAGTTTTGTGTTTATTTATTTCATTAGCTTTCTTCACTTGAAAGATGTCGGAGAAAAGTTGCACCAAGAAAAAGTAGACCTGACAAATGGGTCATTCGGTTCGGGTACGGGTTGGGTCAAGTTCGGGTTGGGTCATGTTCATGTTAAGTGACATTTCGGGTCGTTTCGGCTCGGGTCGGGTATGGGTCGGGTCAACCAATTTTCGGTCAAATACACTAGTCATACCAAAACAAGCAACTTTATAAAAAATTTTGGGTCAGGTATGGTTCGATTCGGGTCAATTCGGATTTCGGGTCCACTTTCGGGTGAATATATTTCGGGTGTCGGGTCGGATATGGGTCCGGGTCATTCGGTTCGGGTTTTAGATCTCGGGTCAGTTTTGCCATGTCTAAGAAAAAGTTTCATTTCACTCTCAGTTTTTCTCAAGGGACCCCGCATTTGCCCAATCAGCTTCCATTTCCTCTACACCAATAAATGCCATTCAAAATTCTATTCCTACTAACTCTTCGCCTTTCAAAATCATACCCAACCACATATTCATCCATCTGTCATCCAACCAATTTAGCTTTGCTTTGACCATATACCTACTTCTACCCCTATTCTAGTAGTTACTACTACTCCGGAGACTTCTCAACCTTCTCAAGAGGTATCTCAACCTAATGGAGAAGTTCAATGACAAAACAAGATGAAGATTTTTCCAAGAGGGAAAGAGTAAGTTCTTGTCTTTGATTGTGAATTATGTTTTTCTAAGTAACATTATACAATGGAAATTATAATAATATGCATTTATTTAATTTTTGGTAGATTCTATTCAAACCACACTAATGCCATTCATGCTATCTCTAATATCATGAAGAGTAAATATGATTCACCGTATCATACTTGGAAGGATATACCAATTGAAGTGTGGAATATGTGGTTTGATGAATTCAAAATAAGTTACGTAAATTTGCGGAAAAAAAATTTGGCTTATACTTTTTTTGTGTACGTACATGTAATTATGATTTTGACTTACTTTTAGAAACAAATTTTGTTGGGATGATGAGCATGCTGATGAGATTAGGAGAGTTTTTGAGTTTCGTGGGTCATCAAGATTAAAGGGAATGACTTTTGAGATTCGAAAAAGTGGGAAACAACCTAAGTGGGAAACAAGAAAGTTTATGATGGTTTACGTGCATATTGGGAGTCTGATAAATTCAAGGAGAAAAGTGCTTTAGGTAAAACAAATCGAGCATCGCCGTTGGGGGTAAGCTCATTTGTGCATTATGGTTACTCAATTCCCTGTTCTGAGCATAGAAGAAAATTGGTAATATATTATTTTTGTATGCTTGAGTTTTGTATTCCTAATTAATAAATGTTATTTATTTGTATTTGGTAATTATTCTATTTGTACTTGTATGTATGATGAAGAATTGAAAAGAGAACCAACGATTGATGAATCATTTGCAGCACTCATTCAAGGAAAAAAGATCAATCATTGGTGGATGAAAAGTCAAAAGAGGTATATGTAAGTGAACTATTTTTTGAAATTTTTTGAAATTGCTTAAATATTTAATTATCTTTGGAAATGACATAAATATTTTAAATTTTTTATAATATAGGAAAAGTATAAAAAAAGACTCGCAGAGATCCAATCATTAACCCAAGGTGATGGAACATAACTTCCTCAACTATCAACGCAAACCAAAATGAATATTTGGAAGGAAGTTGTTGGACTCACTTTAATAGGTAAAATTTATGGATTTGGAATAAAAGGTTGATGTGCTTCTTCTACTAGTCCATCTACTACTAAGCAAGTTTCTATTGAAGTACTTAAAAATCAGAAGCAATCAAAGAAAAAGTTAAAGAAGTGGTTGAATCAGGTTGAGAAAAAACTAGACCAAACCACGAAACAACTTTCCAAAACCAACAAACTTGTAAGATTGATGAAACAAATGAATTTTATAATTCTACCACCTGTCAATGTTGATGTTGGAAAGGGAAGCAATAGTCGGGGTGGTGAAGATAGTGATGGAGATGAGAGGGATGATGTTGATGATGATGATGGTGGTGATTCACAAGAGAATGAAGGGGATGATGAGGATGGGGATGATGTATGATTGTTATGCAAACAATATTTGATGGTGTGTTTTGCTTTGTGTTTTGGATTGCCTTGAATGATGTCGAACGGTTGTAATTTAACTCTGAATGTTTGATACTAAACTACTTATGTAGGAACCATATTTGGTTGTTCTAAAACTATGAAGTTTTGGTACTAAACTACTTGTGTTGGAACCTTGTTTGATTATGAAACTATGAAGTTTGGTACTAAGTTACACATGCTAGGACTTTGATTGGCTGTTATGAAACCATGAAGTTTGGTTGTAATATATATGCAAATATGCATTGTAATTTTATAAATTCAGGGAGACAATCACTATATAAATACATGATTCTAATTTTTACAAAAACATCGATCACAAAAACAATCACAAATTATTTTTCCACCCTACCACCATTGATCACAAATACGGTAACAAAATGAGCAAAATAGTGAACAACATCTGCCACAAAGACGATCACAAACAACGATAGTCACAATCTCGGTCACAAATTCCATAATTCACATTGGTCACAAAATCAGTCGCAATAACGATTCGGTCACAAATACGGTTACAAATCAGTCCCAACTTCTGACCACAAAAGTGGTCTGAAAAACAGTGTCAAACATAATGTGGTCACAAATTCGGTCACAAACAGTGACTACAGACTCAGTCTTAAAAGTCATCATGATTTGTGACTGAATTGGTCACAAATCCAATTTCTGACTGACCATCGAATTCGGTCGCACGTTCAGTCACAAATGTCATTTGTGACCGATTATGCTATATTTATGACTGGTTTTTCAGTCACAAATAGGCAATTTTCTAGTAGTGAGCTAATCGTTTACAATCGACCCCCCCCAAAAAGCGAAACACACGATTTGTTGTAGAAAAAGACATCCATAATTGACTATGATTAATCATAGTGTATTCATATAATTAATTAACCATTAGTCGATTGTTGAGTTTAAGACTAATGCATCGCAATTGATAATAAATCCTTTGATAGATATAACTTCTTCCACAATAGTTCTAATTCTAATAGAATGGACAAAACCTGCAATGAGAAATCTACCTCTTGTCAAATGAAGCTAGACTAACTATTCTAATTACAAAAAAGGAGAGATAGAGAAACAACTGTGTGTATTCAATACTTTGTTATCCTAATTAATCCTATCAATCAAAGGTTGCTCAGAGGTCTTAGTGGAATAAAATGAAACCTATTTAGGGCTGGATGCACCTACCGTGGCTACTGTAATTGGTGTGCCATACACTTGGCACCGGCCAGTAGACGAAATTTAAATGTTCCATAAAAATTCATAAATAATGTAAAAGAGAAATAATAAAAAATAAATTGGTATGTATAAAATTTTATGGATTTGAAACTCTGAACTTAAAACTAGAGACATTTACTTAATATTATGCCTCATTCTTCCCAAATATGTACGTTGCATTCTTTTAAGCAAAACGATTTCACTCAAAACTAACTAAACATTTAAAATCAACTCAACATGCAACTGACTAAAATCTACTTTAAATAATTGATATTACATTAATGTTCACATTTTACAAATTTTGTAAAAAATAGGAATGAAGTATGTACCCGATATATTACTCCTATTATTTTGTACAATACAATTGAGGCCTTAAACCTAGAAAAAGAGGCCTAAAATCTAATGTAAGAAACTCTAAAATTATATTTCTAATTGTTGCAAATATAAGGACTTACTTTGATGCGAAAACATTGCTAAGATTTTGCCTGTTGAATATTGAACACGAATATGGTGGCTACTAGAGTCACCAGTGAGGTTCACACCCCAAATCCAAATCTCTATAATGGCTAGATTTTGTGTGAGGGATATGGCAGAAAGAATATTGATCTAGGAATGTTAGCCTCTCAGCCATATCCCATTCCTTACGTGTCTACCCCCTTCATATAACAGCACATAGCTTTAACAGAATTGGGGATTAATTTAACTAATTAATACTTAATTAATCACCTTGTAACTGATGTATTAATGGGAGATTATGATGCCATAATGTGACCGTTATTCTTTGGTCAATAGCTTCCTCTCGGTCACACAGACCACAAATCCCACGTCTCTCCTGCAATAAATCTCCTCACACTTCATACTGGGAGTGGAGTGTGCGATCAAAAACAAACAAGTAGTGTTATATCAAGTCACCATCTAACTAACATAACACTTTCACAAAATACAATACCCCAAATCATCCTCCACATCACTAGCGACATACATAGTCCCTCTACGCCATATGGTATATCATATGATTATATACTCAATATAATCACCTGAGCTCATATGGTGATGATGGATAGATTTTTCCTTAAATAATCATGAAATTCCATCTCAACTTGACTGGTTTTCTAATGTGTTCTTGCTAAACCGTATGCATCATGGCCCTCAAGAAACACATTAAGGTAGCATCATCAAGCTTCGACTTCATATCATAGCTTTAAGTCGAAGGGTCATCGTCCATAGGGTCACACAGTGACAAGAGATAGGAAAGTTAATTGTCGCTTCGTGTATGGATCGTCTTATAAGCACACACAATGTGAAAGGTGTGTCATGGCATAACTCCCACTCAGTTGGGTACGTCACTCTTAATGCCATGTGTTGAGTTATTTTGATTAAGTTTTGATGATAACAAATCCTAGTGTAAAAATTTGTTCAAGTATTGTTGCTCCAAACACGATCTCCAAACAGGCCTAACTGGTGTTTTCTTTTGTGTATTAACTGGTTTGCTACATGTGAGAACAAGTCTTTACAACAGGTTCTACTTGGTGGTTCTATATTAAGAACAACTCGATTGCAAAAGCATGTTGTTCCTGGACTCTAGCAAGATCAGCTCGATGTAAAGCATGTGGTTCCGAAACTCTAGCAATGCAAAGAACAACCCTAGCAAACAAGGTGGTCTTGCTGTTCACAGCAGCTCTACAAATCTTGGACAAGATGACTGGTTCAAAACAAGAAGTCTTGGGTATATAGGATTTATTTATTTAGACTCTTGTTAATATGCCAATATTGAAAACATCATTTTAAACACCTCTTGAATCGGCAGTTGCGCTAAGCGTTTCAAAACACCAGTTGCGAACAACCCTGCAAACAAGGTGCCTAGGGTGTTTCTGAACTGAAATGGCTATGCCCGATTATTTTGGAAAAATTTATTTCGGCTGGCCAAAAGCTCAAAAATACTTTCTTAAAATCCCAGGATAGGATATTTTTGAGATACGAAATATTATGGGAGATTTGCCAAAATTGTTTTGCTAAATAATTTCCAAAACCAAAAAGATCTTTATCACCTATA
The DNA here is from genome assembly GCA_017589665.1 of Selenicereus undatus. Taxonomy (NCBI): domain Eukaryota; kingdom Viridiplantae; phylum Streptophyta; class Magnoliopsida; order Caryophyllales; family Cactaceae; genus Selenicereus; species Selenicereus undatus. The sequence goes on from JACYFF010019584.1 coordinate 40,398,977, forward strand.
TTTTAGGAAGTGATTTATTCAAATTTCAAAGTTGAGATTTCTGGTTCCTTATTTGAAATTCTCCACGGCTATTTTAAACGAAGAGGATAAGTTTTTAGCTTTTAGAAACAAATCCCTTTTATTTTGAAAAATTTCTAATCCACTAGCCGTTTGGAAAATCCTTTGTTTGGAAATCTCCTTTGATGCCATACTTGGCAGATTCTCAGCAACTTCCTTGATTTTTTTACCGTTGATCTTCTTGGTTAAAAAGCTTAACTCTTCTCTCCCATTCGTAGACACACAGATATTGTGAAAACACAGTGTGGTAAAAAGGAAAAATTTTGAAAACCCGGTTTTTACTCAAAAGTAAGAAAAGATTTCTTGAGCTTCAATTCGCAAAGAAAAACCGTGACAAGCTGTGTTAAATTGAGTTTTCAAACCATTGGCATAATAGGATCTTCAGTGTACCTTACATCTGCTTAGTGAGAAGCACCCCCAGTAAGGTGTTTTCAACCCTGATCTTGGATCAGAAAAGTGAGTGAGTGGTCCTCAGTCGTGTGGACTTTGGACGTGTCCAATCTGGTGAGATTTGGACGTGGTGTAACCGTTCTTAGGGAAGAATGTTACGTGGTTGCAATTTGTAACAAGGTGTGTTACATTTGTAATGAGTTAAGCCCGGTTATAGTGAAGTGGTTAAAAGCCTACACGAGGTAGGTCGTGGTTTTTCACACCTCAGTTGGGCTAGAGGTGTTTTCCACGTTAAAATTGTGTGTGCTTTAATTCCGCATTTATCTTGGTGATTTTCGTATTTGTAATATCTGGAAACACCCCCCGCAAACAAGTCAACAAGGTGTTCGTCATTTGAGAACAACCTCAGTCAGGGTGTTTGTTACTTATAACGCGAAAATCAGACACTACAATTCACCCCCCTCTTGTGGAAGTATACTCATGAATTCAACACTATGCGAATCATCAGTCCAGATTTTTACCAAAAATCTAACCTGAGCCACTAAATCAACATCCTGAATGTTAACCTTGACACACAAGATTCGGCTTTTAAGGCTTCAATATGAAATCTTATTTCATACTCGACTCCCTTGAGCCTCATCTTAGACTCACTAAGGTGACTATATTCACTTTACTCATGCACTTTCAGTGTGAGTAATCAATATTGCACACCTAGAGCCAATATAATTCAGCCTCATCCTGCCCGTTACTCAAGCGCTAGGGTGATTGCCTGTGTGACTAAGCCAATCATAAGCCTGTGACATTTCAATATACCTAACATGAAATAATAAATCATAAGCACTTTGCTCATTTATAGAAGAAACATGTTCATCACAAGACACTTATAAGCACTAAACATTATGAATTCCTAGACTCCACAAATGAGCTTTCAACGCATCACTAGGAAAAGGTTTAGTCAAGGGAACATAATCACCTTGTTAGTCTATATATACCTTATGGTAATGCTTTTTGTCTCTATGGCTACAAGGTTTACAATCTGCCTCCATAGTTGACATTGTTGTGCAGTTTTGCTTCTTATTATACCATGACATGGCTCTTCCATGAAAAGTGAAGGCATGTCCTAAGGTTGATCTAGACTCATCCGGGTCACCATCCCAGTCAACATTTAAGTATCCTCTCAACTTAAGGTCTCCCATTGATAGCATAGGACTAAGTTAGTAGTACCAAGAAGGTAGCGCTTGACTCTCTTGATGGCTTGCCACTTAGCAAAACCTGGATTATTTTGATAATGACGTACCAAATCAACCGCAAAGCAAATGTTAGGCCGTGTACATGACATGACTGACATTAAGCTTCCTACGACACTTGCATAGTTCATTGTCTCTATTTCGTCATTTGTTTTAGGCTAGTGATCTAACTCAAGGCTAGACCCATTTTAACTAGAGTACCTAAAGATTCAAAATTATAAATCCAAAATCATTCGAAGACCTTGTTATGCATGCATCTTGGGATGATTTTGAATTATTTCTACTTTTAGGAAATACCTAGCTTCACCCATATCCTTCATCTCGAAGACATAGGACAACCACTTTTAAGTAGCTTTGATCAACTCCCAGTTTTTCCCAGCCAATAGTATATCATTAACGTATATGGTAAGAAACATAATCCCCCATGTTAAGTTTTTGACATACATATGATGGTCTTCTGAACCCATAGATAAGCCAAACTAAGTAATGACTCCATGGAATCTAAAGTACCAAAATCTGGAAGACTGCTTAAGACCATATATGGACCTTTTTAAGATGACACACCTTGTTCTCTTATCCCTTTGATACAAAACCAATGGGTTAGTCTATATAAATCTCTTCCTCAAGATTGCCATTGAGAAAAATAGTCTTTACATCTATTTCGAACAATTCAAAGTTCAAATGGGAAACCGGGGCTAGGAGTAGTCGGGCTTGAACTTATCAATTAAACCATTTGCCCGACGTTTTACCTTGAAAACTCATTTGTCTTCGATAGACTCACGTCGGGACGGAGCATCAACAAGTTCTCAAACTTTTTTCTTACCAATGAGTCCATCTCATTCCTCATGGCATCCATCTACTATTTGTGATTTGGTAAATCAATCACCTCTTGATAAGAGGTAGGTTCATCAACTTCCAAAGAAGTGTATAGGAATACATCCTCTTCAACTTAGAAATATCATCGAAGAATTCTTCCATACCTACTTCTTTGGATCCTGGGACCTTCATTATTAGTCTGCCTAGGTGATAAATCTCTCTCCCTTTCTCTAAGAGGTATGGGACCAGGAATCCCTCCCCCTTTCTCTAAGAGGTATGGGATCCTGAGCACGAGGAGAAAATTACTCCCACTTTCCATTGGAGGTGTGATCTTATACGTGTGGACTAACTGCATGTTCAGGACTGAGAGATTGAGGATAAACCACATTCTCAGGCTGACTCTTCTCAACATTTGGAGATGAATAACAGATCTCATCCTCCTACACAGACAAAACTTCACCATTCCTATCAAATAAGGAAAGTGTACCATCCTCAGTGACTTAGTAAAAATTGAGAACGTATCCTTAAGAAAATCGACATAACAAGAACTTATTTCATGAACAAGATATTTACGACCTCAATCGGTTCAAAAAGTTTTGATATTTCATTCGAATTGAGTGCTACTTCCGCTATAGAGTATATGAACGCATCAAGTACCTAATAGCGGTGAGATAATAGGTACACATACCTACGTCATGAATATATCACTCCATGATGTGCTTTCACATTCATAGCCCCATAGATGTTTGGAGTGAATGAACACTAAGAGATTCGGCAAGCTCAAAGTCTTACTAAAAGACTTCATAGTTGCTTTGCTAGCTAAACTTGACTCACACATGGGCACCTTAACCCTAATGAGTCAGCCTTAAAAGACTATATTTAGCTAGTTTGATAACTCTATCTTGACCCTCATGGTCAATTTGAGCATGCCTAAAACAGAATTGAAAATGAGGCAAAGATGGAATGTGTCTTGTTTTGTCCAAAACATTGAAAACACCTTTCAATGTGACACGACCAAACAAATTTCCATTGTATACAATATCTAAGACATCTAAAAGAAAGTTAAAGAGAAAACTAATATCAGAAACAAAAGACACAAGGGACTATCACACCCCAGGTGCTTAGAGAGCATAAAGAGGATGATATGTATTCTCTTCAGGGCGATATGTCCTTATTTTAAGAACACCTTCTTCACGGTCGTTACAAAAAACAAAAAAGCGATGAAAGTTCACAAAATCAACACAATCTTGAACTATGCGCTTGGTTGCTCCTGTGTCTATAATCCACTAAGAATCATAAGTGGCAACTAATGCTTAGGAACACACATATTATCCAGGAGCAACTGTGAAATAAGGTACCTTAATCGACTCCGGACAATCCCGAGCGTATAGTCCCTCTTTTCCACAGTTATATCACTCACACGTGCTATATGCCTCTCTTCATTTCTCTTAGCCTTTTTCTCTTTTTGCAATACCAGCCTTAGGTTCAAAACTTTATGAGGAAATGAATCTGGATGAACCTGATGCTAAGCTAATCCCACATGTACTCAATAGTGGAATAACTTTCAATTCCCTCATAGATCATTATTCATGCAATATGATAAAGTATAACATATTGATCGATCCATTCTCAAACTATTTTTGGTATGCCTTTATGTTTTCTCGATATTGCGCACTAGTAGTACTTTCTTTGCCATTCTAGGAGACCTAGAACTTGATGGGTATTCTAACACATCAAGCTCGTTCAAAAGAAGCTGAATCTTCTTAACATTTTATGTCATAGTTAGTACTATCAAGCTTATCTCGTTACATTTTAGAAATATCACGAAGATATTCAACCTTATCATGTAAACCAAATTTACATGAAGTTATCTCATTACATAAAATGAATTTATATAACTACTAATATGTCATTTAAAACTCTATCAATGACATATCAATCATAAAATTCATATTATTACATAAAACGTATTTACATAATAAAATGAATCTATATTGCGAAACATATTCGCATAATAGTATGTTATAAAAGAAATTCATTAAAGGCCAAGGAACATTACATAAAACATATTTATATAACTATAGATAACATAAAACTTATACAAATGTCACTCGCAAATTATGGAAGACATTCATAATTTTATAAATTTAGATTTTATGAAACGAATTCATAAAATATTGCTAAATAACATAATTAATAAGAAACTTGAAACGAATTCATATTCTTTAATTTGGGCAAGGAAAACAAAAATGCTAAAACTAACTAGCAAATTTACTACAGCTCATGTAATTCGTACATATATAAAACACATTTATAACGCTAGTAATTGGTGATTGACATGAAACATATTTATATAATCGCATGCAACATAATTTGTAACATGAAATATATCCAAATATTAATCGCAAGTACTTATATAGAACATATCCATATAACATTAAAATTTGAATGAAATAAAGTCAAAGTCAAACTTACGAATTATATAAAACATATTCAAATAATATTGTTAATTTAAAGTTCATAAAACAAATTCATAAAATGAACAAATAACCTAGGTACCCAAATAATGTTATGAAACATCTTTTTTAACATGAGTAATAGCAGCAATTAACCGATTCTTAACTGCTCATGTATTTGCATAAACGTAAATATAAAATTATTAAATAAAAGGATTATCATGGAACATATTCATGTAATTGAATATTATATAAAATATATTTATATAATATAACTTATGAAACATATACATTTATAGATAAAGGGGATCTTAATATCACATAGATATTTATTCAAACAATGTAAAACTAATTTACATTTTAATTATATACCAAACTTATACATATATATGAAAATAATTCATATCCCATCAATAATAATTAATTTAATATCATATCATGTTGTTTGAGATATAAAACAAATTTATATGTCAAATGAGCATGTGATCAATTTTTTTTTTACATTAAACATATTAATGCTACAATATCAAGTTCATACATTCAAATAAAAACTTATTTTAAATTATAATTCATATCAGGAATTAACAACACTCCATGATTTATTTGAACTTGTATTATCAAAATCAATATGCCCAAACAACAATTATAGGCTTGATTAAATTTTAGCCAAAAATTTGTTTAAACTAAAAAAATGGTCTGCTCATTTAACCCGAGACCTCCCCACCCCTTTTTATCCTGGTTCTTCATTCCAGATACTAGCTCTCTCTCTCTACATTCATAAGCTTCAACCCCACGCTCTCTCTCTCTCTCTATATTCATCAGCTTCAACCTAACGTTATCTCTCTCTAACCCTTGATTTCTCTCTCTCTGAGTTCCGATCTGTGCCTTTCCCTCACTATCTCAGCTCTTAGTTGAGACAACCACCATTCTGTCATGACCAAGCCCCAATGGTTCCTAAGTTCGTACCTTTAGTCGTAGTGGACAATCAAGACCACTATCTGAGCTTCGACCCTATTCCTTGTTCTCAGTGCACAACTGAGACCACCTCCACCAAACCCAGATGTGGAAAAATCGACACCTATTGTCGTGAAAACAAGCCTCACGGGCTTTACTTACACATTCTCTGATGAAAACACCACCACCAATGTGTAGATCGGCCGCCAACGAGTTGCCAGTGCTGTTCACAAGCCCAACATGCCACCTAAGCGGCCGCATGTGTGTCTCATGGGTCGCTTGGTTGGGACCAATTGGATGGTTTTCAATTGGGGATGTAGATCAGCGAAATTTGAGGCTAGCTC
>JACYFF010019584.1:40405250-40415883 GCA_017589665.1 Selenicereus undatus
TGTGTGTGTGTGTGTGTGTGTGTGTGTGTGTGTGTGTGTGTTTGCATCTATGGGGTGTCATGTCGAGGCAAGGTCGAGGTTGGGTTCCATGTACAGATCTGGAAGTTATCATGGACAGGGGAAGGTCTCGGTTTTTAGCTCGGTTGTAATTTCACCAGAAATCATGCAATCAAAATCATTTGCAAATAAAATCATTACTAAATTTAGAACATGATATTATGATGCACATGAATTTCGTTAGATTATCAAGTAGTTTCAGTTCTACATTTCACACAAAAGCATTCTATCATGGTCTGTCGTTTCAATTTGAGGCATATGATTCTCGTAGATTAGCATTTGTAATGTATTTATTATAATCATATAGAATAGCATAATAACACATATTAGCCTCGTAACCAAAATCATATTCTTGATTGTACATAGTTTGAGGATAATCAAAATCATGATTTTTCGAGACAAGAATTAGACGGACATGGCTCTGCTACCACTGTTGGAAATATAAGGACTTACCTTGATGTCGAAACATTGTCCGGATCTCGCCTGTTAAATACTGCCCACAAATATGGTGGCTACTAGAGTCACCAGTGAGGTTCACACCCCAAATCCAAATCTCTACCATTGCTAGATTTTGTATGAGGGATAGGGCAGAAAGAATATTGATCTAGTAATGTTAGCCTCTCAGTTATATCTCATTCCTTACGTGTTTATCCCCTTCATATAAAAGCACATAGCTTTAATAGAATGGATTAATTTAGCTGATTAATACTTAATTAATCACCTTGTAACTGATGTATTAATGGGAGCTTATGATGTCATAATGTGACCGTTATTCTTTGGTCAATACTAATAATGGCTCAGACATCGTCAAACTTTTGATTCAAGATTTACCATTTAATTCTGTAACAAATTTCATGCCCCATGAGATTAAAGTACGCCCATTAGAATTTTTCACGTTTCCTACCTACAAGGACTACACAGATCCATCAATCAAACACGAGTTGCTTCAAATTCGTTTGACTCAAAACTCTTACAAACTATCTCTCTCTCTCTCTCTCGCGAACAGCTTCAACTATTGAATCTAAACAAGTTCTTGAATTACTATTGTCATGTCAAACTTCCCATGACTACTCTCCACACCATTGACCACCTCTCGAAACGTCGAAACGCTGCATGGAACGATGAGGCCATTCTTATGCTCGAACCCAAACTCGTCATAGGCCTTTTCTAACAAGATCTTGAAGAGGGGGTGAGACAAAAAGCTCGTTGGCACCTCAAATCTTTTTTTGTCCTCTCCTACCTATGTCACGGTGAACCCTTCCCGGGTTCTCCTCTCCTCTGAACCTTTTACAAGTAGAGATTCCTTGTATTAATGCTCATGGTCATGTTGGTGTTTCCTGGCTAGATTTGTGAAAGGCTTCATCCTCTTCAACATAGGAGGTGCGGGAAGGGGGGGGGGGGGGGGGGGGGTTGAATTAGAGAGGAATTGTGAGGTGAATTGGGAAGGAGGAATACATGTATTTTGAAACGCTAAGCGGTTGACTTATAACATTAATAGGGCCGAGTTAGTGGGAGTGCATATGTCATCAATCATTGTGGTTGGTCTTTGTTTCTTTCTTTGAGCACTGCAATGAATCATGGCAACCTATATCATATATGCCTCGGAGTATTTACTATTACGTTATATGTCACTCTTCTTTTTTTTTTTGTTATGTGTTATATAGATAAATTTTAATATTTGTGTGCTTATGTGACTTGTGAGAGTATACACTTACAACTACAGGAGTATGATATAAAAATGGTTGAATCATGAATTGTCTCCAAAGTTTCTAGTAGTACTTATCAGTCGTTATATCATATAACCAGTTGTACAGAAGCAGTTGTATAACCGAATTTTGGCTTAATAAAAATATTATATAACTCACTAAAAATATGCTAATGCACATATAGTTTCGCTCATTAAAAATATTGCATAACTCACTAAAATAGTTTAGTGAGTTGCGACCCATTTTTGGTGAGCTAATAGATACTTTTAGTTGCACACATACCCAAATCAACACGTTTTATATGCTCGGGTTTCGCTCAATAAAACACTGTATAGCTTATTATAATGTGTTATTTTGCAACAAAAAAAAAATGAAATTGTGTATCGGAAGCTCACTAAATTATGTTCTAGTTATCTATATTATTGTTTTTTTTAGTAAGTCATGATATTTATTTAGTGAGTTGTAATAGTTTGTTAGTGAGTTAGGAAATATATTCGGTGATTCATATGATTTAGTGATTATTATTAATTGTTTGTAATAAAAAAGAGTGAGCGAACATATAATACGCTATTACAGTGAGCACATACACATTCTTGTTCAATTTTTACATACAATTTTTTAGCGAGTTGCGCTGTAACTTTTGGTGAGCTATAGTATATGTTTGTGAACAATATTTTGTATTTATCTTATAGTGTGTTGTGGTATATCTTTTGATTAAATAAAGTATAATTTTTTTAAAATGCACAAGAATGACATATTTGAAAAGTTTTAATTACTTGTACTATTTAATTTCATTTGGTAAGATCTGGTATTTATTTAGTGAATTGTGATAGATATTTAATGAGTTAAAAAAAAATATATCAGTGATCAATATGATTTAGTGAGCAATATTAACTATGCCTAGTCAAACTGTGTGTGCAAAAAATATAATAAATAATTCTACATTCTTGCTATATTTTGATATATGATATTTTCTTAGTGAGCTATACTTTATTTTCATCTTGTACCATGCTATGATATATCTTTTAAATAACTCAGATATAAGATTATTTAAATCTACCAGCATGATATACTTGAAAGTTTTAATCACTTGTGCTGTGACTTTTTAATGAGTTATTTTTGTTATATTTTGGTGATGATATATTATGTCTTTTAGTGAGTTATCACATATATTTAGTGAGTTATTATATATATATATATATATATATATATATATATATATATATATATATAAACACAAAGTAAGTTGAATAGAATAGATAAATTAAAAAAATTTAAGTAAATGAAGTGTATATATGAAAATTTAAGCAAATGATGATACAATAGTCTAAACGATTTTCTTAATAAAAAAAAAAGAAAGCTAAGAACACAAAAAAAGAGAAAATCCCGGCCTTGCGCTTACTAAGAATTGAATCCATAGCTATAATAAATTCGACAAGGCCCAAACCGCTGGGCAACCGTCGCTTGTCAACTTATCCTGCGCATTTTAGCTTCAATAATGCTAAGGGCTTTCAATTGAAGGAAAAAAAAGTGGCATAGTCTTGGCATTTAGCGTTTGGTTAGCAAAATTTTTCTAATGAAATAATTCCATATAAAATTTTTTAAAATTTTCCAATTGAAGGATACTTAATCATAAGAATTAATTAATACTTGTTGTATTTTATATTTTTCCCGTAAATTTTTGATTAAATAGTACACTACAAATATGACAAAAATAATACACAAAGAAACATGTGAAAGGTGCTTTTTGTGAAGGTCAACAAATTCTGCCCATTTCTACCAAGGCACTTCAAATAATTGAAGCATACTTTGAATTTGCATAAATAATTAAAGCAACATGGAATATTTGGATGCTAAGGAATGGGGTGGTTTTTGACAAGCTGGACATTGATGCAATTGCACTATGTCACACAAACAGATGGGACGTAAATAATTAAAGTGAACTTTGAATTTACCTCTATCTAGGTTTTTTGTTTTGTTTTTTTATGGTGATTTCATCGTATGGATGTTACTTTGGCTGTTTGTGACTGTTCCGGCTTATGTTATGAGAGTATCGCTTTTGTACTTCTTACCTTCTACTACTCTCCATAGGGGAAAAAAGCCCCTCGAAGTACCATATCATGAAGGATGATAGTGTATGTTACATTGACAGTGGCCACTGTTCACAAGAAACTGGCATGGCACCAACAGCTTATTATATCTTGCAATTATAGGCCTCAGGAACGAGAATCAAGAACTAATCAATATTGTCATTTTCCATCTATGTTGTGTGCTTCTTAACTTGTTCAAACCGGTGGCGAGAAAGCAATTACCTAACTTAATTAATTTTAAATCAGTACCACATATATATATATACACCTAATAAACTTAAGGTGTCAATTTTAGACCTTAAACTGCATGTTCATTGACTTGAGTTATTGCAAAAGTAAACAACTATTGCCAATGGGGTGTGTATTCCCAAAAGGTACGAGCAGAATACACACATATGCATTGTCTTATTGTATAGAGCGCGTATTTAGGTAAACTTTATGAAAGTTGGTATTAGCTATTGAACATCTAAATTTAAACCTTGCATTGTCTAAATTGAACTTGGCATGTACTTGCCATCAAGATGAGGGAAGAAAACCCAATACGAAGGACTATGTATTCCAAACGGGGCAATTCTTTATTAGAAAGGTGGAATCTCCGAAGGATACAAATACTCCACGCTATGAAGTAGCTTAATTAACCAATAAAATCAAACACAAAATATGCTTGTTTAAGCGATTGTCTTTTGTAACCTGGTTAATAGTATATTCCCTTCCTTATCGACATTTTAGGTACCAAACTAATTAAACAAATAAATCAATCAGCAACTGACAACCAATGATTGGTGACATACACTATTACTCTACCTAAACAACTAGACTTAAAATGTCTTTGGTAATTGGTATGTCAATTTATATGGACGTTGCCAACTCCAAAGCATAAGCTAGTATGGTTGTGCTTTCTGGTAGGATATGAGGGCCTCTTTAATTGAGTCCTTGTACAAGGTTTAAGAGCGATTAAGAGTATTCACAATAGAACTCACATTTAATCCCATCCAAATGTAAGTGTGCTCAGATTATCTTTTCTCATTCTGGCCTCTCATTTTAGGATGAAAAACTTAATCTGTGGGTTTAAATTTGGACAAACTCATAATAAGAAGAAGCCCATGCATCTGGAAAAATATTGCAAGTTGCCCTTTATTTTATGGTCCCAACCATTCATAGCATGCCATGTGATTATTGTGGAGTTTATACACAGTTCCAAAAATTGTCTTCCTTATTGTGGGATTTGATATCTTTTTCGTACCAAAAAAATTTGATTTTTAAGTATTATAGGGGAATGATGGAGGTAAATGGTAATCGAACTATATGGGTGAGTTAAGGTTTGGGAGCAGTGTGAGTAGTTGGGGTTGGGATGGTTTGTGTGGGAGTAGGAATATTGGTTTGGTAGTGCATATGGTGGTTAGTAAGTAGCCGTGGTTTGAATTCATATATGGGTTGGTAGTTTGAATTGTGTGTCCCATGAATTCAATGGGTAAAATGCACTTGCTTGTGAAGTTTGAACTGGGAAAATGTGAGGGTGGACCATGCGGTGACTGAGGTCGGTTTAGAAGGCAGTCAACATACATGTGTATGTATGGGTGGATGGATATCCCAGGTTATGGAATATGGTAATCATGGATGTACATTCATATAGTGTGGGATGTTCTTTGTAGGTGATGATGGCAGTGCAGTCAGTGGTTATGAGAACTGTGTGATGGGAGTGGCTTAATTGTGGGGATTGGTAAAGGTAACTTTTGTTGTTGAGGTTCTTATTGGTGTTTGTAATTTACAAGTCTGATGATGTATTAATGAGTAAATGTTGGTGGGAACCAACAAGTACTATGCTGATGAGCTATGTTGTTTTATTATAGGCAATGGAAATGGAATTCCATAGCAGAAAAAATCAGACGGGGAGATCATCGAAGCCGGGCCTAGAGGTGGAAGATAAGAAAAGGCGAAGGACTTCGGACGGCCAGAATTTGGTTGGTTAAAATGGTGGGGAGAGGGAGGACGTTAGGTGTCTACTACAATTGGATTTGTGGGAAGATAGCTCAGGCAGTGAGTATGAGCGAGTATGAGGCCCATTTTGAGGAGGAGCGAGGAAGTGATTATGAGGTTTCATTATAGGCGGAGTCTAATGTTGATGAGAACATGGGGGAGGGAGATGGCGGACCAACAATAAGTTGTAAATGAGCAAAAAGGAGGCCTTCCTATTCTAGTGGAGAGGGTTGTAGTGGAGGGGAATGCAAGAGATAAGATGGATCGTCCACTGCCGTCAGGCAAGGTAAGGATAAGGGTGCGAAGCAGTATGGGGAGACCAGTTACATCGTGTGGTGAATTAGACTGTTGAGTCAAAAGTAGTACTCTGATCGTGATGTACAATAAGGGCATTGGTTTGGCTAAATGGGAGGACGACTCCTAATCAAAGGGAAGTTGTGAAGGTAACCATTCTATAGCCTTTTCTAGAGTACCCAGAGTTAGCTATGGAGAGGCATCTAACGTTGGGTCTTATGAAGTGTTGGGTGCCACGATTGAAGGCTTTTAGGATAGGAAGGAAGCGGGTCCCGTTCTCTATTTATGATATGAAATTGTTCATTGGGTTACCAGCGATAGGTAGGGCAGTTGAATGGAATGGGGATGAGGTGTCCACTGATGTAGGGAATATGGTGAAGGACTGCATGCTTGAGTGGCAGAAGGAGGAGATGGTAAGTAGGGTGCCACGGAGATTGGGGAAGAAAAGGCGTTTTTTTCGTAACTATGTGCTGCGATAGTGGTGCTATGTGATAAGAACAATGGAGATTATCTTGTTGGTATGTATGTGAAGATATATGCATTTGTGATTTTAAGTGGGGTTTTGTTTCCTCAAACACCGTATGGAGCCATGTGGTGTATGTTACATTGCACGGAGAACATTCAGCAAATGGGGCAGTATAATTGGGTGGAACCTGTATGGCGTGTTGCTGTGGAGATGATTGAGGAGACATAGAACAAGCTATGTGGTGGGTCATTGTCAAAGGTGCAGCTGAATGGTTTTAGCATCCTAATTCAAGTGATAGTAAAATGACCTTGTGTAAATGCTTGTGCTGCCCAATTATTGTTGATTGCCCTTTCTTGTTTGAGTGTAGTTTTCAGAATGTGTATGTTGGAGTGAGGATGTGAGTCATAAAAATATGGCTCACTATTGATGTCATAGAAGTATTTATCATAAGAATATTGATGCACGCATGTATGCAAAAGACAAGTAAAGCACAACAATGGGGGAGATAAGTGAATGTTGTTTGCATTTTTTTAATTATGTATGAAGGAGCTGAGAAATTGAATGTGAAGGGCTAACTGTAAAATATATTGTAATATTTTATGTTGTGAGTCATATGTTGAAGTGTGTATGCGGTAATTCAGGTATGAATTAAACAAGATTGAAATATGATGCAAGCAAATCGAAAGTATGAGTATATATTATAGGCTGTATGTGGGAAAGTTAGTGGTATTTATTTTCAATAACTGTGTGCCTTTCATATGAATAACTCCATATGCATTGAAATTAACATGTTAATTGCGGAGGTGTGTGACATACAAATATGGTAGGGGTAAAATATGCAATGTTTGTTTTTCTGTAGGTGTGATTTTATGAGCACACCACAAGGTTTGTAGATCTGCACAAGTAAAGGTTCTCCCGTATTGGAAGTTGGGTTAGAGTTGATTGTGGGGGGAGGTATAATGCACTCCTACGTGATATTAAAGAGGAGGAGGTAATAATAACTGAGTTCCACATTTGTAGTTAAATATCAGCGTACATGTATTTAACTTTGATGGATATGTATGGGCAGGTCATTCCTGTATTGTACCAACGGGATCATGAGATTGTGCATCCAACTGTGAGGGAGTTCATGGCGACGGATGAGTTCGGGTACTATGTGGATGATAGGGTGGTATGGCAGTGTTATACTGTGGTTGGGAATAATTCCATACTAATATGATGGGACTATATGCGCTGCCTTAAGCTGCGTACATGGAGAAGACGCAAACTCACGTTCTTTGTCATAGTTGAACTGACAGGGATGGCTTAATGTTAACGACCATCTACAGCGTGCTAGAAGATGCATATCGAACGGAGAAGATAACACATGAATCAACTAGGAATGTGCTGCAGATGATGAGAGAGCAGGTAGCGAGCCTGCATGGCAGGTTATTCACAGACAAATATGGGGACGGAGATGGACATGAAGTGATAAGTGCTAGTACAGTAGGTGTTGAAGAGGGTGTTGGTGGTGATACAGGACCAACCTTGGGGATATGACCTTTGCTGGTGGAGTGACGCCCGGAGTAAGTGGGTAGCTAACAAGGCAATGAAGATAACTGAGGCTGCGGTGAGTGGAGTGCCTGGAGGTATAAAACGAGATGTGGAGGTTGCTAAGGTTTTGAGGCGCGAAGATGGAGGCGATGGAATGGGTTTGAATGGCAGCCATGTTCATGATGGACAAGAGGGTCATGTGTCCTCCGTTGACGCATGTACTCCAAGTGTACGTAGAGAAGATGGGAGTGGAAGGGCGTCCAACATATGTCTGTGTTCATGTACTATGCGGAGTGGAATTCTGTATAAGTGCTTCGTGGGTAGTTTCGAACGTGTAGTATGGTCAAAGTTGAAATCATTAGGGGGAGGGAAAAGTTGGGCTGTGAAGACTGACAATATTATTTGTTGACATAGATTACATTTGTTATTGTAGTAGTCGTTATCATTATGGACAGTTGCACATATGAAGTTTAGACGTAGTACGTCTTTTTTAGTATGCAATGTGGGGAAAAGAGAGGTATATATGTTCACGTCAAGCGATTCTTTTGTTGTATAAAACCCAAATTCGTAATGACATTGCGCATATACATGCATTGAGTCACATTGATCTTTTGGATAATAGTAGCATATTCTTTAACCATTTTAGTGGATGCCATGGAGGGGTGGTTCATCATTTGTTTATGCAGGCTATTACAACATATCTGACACATGAGTCATTGGCGGAAGAGCTGAAGTTGTTGGCTTATGTGTGTGATGAATGTAAGGGTTTCAAGGATGGAGAATGGTAAGACATTGAACTGGAGTGGCACATATAGTTGGTGTAGATTGTTTTTTGATGGCAAATGTACTAACATCTTACATGGGCAAGAATTTTAATTTGTTAAAGCAAGTGAAAAGCATGTGAATGTTGAGTACCCTAAGGGTCTCATCAATGTTGTTCCAGCTATGGGGCAGGTGACAAGCCTGAGCGGTTTTGTGTTCATTGGTTTGTAATACAGATGTATTACAAGTTGCTAGATGAGCTCCAGTAGTTGTACCCTAAATTCTGTTTGACATTGATTTTTTGCAATCGAGTCATCAGGTAAGGGGATCAATCCATGACAATGACAATGACGAACCTGAGTTTGATTGTTTGCAGGCACGTCTAAATTGTGCAGAAGGAGTAGCAGCTGATTTGGGGGAGTCCTTAAAAAAGTAACTCACCAGTACCGTTCGTAACGTAAGTGGTCCTATCTATGTGTGTTGCGATGTATGTATGTACATTATGTTGGAGTGAACAATATTATGTATGTGGTCGTTGTCTTTTGAGCAGGTGTTTATGCCATTATTCGAATGCGTTAAAGAGCATTGGATGTTGCCCGTAGAAGATTTGAAGCGGCAACAATTCGTACTCTATGATTCTTTGCTGACGAAGAGGGCACCAGCACGAATCGATCTTGTCAACAGGGTAATAAGTTCCCGTCTGTTGCTCTATGTCATTGCACCAATTCCACTCACTGACACGCATTCGCCCATCCACCATTAACTGCAAAAGGAGGCAATTACTACATCATTGAGTGTGGCTCGATATTATGCTGATGCGAGCACGTAGGAGACAGACCACCCTTTGTGTCCTCAACAGGGCAAGTAAGCCACCCATGTTTAAGTGGTGGGTAATTTGGATGTCATTGGTATGAAATGCTGGGGTTCTCTGTGATAAATTGTGTGATGTGTTGCAGTGGCGATGATTGCGGTGTGTTTGTTATGGTGTTTATAGACTTGCTACCGACAAAGACCAAACCCTTGGTCTTCGATCAAAGCTACGTGCGACACGTGTGGGACAAGTTGCTACTAAGCCTTCTGCAAGGGAAAATTTCATATTTTCCTCAAGCATTACAAGGGTAAGATGTGGCAAACTGAGCCTTAACGTCCACATTGTTGCCCTGAAGTTTGACTTGGTTGTACTGGACGTTAGGCAGGTGACATATGCCAACAACTGTGAGTGTGTTCTTAAGCAAGGTCCGCAGTTGATGACAATCCTAACATCATATTGCAGTGGTTGGTCATGGTTTTTGTGTGTTGGACCGGAATGTGGAATCCTCAAGAGACGGCAACGAGGGGATTTCGTGTCGTCGTGGAAGGGGGCTACGTATTTTTCTGAAATGTATTGAACATTGTGTGATGTGGAATTTTAGTATGGTGTGTCGTTCCACAATTTTGAGTTGTATGTATACGGGGAGTTGAGGACACCATGGTGGCAGTTGTACCTAATTATCCGTATCTGCTAACCCGCGTTGTTTGAAATAATTTACAAGGACGGCAACTCCTGGGACGTGATTGTCCCCCATGTGCTTCAGTGTGTTCTACTGAATACAATGACAATATCAACACTGTTTGCAATTTGCAACAGCCCAAAGTTATGTCACTTTTGGGGGCGGGGGGGAGGGAGGGGAAAGGTCTCTACATCTGTGTGTGTGTGTGTATACATAGGTACACACATGCACACACATGCACACACACACACACACACA
>JACYFF010019584.1:40435883-40445964 GCA_017589665.1 Selenicereus undatus
ATATATATATATGTATATATATATATATATATATGTATGTATGTATGTATGTATGTATATATATATATATATATATATATATATATGTATATATATATATGTATATGTATATATATATGTATGTATGTATGTATATATATATGTATATATGTTTGTTGGATTGATAGCTCAATGAGTTAGCTTTCAATGGGCTTTTGAATTACTTAAGTTCATGCTATGTGGACAAAGTTTGGACCAATTGTCTAAAGACTGCGCAGAATAGATCGAAACTGGGAGCGTATACGCACAAGGGACTTTACGGAAAAACTGGTATTGATTGTGTCATTGAAACATTATGATTTTTTGTGTGTAGCTATGCCAATAAATTCTCTTTCAAATGCCTTTCGAATCACCTGAATCCAAGATCTATTGAAAATGTTATGGTCATTTTGCGAGGACTGCGCAGATGGAACTGAAATTGTGCACGTTTGTGTTCTACCATAATTTTAGGGACCTTACTATATGAATCATGCTTTGTCTCCAAGATAAATGTTTTCGTGAACATTATGAGATTTTCATATTGGGGTTTTATATCTCAATTGGAGGTTGGGAGAGAAAGATATGGATTTTTTGAAGTAGACCATCAAATGGTAATATGATGGAAGAAAGAAATCGTGACATGTGGAAATATTATCAGACGTTTTCATATAATTATGAGTATTGCAAGGAAATTACAAGTTTTAGTGAGTTCGACAAGTTTGATTAATTTATGGAAGCTTGTTTGGGTTGCAAAACCGAGTTAAATGAGCATGAAAATAAAATTTGAGAAGTGGGCAGAGTAATGACTCAAATCAGTGTCTATTGGACTCAGTTGGGGTTATTTGAGCTTTTATGAACTTCACAACACCTCTCCTGACATTAATCCTTCTATTATCCATTTAAATAGCATTACACTTTCCATTATCTATTTCTGAAATATCAGAAACCCATATTTCATTTATATCAATTAAAATCTTTTCATTATCACCTCAATCTTTCCAATTTGTCTATTTTGTTTCAGTTTGTTGTATTTAAAGTTCAACAACCCTAATTGATTTATTTTTCAAATCAATTTTTTGTAACTTATCTTATATTGAATTGTTGGAATTGTGGAAGCTCTTTAATTAGTCAATTTTCATTAAAGTCACAAATTTCAAGAGTAAATATTATTTACTAACTGGATTTACCTATAATTACATTTCTTTAGCAGAGTCGGGGCCTAGTCTATCATTTCCATTGTACATAAGTATATCATTTTAAAGACTTCAGGTACATCCATTGCCTGTATCTTTAGAAATCGGAGTGCATTTATCAACGTTATCATGTTCTGCTTAGTACATCAATGAATCAGTTTACACAGTGATTTATTAGTTAATTAGTGACCCCATCAATTATCATCTATAGGGCATTCGCCCTTCAATTACCTGCGGCGCTTCAGGCTAGGTCCCCGATCGGCTTGGCAGGTGTACACCTATCCATAGATCGTAATAGTATCAAGGGGTTCACTATCAGATAATAACTAGCAATGTAGTTTTACATCATCTCCTTCATTGTTTTAACTTAAAATGAAATGCAAATTAGGCCCAAATAGTGTTTCAATGATCATTTAACAATTTCGGAGTGCATGAACTGAGTTTCGGCTCATAGTTCGAAATGTTTTCATGTTTTGTTTTAGATAAATGCTCAGAGAATCGTCTTCATGTTAGTAAACCAGCGGAAGAGAATGAGTTGAGCAAGGGAATCTGGATGGATCAACGTTGACACAGTATATGCATATTTTTAAAGCTGTATATTGAAATCTTCAGTGGATGGAGATGCAGATTACATGGTCAATTGTTTTTACTATGGTGTAAAATTTTTATATTGGTTAACAGTTGATTATATATGGATTGATCAGGTGTGTATGTGTATGATTGAAGCTATACTTAACTGTGTTGTTTATAGCACTCATGTTTCAAGCCTTGTCCTTTTAGATGACAGTAATGCCTCTATCGTTGGGTTGTCTAGATTATAATTAAGGAACTTATTAAGGAAAATACAAGCAGTGAAACATGTTTAATTTGGGGGAGTTACAGATTTGGTATCAGAGCCAGGTTAAGATTTTCTTGATGGGATATAGGGTATGGAGAGTGGTGTTAGGAGATCGAGAAAATTGATTATTGGGGGATTATTATGATACCATTGGAGATTTGTGACAATGGTAATGTCTGCTTATCTCTCACATATTCTACTCGTATATTCTTCTTTGTCAAATGGATCCATACAATATGTATATAGTTTGATCTCAAGCATCAGATTCAAGGGTGATTTTGAACAACAAGTTAAAGGTGCCTCCAATGCATTTAGGTAAGTATGGCCATATTGTCCAGAAGTTGCTTGGTACGGCCATATGAGCTACCTATCTGAATGATATGGTGTCATTTTAGCTGAAATTGTTCATTTTTGGGATGTAAACTCTTGTACTCCGGGCGTGTGGCTCATAGAGTTGTGGTCTCCAGTGTGTAGCCATTGAGCTTGATTTGATATCCTTTTGTACTTCTAGTCAATGCAGGGGATTTGATGTAAGGCTTTGAGTATGGAAAATGGCCAGTTTATAGGCGAAACTCTATCCGTTTCGCCCTAGGAATTTAAGAATCACTGACACTCCTAGCCATAGGGTTGTGGGCTATTACAGATGTGTCCTATGAAGGCCCTTGACTCTTTTTTTTTAAAGGTTAAATGTATATGGAAAACTAAGTATGGGCAGAATACACAAATTCAATCAACTTGACAGTTTTGATCAATGCATAAGTACCGACCTTAAAGTAACTTTTGTCCATGATCAATATGATTTATGCAAGGTTTTTCCATCCCAATTTTAAGGTTAAGGAGATATCTTTCATATGAAACAAGTTTCAAGTGGATTGGAGGTCATTTGGTTATTCACATAGACAAATCAAAGTCTACAAACTATGCAGAATCCTAATGCACAAGGTCTGAGTTTAGCTCACTTGCCGCTTATGCATTCCATCAGATAGGGATGTTTTGATTAGTCTATGTCAAAGTACAGAAAGTAAGCTTTCCAATGACCCATGTTGTAGCATATTTGGAGACCATTGGTCAATGAAATTTAACCTAGAAGTCTGATGGTACAAACTGTCCGAGTCAGTGGATACCTATAACTTTGAGCTTATATTTCCTTATCATATGGGTGTAATTTTGTGCATTTCTTGGATCCAAGTGGCAATTACTTCAATATGCTTCATTGATTTCAGATATTTTCTTCTGTAACCCAAGAAGTTCATCTAAGTGAGCTATATGGGGGTTCTTGATGTAGTATGCCCTGAATTGTAGGATTTTGGAGAGGCTTGTTCTATGGTACATAAGTTTGAAACCATTGACTACCGACTATTCCATAGAATAGAAACTGAGGACAGTTCAGAGAGAATTTTTGCTTCAATCCATTGCAATCCAAGACTTGCTTAAATTGCCCAAACTCTTGTATGAAGTCCATTGACTCCACCTCCATCTATGAAGTAGGCATTACTCTTGAAAATATTTCACTACACCTTCTGGTAACATACCATCTACCATTGTCCTTGTTGGATTATCAACTGTTGGATACTCCTCACTTCGACCAGCGGCTTCATCTTTTTGTCTTCATGGCATCTCCCCATCTAGTTGCATCATCATTCACTCTCATGTTATATCTTCATCAGTTCCGGTCACCTTTTTCAAGCCTAATTGCTACTAGTAGCTGGTTTATGATTGGGTTGCACCCATGTCAATAGTCAATAATTTTGTAGCATGCTAGAACAGGAGGTAGATCTTAACTACGCTTTGCATAGCAGTTGATTGTTGTCCAATTTGTGGAATCCATTGCTAAGGGGAACGCAATGTGTCTACCTTTTTGGCTGATTCAATCTAAGTTTCCTTCAGAAGATCACTCGCATAAAGCTTAAGTTTGACAATCAAAATTTTTGCCATGCATTTGGATTACATCAGTGAGAATTTTGATGGGTTACTGCCCCTTGGAAAAACGCCTTCAGTTGATTCAAACTAAAGAACTCTAGAGTGGAAAGTATGACCCAGTGGAACTTGAAGAATGGATTCGAGGAATGGAGAAAATCGTCCTGTAGTAGAGGTTCCAAGGGATAAAAAGGTGAACATTGAAACATTTTATCTAACTGGTGAAACTAATATTTGGTGGAACACTGTTAAGACTAGGCTCTCAGGGCCTGACTTCACTTGGAGCAGATTTGTGGAAGAACTAACTACACCGCTCCGGATTGCCAAGTGGGAACTAACAAATGCACGTGGTACGATAGCCCAGAGCACTTCACTGCTGCCTGTTCCCAAAGGGCTGCAACTATAGGAAGGGCTTATGTGTTGAGTAAGAAAGAAACCGCCACCTTTCGTTTAGTAGTTACGGGAACTCTCTTTCAATTTCAAAGCCATTTTGTGTATTGATTGATTCAGTTACCACTCATTCATTTATATTCACATGATCTGCCATGCAAGTGAACCTTGAGAAGCAGGAGCAGAAACCAATTACGGAATCAAGTTACCCAATAACTCTAGAGTTTAGTGTCCTATCTCTTATAAACTTGTCCCAGTTACTATGGGTGGGATAGTATTCCCTGGAATTCTGATTTAATTTAACTTGTCAGACTTTGATATCATTCTGGAAATGAGCTAGTTGTGCACTTATGAGGTTAAGATAGATTGTGGGGGCCCTAAGGTTATTTCAAGAGATGAACAAGGGAGAGAAAAATGTTTCATGGTCACAGAAAGGAAAAACCTTGTTCTTTAAATTCTGTTATGGAAACAAGTGAGCTCTTATGTCAAGGATATGTTATGTATTGGTGTTATGCTATTAACATTCATCCTAAGGAAGGAAAAAGCAAAAGATATCCCTATAGTTTGTGAATTTAGAGATGTTTTCGGCAAAAGTTACCAGGACCGCCCCGTAAAAAAAAAAAAAAACATAGCGATTTTGAGATTGACTTAATCCTTGGTGCCTAACCTATCTCCAAAACCGCATATCATATGGCCTCAATTGAGCTTAAAGAACTGAAGATTCAGTTAGAGGAGTTATCACAGAAGGGATTTATCAAACCATCCAGTTCTATTTGTAAAGAAGAAGAATGGAACCTTGTGGTCATGTATTGATTACAGAGAGCTGAACAAGATCACCATCAAAAACAAATACCCATCGCCCAAGTAAATGACTTGTTAATCCACTGCAAGGACCAAGAGAATCTTCTCCAAGATTGCTTTCCGGTCAGGGTACCGTCAACTTAGGATTAAACTTCTAAACAACCCCAAGACTGCACTAAGGATCATGTTTGGGTCAATATGAATTCATTGTGATGCCTTTTGGCCTAATCAATTGCCCCACGACCTTTACGGATCCTATGAATAGGGTTTTAGACCATATCTAGACAAGTTGTGGTGGTGTATATAAAACATGTTTTGAAATACTCCAAGGATAGAGATGAGTATACTATTTATTTGAGGATAGTGTTACAGACCTTGAAAGAACATCAATTACATAACAAATACAAGAAGTGTGAGCATTGATGAGAAGCATTGATATTTTTGGAACATATGGTTTCAAAGGAAAAGCTCAAAATTGTTTTGCATAAGGCGAAAGCAGTTACAAAGTGTCCAAAACCCACCAATGCACTAGGACTAAAAACTTTTTGGGTTTTAGTAAGGCATTATCAAGTTTTAGGGAGGATTTGTCGAATATTGTCTTCCCTAACCAATTTGTTGAAGCAAGCCACAAAGTTAGCACGAAGATTCGGTGGTACCTTATCCCTCCCGGCAGTTCAAGTCTTATGAGGGGGAAAAAAAGAGCACCTCACCCATAACCCAAGACTAGCAGTTGTGGTTTTGCACTGAGAATTTGAAAGCAATACTTATAAGGAGTACCTTGTGAGATTTATACTGATCATCAAAGTTTGAAGTATATCTTCACTCAGAAAGAGCTCAATCTGAGACAAAGGCATTGATTAGAATTGCTTAAAGATGACCACTTACAGATCCAATGTCAACCAAAAAAAAGAAATATTGTGGCAGATGCCTTGAATAAGAAGGCACAACATACCTTGGTTACTATAGTGATTACTCAACTGAATCTCTTGAGAAAGCTTGAGAACTTAGACATTCAAGTAGTGTCGCACAGAAAGGTGAATGTTCAATTGCCGGCACTTACCTCACAGCCCTCCCTAACAGAGGAAATTAGGGTGAATCAAGATAGTGATCCTGAACTACAAAGAATAAAGCAAAATCTTGAGAAACGGATTCAATTTCAATGGACTTTGTCATGGAATTCCTTCAGATATAGTGTCTGATAGATGTCAAAGATTTCAAGCCCGTTTTTGTTAAGCACTTCAAAGAGCCTTTGGAACTAGATTGAACTTTAGCAGTTCTTATCATCCTGAAATAGATGGGCAAGCATCTAAAAATATCAATGGATCAACTCTTCTACATTGGAGCCTGTAGTACTTCACGACCTACAACCAACATTTGCATTTGAAGACAGTAGGGAACTCCTAACAGTCAACGTTGTGATAGCACTAGCAGAGAATCCTGCATTAAACATCAGGACAAACTGACGGCAGACATTGACAACAAATCATCTTATGGGTCATGAAGATCTTCTCCAGCATTTAATAAGGTGACACATGTTAGAAGATTCCTGAAAATACCCTTTTGAAAGTGATAGAAACACTATGTGATAAAAGAAGGAGATTCTTGGACTTTCATGTACATAGCAAAGTTTCTTATAAAGTTTCATCAATTAAGGGTGTAAGGAGGTTGAACTGCAAACTAAATTGCAGTCAAGATCTTTTAGACCATGTTAGTTTATTGAAAGGCCAAATTGCATAGCTTGTCTACCGAATCTGTCTATATAACTCAAACACGTACATAACGTGTTCCTTACCTCACAACTCAGGCAATACATTTCATATTCTGATCATGCTATCATAATCAAACCCATTGTTGTCATTGAGGGTCTTGTATTTCATGAGCACCCAGTCCAAATACTAGATCATAAGATTAAGCAGTTAAGCATCAAGCAGATCTTTCTAATCAAATTACTTTGAGCAAGTCATACCTCCTCAGAAGCTACTTGGGAAGTTGAGTAAGAAGTGTAAGCAAAGTACCCATACTTATTTGAGATAACTTTTCATGTGTTGGCAAAGTTCATAAGTTTCGAGGACGAAATTCTTTAAGGGGGAAAAGCTGTAATAGCCCGACCCTAAATCATGTTGATTTATTTAATTAAGTCATGTAATTCATTTTTCACATTTATTTGTCTCATTTAATTATCCCGGTTAGGAGTATTCATTTTAGGCTGCACTTCGCAATTCGAGTTTTATTTACCGGACAGTTTCAAAAAAATTGATAGCAGGCCTTGATAATTATGGTTTAAGAGATTAAATCATTTTTCATAACATTTCAAAACTTTAAGTTCGAGCAAAAAAAAATTTATCGCACTCGGTTTAATTTTCTTTTCGAACCCGAACTCATTTAGGGCAATTTTGGCCCAACAAGCTCCTAATCCATTTGTTTAGCTAATTACCATCATTAACCCCTAATTATAATTAGCAAAGATATTATTTTAGGGGGGGTTAAATTTCAGCCAAGTGTTTTACTTCATTTTGAACCAAGTAAAGTTTCAAGGCTTCTTCTTCTCTACCTCTTCTTTCTCTCTCTAGCCATGCCCCTCTCCTTGGTTGCTCTTCCCCCATCCTACCAGCACTATTCTGGTGGTTTCCAGCCATCATCTGCCACCAGGACAGCCACCATGTACCACCACCAGATCAGCCCCAACCATCATCCCCACCCCCTCAAGCATTCAAGCACCACTTGGACTCTTTTCTTTCAAGCATCAAGTGAGTAAGTCTGTGTTGGTTTTGATTATTGATTATGTTGGATTTGTTTATGAATCATGATATTTTGATAAAAACTAGAGTTATTTTGAAGTTTTAATGGTTGGCTCATCTTGAGAGCAAGTAAAGATTGAAATTGTGCATGACAAGCAAGCTTAAGTTAAAGTGATGGATTTGGATTATTTTATGTTTGATTTGGTAATCTTTATCATCATAACTGATTAGGGTAATGTTGGTGTGGTTTTGGATGAGTAAATAGTGATTTTATTAGGGGTTTATGTGAAGAAAAGCTTGCAAATATGTGCTGATTGAGCTGTAAACAGACATGAAAAAGGGGCCACTTCGGGATTAAACTGGTACTGTATTGCACATTGAAAAATTATGATTATTGGTGGATTGATAGCTCAATGAGTCAGATTTCAATGGCCTTTGGAATTACTTAAGTTTAAGCTGTGTGGACAAAGTTATTACCAATTTACTAAAGACTGCGCAAAATACATCGAAACTGGGAGCAAATGTGCACAGGGGAATTTACGGAAAAACTGGTATTGATTGGATCATTGAAACAATATGATTTTTGGTGTGTAGATATAACAATGAATTGTATTTCAAATGCATTTTGATTCACCTTAATCCGAGGTCTACAGAAAAAGTTATGGTCCTTTTACAAGGACTGCGCAGATAGAAGTGAAATTATGCACGTTTGTGTTCTACCCTAATTTTAGGAACCTTACTATGTGAATCATGCTTTGTCTCCTGAATAAAAGTTTTAGTGGACATTATGATATTTTCATATTGGGATTTTATATCTCAATTGGAGGTTGGGAGTGAAAGATATGGATTTTCTAAAGTGGACCATCAAACGGTAATATGGCGGAAGAAAGAAATTGTGACATTTGGAAATATTATCAGAAGTTTCCATATAATTATGAGTATTGCAAGGAAATTACAAGTTTTAGTGAGTTCAACAAGTTTGATTAGTGTATGGAAGCTTATTTGAGTTGGAAAACCGAGTTAAATGAGCATGAAAATGAAATTTGAGAAGTGGGCAGAGTAATGACTCAAATCAGTGTCTATTGGACTCAATTGGGGTTATTTGAGCTTTTATGAACCTCACAACACCTCTCCTGACATTAAGCCTTCTATTATCTATTTCAAAAGCATTACA
The DNA here is from genome assembly GCA_017589665.1 of Selenicereus undatus. Lineage (NCBI taxonomy): Eukaryota > Viridiplantae > Streptophyta > Magnoliopsida > Caryophyllales > Cactaceae > Selenicereus > Selenicereus undatus. The sequence continues at coordinate 40,444,953 of JACYFF010019584.1, forward strand.
CTTTCCATTATCCACTTCAGAAATATCAGAAACCCATATTTCATTTATTTCAAGTAAAATCTTTTCATTATCACCTCAATCATTCCAATTTGGTCTATTTTGTTTCAGTTTGTTGTATTTCAAGTTCAACAACCCTAATTGATTTATTTTTCAAATCATTTTGTTGGAACTTATCTTATATTAAATTATTGGAATTGTGGAAGCTCTTTAATTAATCAATTTTCATTAAAGTTACAAATTCCAGGAGTAAATACTGTTTAATAATTGCATTTACCTGTAATTATATTTCTTTAGGAGAGTCGGGGCCTAGTCTATCGTTTCCATTGGGCATAAGTATATCATTTTAAATACTTTAGATACGTTTATTGCCAGAATCTTTAGAAATCAGAGTGTATTTGTCAACGTTATCATGTTTTGGTAAGTACATCAATGAATCAGTTTGCACAGTGATTTATCAGTTAATTAGTGACTCCGTTAGTTATCATCTATACGGCATTCGCCCTTCAATTACCCGCGCGGCTTTAGGCTAGGTACCCGATCGGCTTGGCAAGTGTACACCTATCCATAGATCGTAACAGTACCAAGGGGTTCACTATCAGATAATAACTAGCAATGCAGTTTTACCTCATCTCATTCACTGTTTTAACTTAAAATGAATTGCAAATTGGGCTCAATCAGTGTTTCAATGATCATTTAACAATTCAGGAATGCATGTACTGAGTTTCGGCACACAGTTTGAAATGTTTTCATGTTTTGTTTTAGACAAATGCTCAGAGAATCGTCTTCATGTTAGTAAACCAGCGGAAAAGAATAAGTTGAGCGCGGGAATCTGGATGGATCAACATTGACACAGTGTATGCATATTTTTAGAGTTGTATATTGAAATCTTCAGTGGGTGAAGATGCAGATTACATGGTGAATTCTTTTCACTGTGGTGTAAAAACTTTATACTAATTAATTGTTGATTATGTATGGATTGATCAGGTGCGTATCTCCATGATTGAAGATAAGC
>JACYFF010019584.1:40459580-40495329 GCA_017589665.1 Selenicereus undatus
ATATATATATATATATATATATATATATATATATATATATATAGATAGATAGATAGATAGATAGATAGATAGATAGATAGATATTCTTTTTACTGTTTTTTTTTCCTTTGAAAAATGTAGAATGATGTAGGCAAGACAGGTTCCTCTACCAAATAGTTGGCTTTTGCTTACAAAAATTTTATCAGCATCATAGATTCTATGTCAAAGAAGTATGCGCATAGTGAATGGCTTGACAACATACGAGATGAAGCAAGGGCAATGTTCACCTTGTTCTGTGATACTGTTGTTGCACATGAATAATGCCAGCAAGAGGCTTGTATGGATGGACTGCTTGCAATAAGTGAACGCGAGAATACTGCAAAGAAGGAAGCTACTATAGAGCTTCACAACGCTTGTATTCTAAGTGATAGTCATTAATAACAATAATGATCACAATGTATGAGTAATAAAGACCAGAATATGTGCTGTTGCTAATCAATATATATCTTATTTTTGATCAGTAATTATGTGATGAGTAATATTCCTGTTGATAGACGTATTTTCTGGTGATCTTTAGAAGCAATATTGGTGACCAAAAGTTGTGGAGGTAGTGATCAGTACAACTCAGATTAGTATGCAGTTGAACTCAATCTCTCCTTTTTTCCTCCATTGCTTAAAATTTGGTTTTTGCAGGGAACAGACACATTATTACTTATCTATAAGCATAAAATTTAGTTTGCCTATGGAACTCAATCTCTCCTTTTTTTCCTTGAACAAGTTTAAATTTTCTAAGCAATAGGCATATTGCTAGTTATCTATAAGCATAAAATTAGTCATAAAATTTTATAATATTGTTTACTCATTTAGTCAGTGCTTATAATCCTATGCATGTAAATTTGTTGATCAACAAGAATGTTGTTAGTGATCAATAAGCATAAAATTAGTGATAACTAATAATAATATCTACTGATCAACAAATATAAGATAAGTGATCAGTTGGAACAATATTAGTGACCACACACACATTACTCATTGATCATTCTCAGAAGTCCAGTCGATGATCACTACATGTATCTATGGTGATCAAATAGAATAATGTCAGTAATTAACTCATGTAGTCATCAGATACTGGTGCAACTTCATAGAAATGGGTTCCTTCCAACAGGGTGATCAGAAAGCATAACAATGGTGATCAAAGCATACCTCATTAATGATCAAATTTCCAATCAACTATACCTATGATTCAAGCTATACACGAAACTAACCGGTAAACATTGCCAATGCATAAAAATAACCATTAGAGATGTTACTTGTGATCGATTAGTTGGGATAGGATTGTTCATGAGCTTACTTAATGTCTGGTTTTTCTGTCAACGTTGGTATTTAGTTATTAGTTTTCCCTTCATCAGTTTATAATTTGATCATTATTTAGTACGTGATTAATAGTCATATTATTAGTCATCAACTAAGATATCTTTATTTTTTTTGTTTAGTCCTACATGAATTTTCTTTTCAAACATGAATTTTCTTTATTGTGAATATTTTCATCTTTTAGTGCTACATGAAATTAAAAAAAAAAAACAAACTGTAATTGAACTTTTTGAAAATCCTTTGTGCTAATTTATATCCTTACCCCCTAATTACGGTAACCAACCAACTCTATTTATATAAACGCGCAAATAACGCGAAAAACAAAAGAAAAGAAAACATGGGATTCTAAAAGAGAGCGCATAATGATTGTTTAAAACTTTTCCAAGAGACTCTTCAGTTTCTTAGTGCCTGTCTTGCTCTGTTATTCTCTCCCTCTCTCTTGCTATCTCTTTCTATCTCGTACTATCTCTATCTTTCTCTCAAGAGACTCTCTCTTACACTTCGAATTTGCAATCAAACCAGCATCCTTGAAGTTCTTCATCTTCTCAGGTTCATTTTTGAATTTTGAAGGTAAAAGTCTTGACTTTTTTTGTGTGCCATTCCTCTGCCTGTTGAGTTTTAGTACATCCAGTTTGGTTTTTTTATGAATTTGTCTTTGATTTATGGACGATCTTTGGTTAATTTCTGCATTTTCATTCGAAATCTGCTTTCACACTTACTTGTAAAACTTGTACTCTGCTTTTGAACTTAAAAAGCTGTCGTCTAGTTCACTGAAATGTACTTAGCACGGCGTTGATCGTTTACTTATGATCCTCATTTTTTCAACGTTTAATTTATTATTCTGATAATATTGTACGATTTCATGAAGTTTATTGGTATAGTGTGTTTTCGAATGAGTTATTTTGTCAAATCTTCTGGTTTGACATATATTTGTGATTCAAATGTTAAGTGGGTATTTGTAGATTGCATGCTTAATTTCTGATCAATCGTTGCATATTTAGTGATCATTAGCCATAATATTGGTGATCGGTTTGCATATCTATTTAACTATTGATGAATCTCAACACGTTGTTTGACAAAATTTGAATTCTGAGACACTTTAAATGTTTCCTGCAAAAATTGTAGAAAAACCATCCAGCAACTGTTTTTCATACTGTCTGTGTAGTTTGTGATTGTTAGGAATGTAATTAGTGATTGTTAGATATGATATTAGTGATCCTTTTCGATATGTGTTTATCTTGTGATGAATGTTTAGGAGAATTTTTAATACCAAATGATTTTCTTAAATTGATTAACTATTTGCTTCAAAAATGCGTTTGCAAACCTTGGGTGAACTTTTTTTCATGTTACATGTTCAGTTTGGGAGCAATACCTTGTTGGTGATCAATAAAGCTATGATTGGTGATCATTAGTGTTGTCATTGGTGATTAACTCAGGGATGATTGTTGATCAACCCTATTCCCACCACCAAGTGAATCACACAAACACACGTGGGCACACACACACACACATACATATTACATATATGACTTGTTAATTTGCAAGCAATAGGACTTACTTTAGTGATTAACATAAATTTTTTACTTACTATGATCTGCTAACAAAGTAGCCATCCCTCGTTTTGTGATTACTAGGCGTATCATTGATGATAGGTAGTATTCTTGTTGGTGATCAGTATAGTTATGATTGGTGATCAGGCCTTTTCCCATAATAATAGATGTATGCCTTGTTTGACATATTCATAATTGGTGATCAGTAGTGTTATGATTGGTGATCTGCTAACAAAGTATTGATTGGTGATTAGTAGTGTTCTTGTTGGTGATCAGTATACTTATGATTAGTGATCGGTAGTGTTCTTGTTGGAGATCAATATAGTTACGATTGGTGATCAATATAGTTATGATTCGTAATCTGCTAACAAAGTGTTGATTGTTGATCAGTAGTGTTGTTGTTAGTGATAAGTAGAGTTATGATTGCTGATGAATAGTGTTTGTGATCAATAGATGTATGCATTGTTTGCCATAAATACACATAGACATAGTACATATAATAAACAACTCCCTTTATCATGTGCCCAGTATTTTTGATGAATGCAGTTGTGGTTAGTGATTTGAACTATGATTAGTGATGCCTTATATTACATGACTTCATTAAAGTATACTTTTTTTTTAATATGTACGCTATATACCTAAATTTCTGGCTTCACTATAGACGCCAAAATGATCCTATCGATGAAAAAAATTTCTGAAACAATAATAAATGTCATTCAAGATGTTAACACTTTAAGTATGTCCAACAAAGAACTGGAAAGGTACTGCTCATACTACCTGCCTTTTTGTATAGTAACAATTTTCTATTCAGCTAACAAATCAAAAGGAACACATTCCGATTATAGTAAAACTTCAAAATTTGTACACTAACTTGCTTTTTGTATTTTGCAGTCCTAACTTGGCTTTGGATGCAGAAGAAACTGAGAAAGGGGATGATGAAAGAAGAAGATCTGCTGAAAAAAGTTGCAACAGTGCTGGTGAAGGAAAAAAGCATCATTACAAAGTGTTTGCCCGAAAAATCAAGACTGGTGATGATGTGTTGTTAATTTCCGCAAGTATAGGGTTACCGTAAGTATAAGGTTACCGTTATAGCATTCACGGATGTCGTCCTCAGGGATGGCTTACGAAATTAGATTACAAAGTAGACCAAATTATAGTTCAATAAAGACTAAACCTTTCGAAACCAGCATTAAACCCTTCTGAAAACCAAACATGCAATTGATGAAAAATTGACGAACGATAGGTTGTCAGCAAGAGAAACTACTAAACCCCAAAATGTAATTAATGTTCAGCCTGGCCAAACTAATACAACCCAAAAGCAAAATGTTGTCCTCTACAAATCAATATGAAATTGGACTTCCTGGAAATCAACTAAAAATGAAATGCATGTGCATGATGACACTTTACTGCTTGTAGCATCGACTGAGAATGAAAAGCACTTATGACTCAGATCTGGGGTTGACCCGTAGCAAGCAAAGACGAAACAGAAGAAGCTCAGAATCACTTGAGGTTTAACTGAATCGAAGTCATTTGCACAAAACTTGATAGTCTAGAATGAGATCTGAAATCGAAAAAAAAAAACAGAATGAAAAGCAAAACGAAATTGGTAAACTAGACTACTGCTCGCCTAATCTGCTAATCTACTCGGCCCCTGCTCTGATTGTAACCGTCTTCTTGAAGGCCCCGAAGAATGCCCAACTTCCTTTCGATTGGCCCCATTATTTGATTAATTAATGGTTGTCAACGCATTGTAACGGTAGCCTTGATGATGGTGATGATGATGGATAATGAAGGAGGGAGATAGAGGAAGTAACGCACAGGGAGGAAGGCGAAAGGGCTGCCCTGCTTTGTTATGCCTTGCTTTCGGGCTCGCCTATTCTCGATTTTCTCTGGGCTGCGAATCAACGAAGAAGAAGAAGGGATGGTCGAGGGGGCATCACATGCTGGTCATGTGCATGGAAAAAAAATTGTGGGCTGGGTTTGGGTAGGAACCGCTAGGCCAGGCCCAAGGATGAAACAAGAGCAGGAGGCGAGTTTGCAAAGAAAAGAAAAAAAAAAGAGGATTGGGCTACTGGTCTGGGCCTCCGTGGAGCGCTGGCTGGACTGGTCCCTTTGCTTTGTTGTTCTGTTTTTATGGTCCAACATTCCTTCTTCCACCTCCTTTTGCAAGGATTTTTAGCCTCTTATTTATTTTTATTCAAACCTTCATAGTTCCTACAAAAAAAAACAAAAATATACTAAAGTGTAATTTAATGATTTATTTTAAGAAACTATTAGGTTATAAAATGGTATAAATATCATAATTTATGGTTGAACATGATGCTCCGAACGACTCTGATGAAGAAGAGAATTTGGATGACAACAAGGAATCCAAACATAAATCCTCGGCTAACAAACAGGTACAAAAGGAAGGCAAGAGTTACATAAATGTTAAAAATAGTCAAAATGTAGTTAACGATACCTAATAACTCACCTGAGAAAGCTGCGAAGCGAAAGAGTGATGAATAGCAACCCGCTGAATTAGATAAAGAAGGCTGACAAAAAGACGGAGACGGAGAATAAGGATAACGGTGACAAGTCACTGGAGAAACTCCAACAAAAAGAGCATTTTTCTTAAGAAACCCTTCAAAAGTCGAAAAAGAAGAAGAAGACTAACAAGAAACCAAGATTGAGAGCAAGAACAATGAAGAGCTCACCTCTAAAATGTATGCAAATGACAAGCAAAAGGAGAAAGCATAGGAAAAACAAGGACTTCCCAACAATCCCGTGGACAAAGTTGCTGAAAGGAGGAAGCTTGCCAAAGACCACACTGACAGGCCTTTAAGCAAGAAGGCAAGAGGGAGAAATTGGCAAAGGATTTGGGAAAGGGTGACGAGCCTGCGTGGAAGAGTGCAACAAAAGGTGAGGAGAACAAGCGAAGCAGCGAGCAGATTGCTGCCAAAAACGCTCCACGTAAGGACGAAGCGCGTCAAAAATCTCCTAAGAAGCCCGAAGATAGACAAAAACATACTCAAAAAGCCCCCACCAAACTGTAGAAGAAGGAAAAGTTGGAGAAGGTAGAAGAAACAAAAAACCAGAAGCTGAAGGAAAAGCCACTAATTAATGGGCAATCAGAGATGATGCGATAGTTATCGAAGGCTGCAGTACAGAAAGGCCACGTATCTAACGTGGAACTTTCCAAAAGTTCAGATTCAAAAGAAAATGATCCAACTTTTGAATGGAAAGAGGTCGATGACGACAACGGCCAGATAGAGGTGAAAGAAGAGATCGTCATTCATGAAACTGTAAAACATGCGCCGAAGAAGGAACAAGAGTTTATTTCAATCCAAAGGCGATGATGCTGCTTTGGTGCTGGTGAAACCAACCAGCTTAGGGAAGGACCTTCAATTTTTACAGGAAGTGCGGGCTTTAAAAATTGAGGGTGCCAATGAAAAGAGAACATACCAGAAGGCATTCATTACAAGGATGACTATACGTTCATTCTCATCTGTAGTGGCACAACTCAACAAAGCTCAGGCTGAGGCAGTCAGATCAATGGGGTTTGCTTCCTTCTTGAACATTGATATGAAGCAAATTCCAAGGAAGTTTTCGAAATGTCTAGTAAAGTGCTTTGATCCATATGTTGTCTGCTTCATGCTTCCAGATGGGTAAAAGTTTCCAATCACAACATTTGATGTGAATGTAACCCTGGGTGTACCTGTTGGGGGAAGGGAAATCATCGAAGTCACCAAGTCTTCCACAGATGAAGAATATGATGAGGTGCACGGTGCATGGCTCAAAGAATGGAAAATCGAGCAGAATGCCACGGAACTCACTCGAATGCTGGAGTTCATTAAGGCTAAAAAGGACAGGGGTGAGAGCTCCAAGAGGAGCTTCATCATATATTTGGTGAACTGCTTTTTCAGTGGACTGAAGAACCACTATTGCAGCAAGTCCATCTTGAAATTTATCAAGGATGTCACCCAGATTGCATCCATAGATTGGTGCCAGTTCGTACTACAATAGAGTACGGGTGCAAAAGGGGCGCATTTCAACGGTTCACTCTTCTTGTTGATGGTCAGTTCTCCTATTCAACAATGCTACCCTTGGTAAAATTTGTGATCAATATAAGAAAACACATTGATCATTAAAAAAACAAATGCATTAGTGATCAATAGTTAAATGACTAGGGATTAATAACTTGTGCTGTAGTGATCAATAAGTTATGCATCTTGATACCTGTGTAAGTAATCTAATTCATTATAGTAAGTGTTTTTTTTATGTTTCTATATTTTGTTGATGCTCTATTTGGATAAAGTTGTCTCATTAAGAGGACAGTGAAGAGAGAATTCTCTACAATGTCCACGTGGACTAACGAGCACATTAAGAAAAGGATATAAGATGAGGATCGAGCCATGGTTTTGCGAGAGGCGCCGTTGAACCTCGCTTGAATGTCACACACCCAACAATGCTTGAGCAGCATCCTGCTGAAGATATCAGGAGCTCTAAAATTCAGGTAGTAAGCGAAAACGTACTTATCTTTGTTGCAAATTGTTTGAGAAACCCCCATTGGTGATCAATACAAATTCCATTGGTGAGCTCTTTACTTAAATTTGTGATTAGTTTAGAATGGAGTCCTTATGTACATTGTGATCAATAGAAGTAGTATTGGTGATTAAAAGCTACTTAATTAGTGATCAGTAGAAACAAGATCAGCAATGACTTTAGTCTATCTTTCCATTCCCCCCCGTTGCTTAGTTTAGAGTTTGTTTGGTAATTGAACAATAAGGCTGTGATTGGTTATCAAATGGGCATAGTGCGAGCGATAAAGTAGATAAATCTTTTGTTCTTTCCGCACGATGCTTAAAGTCTAATATGGTAAGATATTTATTTTTCAAAAAATATAGAAAGCCATGGTGGAGAAGGTTGTTGGTAAAGAGATAGTCAAAGAAGCATTTGATTGCTCACAACCACGCGAGGCTCAAGTTGAAGCTGCTGAAGAAACAAAGAAGACTGAATTTTGGGTGATAAAATAACCCCCTTTCTGCCCATTCCTCAGAGTTTCGTCCTTGTGTGTGAATGGCGATCCGTAGTGTGTGGTGATCAATACTTATGTCAACAGTGATTCAATATTGATAGAGATTACTGATCAACCCTAACTTAACTTGAATTTTCTATCTTTGTATGGACTATGTAATGACTGACCAGTAATCAATGTTTTAGTGATCAGTATCAATAATATTAATGATCACTGAAATCAGTGTTTACCCATTTTGTTTTTTGGTTGACGTTTATTTCTATTGTGTATAGTAATTACTATAGATTGATAATTGGCATAAGATTGGCGATCAGATTAATTATTGTTCGAAAACTGCCTGTTTTTGGATTGCTCTTTAGTTGGTGATCACTAGAGATGTTATCTATGATTCATTGGCATAAGTGTGGTGATCTTATTACTTAGTGCTGAATTGTTTGTCAACATTACTTATATTTCAGTTATTCTTTTGTTGGTGATCATTAGAGATGTTATTTATGATTTGTTTGCATACGATTGGTGATCATGTCATTACTGTTTAATATTTTTGTCATGACTGCTACTATTTCAATTCTTCTTTGAGTTATAATCAATCCTCATGTCATCAGTGATCAAAATTGATGCTTTTAGGGATAAGTTTTCTCTTCATCAGTTTTTGTAATTCGATGATTGTTCGGTGAGTGATCAACAAGCACACTATAACTGATCAGCTAACATGCGCATTTTTTTTTAAAATTGCAGAAAGATGTTGACAAAACCGTTTCTACCCAGAAACAACTGGCATTGGCTTACAGAAACTTCACAACTGTCATGGATTGCATGTGCAATAAGTACAGTGACAGTGATTATCTTCGAAAGATACGGGACGAAGCGAGGGCAATGTTCGTCTCATTCTGCAATGCTCCTACCGCAGAGGAAGGATGACGGAGAGAGCAAAGTGTGGAAGGGCCGCCTACCATTGGTGAATGTCAGGATCTTAACACTGATGTTATGAAGGAGGCTGTTATAGACCTTCAGGGTGCTCACGTGCAGTGTTGAAATCTTTAACCGAAGCACAAAGCAAGCAACGATAGTGGTGCTCCTTCATTCAGCCCCCAACTTCACTTCACAAATCAGATAGTAAAGATCCAATTTCGGGAACCGCATTAGTTGCAGGCGCCAGTGTTACTGTTGAAAAGAAAGACCATCGTGAGGGTGTGGTGTTGGATCAGCCAAACAACATTATAAAGAAGGATGATAGCATCCCTTCATACAGTCTGAGGCTGGGACTGAGTCAACCGGACAGCCAAAGTCTAGTCCCACAGACCACCTCTGTGCCTGATCCAAGCACTGTTAGGGTTAATGAAGATGATGGTAGCGAAGATTATGGTGACAGTGCTCCATTGAGATTCCTGTTGAGGAACACTTCTCACGTGAATCGTGAGCTGAGTATAAAGAAACTAGCTGAGAACAAGTCCAAAGAAGGTGACGAGCCTTCTTCTAAAAAGGGTGAGGTTAGGAAGCACACTATCAAGATTAAAAAATCAAACCTGCTGCAGACCTCTAGCTCAAAAGTACGATCTCCTCACAATGCCAAAGAGCCAACACAATAGAGCAAACAAGTGTTGCCATTAGAGGCCTAGGGTAAACAACACCACGGTGAGAAAAATGACAGTGGCTCACCAGCCAGACACAAAGTTGCTAAATAGACCAAACCTGCTGTGCATAGTAAAAGTGGCAAGCAAATAGCTAAACATGCTGTTGCAAACCAGCCGGGGCAATAGCAGTAGAAGCTGGCATTGAATGCACAGACGCATCAAAACACAAACTGGTGGTAAGAAAGCAAAGTTGTCTCACAAGGTGAAGCCTACTACGCAGAGCAGTATTGGCGAAAAAATGACAATTGCCCCGACTGCTAAACAAGCAGTCGAGCAGAAGAAAGGAAGTCCCAGGGCTTACGATGAGCAGTAAGCACTTGATTCCAGCAAGCCCAAACTGACAAAAGAGGTATTGCCTGAAAAGGATCATGAGAAGTGTGTGGGTGCTGTAAGAACTCCAGAGAAGTCGGAGGAAGTAGGCCCATCAGATGCATTGAGGAAGCGACAACCTGAAAATATGCCTCTAGCCTACTGCTCACCGTATGTGATCTGACTGACAAAGCTAGAGAGCGAACTCTCTCAAGATGAGCTGGTCATATCTGATTATGTTTTTGGCAAAGTTGAAGATGTTGATGGTAGGTAATATCTCTAATCAATCTCTTGTGTGACAAGTGATGCTTTTGATAAAGCCCTCTATTACGTGGTTAATGGTCAAAGGGTATATGATATGGGATTAGTAGTTTTGTGCTTGGTGATTAGTTGTGTCATCACTTGCGTAAATATTTATCTATTTATCAACTTCATGCCTTACAATTCAGTGTTTATCATGAGTGATCAATAGTTATGTGATTGGCAATCAACTATTATCTTTGTTGCTGGTGGGTATTTGATTTACTTTGTATAAATGTTTACTTCTTCAGTGATTTTGTCTAGCTAGTGTTGATCAAGTGTTATTTACCTGTGATCAACAGGGGTGTAATTGGTGATCAATGGTTATGTGTTGGGTGATCAATAGTTTTCTGATTTGCAATCAATGATTATTTGCTTGGTGAAGAATAATTATGATGGGTGATCAATAGTTTCCTGATTGGTGATCAATTTGGGATGACTTGTGTAAATGATTAATTCTTCCATCATGTAGTGTAATTCCGCTGTTTATATGATAATTGATGCCCTTTGGCGAGTGAATGTGTTGTCTGACCATTGATCAACAATTTGACATTCGTGATCAGTGTCTCTATGCTGGGTGACCATTACCTATGTGATTTGTGATCAATATGTGATTACCTGTGTAAATCTTACATTGTTTATTTCCTGGTAAGTGTGTAACCATTCTTTTTCATTTTGATTTTGTAGCGAACCTTTGTTTAACAGTTGCGGCGATAAGGAGGTCACTAGGGTTTCTACGACCACTCTAAAGCCAGGAGAGGAGGTTGAGATAAATGTCATCAATATAAGGAGGTTGCGATGAATGCCACTCCAAGCAGACTCTTCATGTCATGTGATCAAAGTAAAAGTGCCTCACAATCAACTTATTGCTCAATAATACCTGCATTAGCAATCATAGCTAAAACATTGAGTTATTGAAATATCCACTTTAACAAACTTCTCACCAAGAATGGTCTGTCTTCATCGGTAAATTACATTGCATAAATATACATTATTTTTTCTTCGATACAGTATTTCTTTAGCAAAGAAATCACTACAAAAAAAAGTAGCTTTCACCAACAGCTATCTAGTGCCAAAAAATAAGATCTGTAGGTAAAAGTGAGTTTTATAATAGATGTAGTTATTTGTTAGTATTAAAGTTTTCAATTTTAGAGGGAAGAATGGGTCCTAATATTTCCAACAAATTAAAAATGGTGTGTTGGTATTGTTGCCATAATGCTAACAATCTAATTTTCTGTTGAAATTGTAATTATATTACCAATATATTCATTTGTAAAAGAATTTCTGTTAGTATTAAAAAGTATGTTATCACGGAAAACATTGAATAACTATTTAAAAAATACGCATTCGGAAATAAATAAAATAAAATTACATTACCAACATATTTCTCTTTTCACATATGGAAATTGAATAACACCACGAATTTGGGTTTTTAAGGTTGAAGACTATCACACGCTGCAGCTAGCCTAGCCCACCCCCCAAAAAAAAAACAGAGCACTGCAAAAAGGCAAATACCCAAGCAAAACCCAGAACCCTCACGCCTAACCCTAGTTCTTCTTCTTCATCAATCGACTGCAGGTTCTTCAAATTCGTCTTCTTCAAGTTCTTCGATCGAGTCTTCAACCTTCAAAACCCAAATTCATGGTGTTCGTGGTGATTCGAGTATGTTCGTGGTGTTTTTGGTGTTCGATCGAGTTTGCAAATTCGTGGAATTCAATTAATCAAGTTCGCCATTGCTATTGGTTTCTTGGTGTTCGTGGAGTCAAAATCTATAAATCGCCATTGTTGTTGGTTTGTTGGTGTTCGTGGAGTCAGAATCTACAAATCGCCATTATTGTTGCTATCATGGTGTTCGATTCTGAAAGTTCGAAGGTATGTGCCGCTCCTCTGATCTTCTCTTTCAATTTCCTCTAAGTTTCTGAACATTAGATTATGTCGATGCAGACAATTTCTAGACGGTTTGGTTCTAGAAAATCAAGGGTTTGGTGCAAGCAATCGGCCAATTTCTTGACGGTCTGATCGAGGGTTTGCTGAAGGTATTTGTTTTTGAAATTCAATTGAATTTGTTGGGTTTGAAAGGGAATTAATGCAGTAGCTTATTAGAATCAAGAGTTTTGTGTGCTTTGGCTAGTGGAGATTATTTGAACTTGCAGAGTTCTTGCGACGTCTCTCTGTCTCTCTTTCAATTAAGTGCATGTGTTCATTGTTGCAATTTGAAACTTTGTACTCACTTGTTTGTGGATTGCCTAAATTACTTTTGGGCACTAGGAATATAGTTGTCTGCTCTTTTACACTAATTTATATCGTCAGATTTAGTAAAAATTAAGCTAGTTGTGGAATAAAAATTATGCTAGTAAGCTATGGGCTAAGGTTGCACTAAATAGTTCAAGAGCATAAAGATGATTCTTGGAATTGTGTATAGACATCCATAATAATGATCATTAGATCATGGCACTAAATAGTTCAATAAAATTGTACTGTAGCCAAAGGTTAGGGAAAAGTTGAATTTAACGCACCCAGCACCCAGCGGCTTGTTTTAGCTTTTAGACATGCCTTTTCGTTCTACTTAACCTTTTTAAGTACATTTTTGTGGACTATGACTCATGCTTGTTGCCCTTCTAAGTTTCTGGTGGTTGAATGAAATTATGATTAATCATCTTTCTTAGGAAGCACATGTGAATCTCCTTTGAGTTCTTGGAGCTAAAAACCCTCCATCATTTTGTTAATCTTTTTCATGCAACATCAACTTGTTTTTCTCAGGGCCTCCTACCCATGTATTTTCATCGTAGGAGGTGATCTGTTAGGGAACTTTGGTGATTCTAAGAGAGAGACTGTAGTATTAGTAGGAAAGAGTTTTTTTTTTTCTTCGCTATAGTGCATTTGTTTGAATATTAGAGATATTACTCTAGTAGTCTAGTGTAAGCAGTTTGGTCTCTAAATGACCATGATGTGTCTTAAGTTTCATGTTTATTTATAACCAAAGCAAGCTTAGAAAACCATGTCAAACTTTTGCAAGGCTACTCTTTGGTACTTATGGATCAATGAGAGGATTGCTTCAAGATCTTGCTAACAAGATCCTAACACACATCCATTTTGTTAATTATCTTCTTTTTTTATGCGTAGCTTATATGGAGTATTGAGAGTGGCAGTTCATGTTAAGAACTTTAAGAAATTTTTGATCTTGTTAATCCAAATGTACAAATTTTGTTTTCTGCGATTCCAAACTGGTGAGTTGCCATGGATAAAAATATGCAAACATGAAAAGGGAAATAGCCAAAGTTGCCAAGTTGTCATGTTGTTGCAACTATGCTGACATTACCCTTCTTCCATTTTAGTCATAAATGATGATGTGTCTCATGATTATGTAGAACTTGCAATGCGCTTGTGAGTAGTTCACTAGATCGGCCAACTTTTCTGTATTAGTACTGTGTTCCGTCTATTGATTTTTAAGCATTTGACAATTATCTAAGGCATATATAGCTCCCACTTCTATAAGCTGATGGTCAGAATTATGCAGGCCTTTGTTCACAAGCAGTTTGTTAAGCATCATGGATATTCTGCCGGATCAAACAGGACAGGATAAATTGCGAATTATAGGATGCCAGGCTCTTTTTGTTTTTGTGAATAATCAGGTGTCTTATCAAGCCTACACCAAGCCTCATTTTCAATTGTGGCTACTGATTGTTTATGAATTATATGCATGCATTACAAAACTCGATTTTGTGAGTTGTTGTCTTCATCCTATTTTCTTGTGCCTTATCTTGCAGAAAGATGGAACATACATCTTCAACTTAGTGGGCTTTGTACCAAAACTGTGTCAGTTAGCTCACGAAGTTGGTGAAGATGATCAGAGGGGATGTCGCCTTAGAGCAGGTAGGTTGTAGGCTCTGTCTTCAATGGTGATTTGATTTTTTTTTTTAATTATTGGATTACTACTACTTCTCTTCTTTTCTTAATCTAAGCAGCCTTCTCCGCCTGTTCAGTTTAAAGGTTTTTTTGAAGGCTGTTCTGATGATTCATATTTAGTATTGCATGTTTTCTATTTCCGTTTATATTTACTTTTTGAACACATTTGTGTTAAGTTGGTGTTAAACTATGCTCTTTTGTGGCTTTTGTAGATTTGGTTCATGGGGCAACACTCTCATATGTTAGCTGAGTTTGATAACGTACGCAGACAAAATCTCACTTTCTTTTCAGTGTCTTATTTGTTTTTGGCCTTGTGGTCATTGTCCCAAATTTTGCTTTGACCTGAAGAATATTTTCATTCTCTACACCTTGCTTGCTATTAGGGAACGTTGTTAAGTCAAAAATCATGCATTATTTTTATAATTATTTTGAGTATATTATATATATTATTTCGTTTAATTTGTCTTGTTTTATATATTTTTCAGGGTTAGTATTAATTTAATAAAGAGAAGAAGAGAGGACGTAGAAGCTCGAGTTTTACACACTTGGCTACAAGACGGTCCAAAAATAATAATTATGAAAATTATTATTTTCAGAATTATTACATTGAGCTAGGGTTTCAAGAATTTGTAAAAAGCTACAAGTCTTGGAGAAGAAGAAATCTAAGGAAAAGAGGAGAACAAAACCTAAGCAAAAACCCTGAACCCTCATCCTATTAATAAACCCATGACCTTCTTCCTCCTTCCCCATCGGCACCACCTTCTTCAGCCCCTCACGCATCACCATCCTCATCACTCACCACCACATCGCAACTACACGCCTGCTGCACCTTCACTTCCTTCCCCATACACTTCTTCTTCCTCACCACACACGTACACCCTCACATCGTCTACCCATCTTCAATCTCCTCACCCATCACAAACATCTTCCTTCATCATCATGCCCCCTTCTTCTCTCTCACACAACCATCATCTTCATCAGCTCAGCATCGTCACCATCATCGTCACCATCATCAGCATCACCATCATCGTCATTAGCCATCGTCAACTTCTCAAAGTAGGATTGTTTTTTTTGTGTTTTAGTATTATTATTATTATTATTATTATTATTATTAGTTTTAATTTGTTTTGTGGTAGGTTTACTATTTAACATGAAATATTTGAGCTTTTATTGTAATTTTATTTTTTATATGAGTGAGTAATTTTTTTGCTTAGTATAATCTTCTTGAAGTCATGCTAAATTAATTATTTTTAAACAAGTTTTGTGCTTTAATGCCTAGTTGATTTATATTCATGATTCTTTAGCGATTAACGTTTATCGTTTATGAAATTTGTGTTAAATCGATTAGAATGCATGCTAGTTGATTAAATACAATTTCGATTGATAGTTTAGAAGATTATAATACGTAAAGGTTATAATCTTTAGGCCTAGGTATCACCCTAATTAATCATGGATGGTTCAAACTCATCTCTTTTAATTAGGTAATCGCTTTATATATTTGATAAATTGATTTGCTGGTAAATTGATTACAAAGTGTTAAATGATGTTTTTCTAATTCTTAATGCTCTAATTTGGTTAAATTTCTGCACTGGTGTAATTAGTAGGGTTTATATTAGGGTTGGACCTAAGTAAATTAAAATCCAAGGAAAAACGGGGAAGAACCGCTGGTGGATATCTTCTATAGTTTAACTCATGAATGAAATTAACTTGTGTGTTAATGATAGGTGGATTGAGATTATACTAAGTATTCTTCATAAATTTGACAACTTTTGATTATTATTTGTTGCTTAGAGATAATTCGATTAGTTTGTTGATTTTTGTTCTAATTTTGTTAGCTTCAAAATAATTTCAATCAACCCCCTCGCCAAAAGTATAATCTTTTAGTAGTGTCTAGGTAATTTTCGATAGCTTATATTTTGATTTTTAGAGTGGTTATAATTTTAGATTGATTTATATTCAGTTTTAGTATTTAATTACCGGTTTGTTCAAACTTAGACTAAAAATAGTTATTTTTGTTATTTTTCAATTTTAATTAATTCCTAGGGTTAATATAGTGTCCTAATCTGCCCATATTCAATTTAGTAATTTTTGGAAATTAGTTGATGTTTTTTTCAGATTTATTTTGTGAAATTGGTATGTGCAGGTTTTTAGGTAATTAATTCTGAAAATTTCGATTTTCAATTTTAATTTACGATTTTTAGGTGTTGTTAAGTCCATAAAATTGTGTCCTAGAATTAGGGTAATTTTCGTGATTAATTTCGTATTTATATTCATGCTAATTATTTTATTTCTAATTTTAGATTTATTATTCTGCTGAATAGTCTGTGCTGATTTTCTGATCTAGTTTTTCTGAAATAAATTAGATGCAGTTTAGAGTTTATAAGCCTATAGACCTGAAGTATAATATTGTAGGTTACTGTTTGATAATTTTAATATTTATTTATCTGATTATTAAGTGTTGTTTTGATTTTTAATTAGACTTTCAGTTACTATTCTGATTTTATTTTTCTGGGTTATTTAGGAAAGCTTTTTACTGTTTTATTTCCGGAATATGATTCATAAGATTTAGGAGCATCATTGGGTATTTTTCGAGATTTTTATTCAATAGATTTTAATTATTTTAGAATTATTAAGTTTTGATTTAATAAATTGGATTAGTAAAATCACTTAGGATTAAGCTAGCAGTTTACAACAATCTTTCCTCGTGGATCGATCCTTACTTTTTTATGCTATAAAAAGTATTCAACAACCGAAGTAGTGGTTAAATTTGTAGCTCTTGATAGGCTTTACAAACGTGAACCGCACACATTTGTAAATTGCTTTAGTTTTCAATGTTTGCCTAGTACTTCAAGGTTTCCCCCATACCTGAGACATGCCTATAGAATTTTGGTAGTAAATTTCTGCAAGTTTTTCATATTGGTGTTGCAAAAGGATATCAATTTAATAGCTAAGAGACATGCACTTCTAACATGCGCAAGAAATTATGAACAAAATGGATGCCCATGACGAAGTCAAACAAAAACGACAGAGGGGCCATCTTCAGACATTGTTTGAACCCATGCCGCCTTCTCCTGCATCTATAATTTGTAGCTACGTTTATGTTGTCCTAACTACTTTCTTGATTCAGTATTGGTTTATTGTGAATTGTTTGTCATCCTTAACATTTGACAGCCTAATAGCCATATCAAATTTCTGAATCATTGTGTTCTTTCTCAAAATGCTTATCTTCCAAGCCTAGTGGTTTTAATCATTGTGAGTACAAATTTTCGCCATCCGCCTTTTGACAGCAAGATGTCATTCCTATTATTGTTTTTATAATAGCATAGCCCTGGTTTCGATTTGTTTTTTATTTTTTAAAATTATATTCATACTTGTCTCACAAACGAAGGGCTGAAAATTAGAATTGGGTGTCACACATTTATCTACTATCGTAAACATGGCTTTGTTTACTAATTTTGTCATCTTAACCTGTTGCTTCTCTTAACATGTAGTTTCAGTAGTATTGGAGAATTATGTCAATTCTTCACAAACCCCAGGGAACGATGCTAATAAGCAAGGCTCAAAAAGTGAATCGAGGGAAGATAAAGATTACAGCCAAGCGAACCCTTCACCTGATCACTTGACTCGGGCTCATTCTTGGAGAGTCGTTGTCAATGCCAAAGGCGAACTAACGCTACCAGAGTAATAACTATGTGCTCAAATACTACTAAGTTTTTCTGATCTTCTAACATTATAATGCCTTGTCACAAGGGTAATCATGGGCCAGGTGAATTCAAACCCAAAAACAAGCATTTGAGGAAGTTGAGGATATTGATGATAACAATAAAAATGGTCATGCATTTGAAGAAGAAAATGCCGAACAAGTTGATGATCAAAAACAAAATGATGAGTCATAGTTTGAGTTCTCTTATGTGGTTAACTTTTGTCTTGACTTATCTTTTAAGTAGACCAAGTAATGTTTATGAGTTTTTACTTATAGTTTGGACTTTAATTTCAATCTTATACTGTTGGAGTTATGTACTTATTTGTTATGAACTTTTAGTGAATGCATAGCACTTTGGAAAACTTTTAAATAAAATTGTGCTTTTGTTTGAGTTGATTCTTCTATTGTGGAAAACTATTGTACCTATAGGTTTGATATTGTATAGATGTATTTATTGGAAAAAAATAGTTCCCGCTTGCATGGATGGATTATTGGCAGTAAATGTTTCGAATCATGAGGTGTGGGATGGAGCAGAATTACCAACAGATTGCAACTTGATGAAAATTCTTTTTTTAGCGGTATATAGTAGTACCAACAGATCTTCTTGTCGGACAAGATTTAAAAAGGCGGGAAAAAGAAAGAATTACCAACAAATACAATACGTTGGTGAATAATTTATGCCGCCAGTTGATTTAGTCCCAATAGACTCATCTGATGGTAACACTTGACGATACCAACATATTATGTCTCTGTTTGCAAAATGATGACATTCAGCAACGGATTCATTCTATTGGTATTAAGGAGAAATTGCAGCAGATTACAATATATGTTTGGTAAAACTTATACCATCACCTCTTTTTAACAACAGTATCAATAGACCAATATCCGTTGGCATAAGGTTTTACCAACAACAAATATACTTATTGCAACAGAACTATCCATGTTGGTAAAAATCACTTTTTTTGTGGTGAATGTTAAAAGTCAGTTCATTCGAAAAGAGATTATGAAGATTTTAACGTGGTAATGGACAGAGCACTAGAAAGATGTCCGTGGATCAAAATCAAACAAATTGACTTGGTAAGGGCTAATATGTAGTGAATGCCCTTGATGTACTTGGCTTCTTAAAAAAAAAGGCATTGATTTACAATGTTCATATCCACTCATATTCACGTGTGTTTTTTGTAATTCTTTTTTCTTAAAAAAAATGATAGATTTTCTTCCCCGTATGTCATAGAAGGCATTTCTTTTTGCTTTGCTACAACTTGAGGGACGACAAGCTTGAGATCATTGATAATTTTCTTATAAGAACAACGTTCAAGGTCGTATATGGAGACTTCCCAGTGAAGTTAGTGAGTATGAAAAATTATACTGTTTATAACTATGGTGATGTTATTACATTGCAATTCTAATAGTGTGGAACTTTTGGAAAATATGTGCAGAGCAAAGTACTCAACCTTTACGTGCAGGTGTACAACATCCTAAGCACGAAATTCTTAAGAGATTAAAGGCAGTACGCTTGAAGATGCCATGGAGGTCAAGTGTAAATGTCACAGATTGTGGCATATTTTGTATGAGACCCATAGAGAGCTTCTTTGGGGAATGAGAGAAGTGGCAGTCTGAACTGAATCCGAACGATGTAAGTATTATAGCATAACGTTGACTTTGCTAGCAATATAAAAAACAAGTTTGTTACTAATTTGTCATGAACTACCCTTTTGTCCTTAGGATGCAGGGCTCAACGTTTTGAGGGCACGGTACTGTCACAACATAGTCACCTATGAGTACAATAGGCAAGATTCACGGTAACTAAAAGGGCCATAGACTTCAAGGAATTTGGGACAATTTATCTAAATCTCAAGGAAACTGCTGAGAAGGACTAGGTTTATCCTTCCCCTATTTCTCTATGTTGCCAATTTGCAATGCACAAGAATTATTTTGTAAATGAAACTTATATTTTTGCATATTATATAACACAATATTTAACATTTTTATGCATTTTAGGTTTATGCAAATTTTCATGGTGTTGAATCTAGTAGAGATATAAAGAATGATAACCGAACATACCTATTAATCAGTAAGCAGCTGCAAGTAAGAAGATGCTGATCACCCAAAAAACATTCAATGATCACAAAAAATACTTCTAGTGATCCCAAGCATACGTCTTTTGATCACCACTACTGGACTTGTTGATAAGACACTAGGTCTCATTCTTTATAAAAATATACGCTGTTATCCCTGATGAGATTAAGCCTCAAAGTCAGTAAAATAAACAACAACAACAACAACAACAAACTCCCAGTGTGGGTTCCGCTTTCGCGGGGTCTGGGGAGATCTAGTTGTAGGCAACATTACCTCTACCGGTATTCCTACCCATAGAGAGATTGATTCCATAAGACCCACAAAACAATTTTGTGAAAAAGGTTTGTAGAGAAAACGATTGCAAAAACCATTTATCGAGTAAGAGGAATAGAAAGAGGAAGAGAAAAGGTTCCGGATAGCCAATAAAGAGGGAGCGGAGACGTACCTCAATAACCAGGGGCGCTTGGTGCCGTCACATCTCAGAAAATCACGACCTACAAACAAGCAAACCGAAACCCTACCCGCCCCACACCGCCTAGGCTACTGCCACCTACGGAGCCGGACCCCTACAATCAGAAACCTTAATCCTGTCCCGCCCCAACTTCCTATCCTAAGCCATGTCCTCCGTGAGACCGACAACTCTCAGGTCCTCTCTAACCACTTCTTCTAGGCTCTTCTTCAGTTTACCCCTCCCTCTCTTACCACTGGAGGGGGGGGGGGTTGATCCTCTCACACCTTCGCACTGGGGCGACCTCACTTCTCCTCTTCCCGTGGCCGAACCATCTGAGCCTCGATTCCCTCATTTTCTCCTCTATGGGGGCCACTTCAGCGAAGCCCCTAAACACTCCATTGCTAATCCTGTCCAATCTCGTAAAACCACACATCCACCTGACCATCCTCATCTCAGCTACCATCAACCTTTGGACCTGCGTCTTTTTTAGAGGCCAACACTCCGATCCATAGAGAACAGCTGGTCTAACTACCATCCGATAGACTTTGCCTTTCAAACCCATGGGCACTCTCTTGTCACACAGCACCCCTGACACTGCCTGACACTTTTGCATCCCACTCTAATCCGTTGGCTAATATCCTCGTCAATGTCCCCATTCTCCTGGATGATCGAGCCCAAATACTTGAATTTTTCGACCTTCGGTATTGCCCTCCCATCCAGTACGATTTCTCCCCCCTCTTCTATCCTTCCGCTGAAACAACAGTGAAGGTATTCCGTTTTCGATCTACTCAACCGAAAGCCCCTAGCCTCCAGTGTATGCCTCCAACTCTCCAACGTGTCATTCACTCCCTGCCTGGTGACATCGATAAGAACGATTTCATCTGCAAATAACATGCACCAAGGCACCTCGTCCTGGATTCCTCTAGTGAATTCATCCAAAACTAATGTGAAAAGAAACGGGCTTAAAGCGGAGCCCTGGTGCAGGCCGAAACTAACAGCAAAGTCATTGGAGACCCCTCCCGGAGTCCTAACCCTCGTCCGTCCTCCCTCGTACATATCCTTGATAACATGAATGTACGCGGGCGACACTCTTTTCTCTTCCAAACACCTTCACAATACCTCCCTTTGAACTCTATCATACGCTTTCTCCAGGTCAATGAAGAGCATATGGAGATCAACCTTTCTGTCCCTGAACAAGCCCATGAGCCCTCTGAGGAGGTAGATCGCTTCAATGGTCGCTCTGCCTGGCATGAAACCAAATTGATTCTCTGAAATCTCTACTTCCCCTCGCAGCCTTATCTCAATCACCCTCTCCCACAGCTTCATAGTGTGGCTAAGCAGTTTGATGCCCCTAAAGTTATCACAATCTTGGATATCCCCTTTGTTTTTGTACAGTGGGATGACTGTGCCGACCCTCCACTCTCTGGGCATCTTGGCGGTCCTAAAAATAGCATTGAAAAGTTCCATAAGCCACTCTAGACACACTTCCCTCATAAACTTCCAAACTTCCACTGGTATCTGGTCCGGGCCCACTGCCTTCCCCTTCGCCATCTTCTTCAAGGCCTCCCTAATCTCCTCCTTTGTTATTGTGTCGCCCGCACACTGATCGCTACACTCTCCGCCCCGACTACAGTCGTCTCCCCCCCTTCCCCATTGAGGAGTTTAGCAAAGAACCTTTGCCATCTCTCCTTAATTTCAGCATCCTCAGTCAACACCTTACCCTCCTCATCCTTGATACACCTTTCCACTCCCAAATCACTAGTCTTCCTTTCCCTTGCCCTAGCCAGTTTAAAAACCTCCTTCTCCCCTTCCTTCGTCCCCAATCTATGATATAGTCTATCAAACGCCTGCCTCTTTGCTACTGCCACCGCCCTTCTGGCTATCTTCTTGGCCGCCTTGTATCCAATCTTCTTATGCGCCCTCTCGTCCTCCGAACTGTTGTTCATGAACTCCGCGTAAGCCTCTTTTTTTGCCTTAACTTTCTCCTTTACCTCTTCGTTCCACCACCAGGCGCCCTCCATCCTGTTGCCACCTCCCCTGGACAGACCTAAGGTTTCCTTAGCCGCCCTTCGGATGCAATCCGCCACATCATCCCACATCGAGTCGGCGTCTTCAGCCCTCCTCCAAACTCTCTCCTCAGCTATCCTTTCTGCTATTAACCCCGCCTTCTCCTTTGTGAGGGTCCACCACTTAATTCTGGGTTCTTCAGCTCTCCTCTTCGACCTCTTAGGATACTTGAACTCTACATCTAAAACCAGTAGCCTGTGTTGAGTTCCCAGCAACTCGCTGGGAATCACTTTGCAATCCTTACACGATCTCGGAGTCTCCTTCCTCGTTAGGAAGTAGTCAATCTGGGTCTTGGAAGAATTGCTCTTGAAGGTCACTATGTGGTACGCCTTCTTCTTGAAGAAGGAGTTAGCCACCAACAAATCAAAGGCCATCACAAAGTCCAGCACAGAGACCCCGCGCGCATTTCTCTCCCCGAAACCGAAGCCCCCATGGACCCCATCATATCCTGCTGCCTCTGCACCGATATGGCCATTAAAGTCTCCTCCTATGAACAGTTTCTCGCTCTGAGGTACCTCCTGGGTGACGTCATCTAGGTCCTCCCAGAAGAGCTTCTTAGTTTCCTCCGGCAGGCCTACCTGGGGCGCATACACGCTCACCACGTTCACGAAAACTGAACCCACCAAAACCTTAATGGCCATAATCCGGTCGCTCTTACGCCTCACTTCGAGCACTTGGTCCGCCAAATCCTTCACGACTAGGATGCCAACTCCATTCTTCGTCTTGGCTGACCCCGAGTACCAAAGCTTGTACCCATCAATCTCTCTAGCTTTCGCCCCAACCCACTTCGTCTCCTGGACACACGCTATACTAATGTTACGCATTCGCAGAGCCTTAACTAATTCTATCGACTTACCCGTGAGGGTCCCAATATTCCAGGACGCTAGGCGTACCTTCCGCAGCCCTAACCCCCTCCTAACCCCAAAACTCCCCGGAGGACAGGCTGAAACAGCTACATGGCCCGCCACAGACGCAAATGTCTACGAGGCCAACGAACACCCTAAAGATCTACAAACTAAAAGACACCCGAAAAAGCCACACCCAACCACAAACAACTAACTATCGACTAAAAACAAAAAAAAAACGATAATACCAATACACCCAACACAGCGCCACTAAAATACACAAAAGTTGATTTAAACTAAAACCCCAAACAACAATACCAGCAAAAGCTAACAACCGAAGAAAAACACTAAAAACCACCCACATGGATACTAATAAATAATTTAACCAAGAGACTAACCAAACCAACTAAATAGCCAAACAAACTAAATAACCAAACAATTCTACTAATAACAATTCTAATAGTAAACCTCTGCTACCTCAATAATAAAAAAATAATAACAGCAACCCAAAGAGAAACACTAATATTCCTACGATTAGATAACTCTCTAATAAAATAGATAAATAAATATTCACTAAAAAGGAAGCTTACGAGGTAAATATACTAAACAACCAAAAAGAAGAAAGCAAATTAAAAAAAATACACAGTAATACCGTAACTAAAATTAACCATAAAATAAAGCTATGTGAGAAGAACACCACCTACACTTAAAAAACAAGAAACGTGATAAATGCTGGCCTAACAAACAAGGTTATCGAAGGAAAAATGGGCACTAGAAGGAAAGCCAACACTATAAGGAAGATTGGGCAAAAGATGGCAAGGCAGAGCGGCACGCAGGCAGGGGAACAAAAGATGGTAAAGCTATGTTTGTCAGTAAAATAAACATATTAACAAATATGATTCACCAAAAATCAACATATTTGGGGTGTGAGAATGAAACACAAATATAGTAGAATAACGGTCTTCCAAGATATCACTCGCAATATACTTGGCGAAAAAACCAACACCTTTATGTTGAAAACCACAGATTGATATAGTGGTCACCAAACATGGTTGTAACGACTAACAAACATAGCTCGTACGATCACCAAATTTGGTACTGTTGATCACCACATGATATCTTCTTTAAAAACGTGTACTACCACATTTTATTAGAATAAAACACAAATACAACATAAATATGTTTGGCACAAAAAACCAACATATTTATGGTAATCACCACAAAAGTTCCTGTGATGATCAAACACAGCTCTATTGATTCAACAAAACATATACAATTGATATAGTGATAACTGACAATATGTTTCTGCTAAACACCATACATTAATATAGTGATCAGCTTAAATAGCTCTAACGATCACCTAACACCACTTTACTAACCACCAAAACCAGATATGTTAATCACCAATTGATATCATTCATAGAAACATATAGTATGATTCTCTATGACCATAAACCACAAATACAAGTATCTCTGACAGTATTTTTCATGCAATAGCAACATATTTATGGTGATCACCTCAAAAGATCACGTGATCACGAAACACGACTCTACAAATCGCCAACTCAGTTTCTAAGTGAGCACAAATATTACGACTTTGCAAGCACATTTTTGTCATTCCAATAGCTGATCATAAAAAAGAACACTAATGATCAGTAAAAGCAATCCTACTGATCACTAACTAATACCTAGTAAAAACTGATTTTTTTAATAAAAGAAACACATACAACTGTACATACCCCTAGAGATAGTGCACTAGCGTCTCCTTTCCATATAATTTCTATTGTCATGGGAAGCAACCTGATTGTAGGAGTGGCACATCTGTATACATGACTGGTGCTCAACTGCCCTCTCAACCCCCATTTTCATCTTCTTTCCTCTTCCTTTAGTTACGGATGTTTGGGGTTGAGTATCTCAACATGGTCTGACACCGCACATCCAAAGTAGGTCTACAGATCGGCTGTTGTGTTACTCTCTAACTTGCCACAAAATGTCCTGAAGTTGATGCTCGACTGAAATCATTGAACTTAATAGCAGCTGCAACTTGGCAGGGGTGTCCCTAGCCAGATCCATACACTTGTAAAACTGAGACCACGCATCACCTATGAGCTTAGTTTGTGCTGTTATTTTTCCACAAGCATCTCTCACAACACTATCAAACTCATACATCGGTGCTTTTACTGCTATCTTTATCCACCTATTACTGATATAAGCTACTGGAATTTCTCTTAGCAAATTGGATATGAAAACGAACAGCATGTCAGCTCATGGAATCCCGTCCGAGTTGAAAAAGTGGCATGAGCACCGGCACTCGGAAGTGCGCTCATTACACACCATATAATAGATCCTCGTTTTGTTCTCATAATTCTGCTTGATCTCATAGGTCAGGTCACCCTCCACGTTGGTGATACCCTGCATATGGCATTACATCTTACCGATTTAAAGTTGTCTTTGGAACACATAGAGGTTTGTGTGAGTGTACATGTTCTTGGAAATGATGTTAAAGAAGCATTTTCATCCTTACGCTTACTAGCGTTATGACAACACAACATGCGTAAATCTGACCCAGAATTCCACTAGGCTGAGGTTGGGACATGTTAGGGAACCAAACATAGAGTTTTGACTCTCGAAACCTGATGTCGTCCTCAAAATACCCCCTGAGAAGTCCTTAAAGTAAACATGCACCCAAAGCTCTCAAATCTCGTATATATGGTGCAACTACTCATTGTTGGTTAAGTCAAACTCCTCTAGCATCTACCCCCAAGACTCCTCAAACACGTTGGGAAAGTCCGATGCTCACACGCACCCCTTGATGGGCTTAATGAAATCCTCGTAGCCATTCAATGTGCGGTCTACCTTCTTAGGGAGCTTTCTCATAATGTGTCACATATAGAATCGATGGATTGATGTCTCAAAAACATCGGCTATTGCCTGTGTGATCCCTGAATGTTGGTCTGTGATCACTGTTTTTGGTGTGTGGCTGCCCATGGCAATCAAGAAGCTGTTGAACAGCCACTGGAAGGAGTCCACCTTCTCATCCCTCAATAAACCAACACTAAAACAAATCAGCTGCCTGTGGTGATTTAGCTCAGTGAATGGTGCAAACACCATTGAGTATTAGTTAGTCTTGTGTGTCGTGTCAAAAGACAGTGTATCACCGAATATGGCATAGCTTCTTCTGCTTAGGGAGTCTAACCAGAACACGTTCTTCAATCGGTTGTCTTCATCAACTTGATAGTCAAAAAATAAGCTTGGGTCGACTTCTTTTTTGTTTTTCAATACATCTATAAACATGTTCATATTTGTTTCCTTGATGAGGGCTTTCAGATCTCTGTGGTAATTTTGCAAGTCCTTCTGCATGCAGCCAATGTTTTCATACCCACCAACCTGTTCTTTCAGGAGGTGATACACCTTTGATGGTCCTATATTAGCTCGTGCGTACTTACATACCATGTCTTTATGGACGGAGCTAAGGTTTCTGTTTGAAGTGAGGAACTACCTCCTACTATGTGTGCATAGGGGGTGAACATGCCGCTCATGAAATTTGATTATCTCAAACTTCCCATCATCGGTGGACCTCAAAAGAATATGAGCTTAGCACCCTTCTCTTGTCTCCGCCCGCTTTCGCCTCAATTTCCCTCCTTCAGCGCTGTCTCTGGCTTGGGGCATCACTTTGGCTGTAACCATAACAATTTCTAGCATCTCGGCAGGTCGACAAAATCCCCCATTGGAGCAAACATACCGCTTCCAAGACTTCCCCGCCTTATTCTTCTTGGTACGACCGCTGAGGATACTGAAGCCAACATAAACAGCGTATCTCTTGTAGAATTCAAGGCAGCCCTCAACCGTGTCAAACATCATGCCCAACCTCAGCACAAGCGTCCCGTCATCACAGTTCAGCACTCGCTCGCCTCTGCCATCTATCGATGAATCTGTAACTACTGGCGTGGATGACTCGGCATATCATAGGTAAACATTAGGAAAGTAAAAGGTTAACATTAAACAACAAAAACTGCAGCCAACACAAACTCATTAATATAAGCAATGCACCAGAGTCTGTCTGTGATGAAGGAACCCATAACGACTACACTTGGTTACTGCCTTCAGCAATAACCATTTGATGACCACTTTTTGCCATATGTTACACTACCTATATCAAAAAAGGAGTCTCATTCAACAAGTAGAATTTTTCTAAGCGACAGACATGTTATTAGTGATCTATAAGCATAAAATGAGCCATTAAATTTTCTAATATTGTTTACTGGTTCAGTCAGTGCATATAATTCTATGCATGTAAATTCGGTGATCAACAAGTATGTTGTTAGTGATCAATAACCATAAAATTAGTGATCAGATATGTTTCTCCTTCCTAACAGCATAAATTTTTCCCGTTATATATTAAGTGATCAGTAGAGAAGCGTTTTGTGATCAGTTAGTTCTAGATTAGTGATCAAATGACTTATTGTTTACCTTTTCTCAGGCACTTATTAGGATTAGTGATCAATAAGCATAAAATTAGTGATTACAGTACAGTGATCACTGGAGAACATATCTAGTGATCATACAAATAGAAAATTAGTGATGAACTCTATAAAATTGTTTACTGGTTCAGTCAGTGTTTATAATTCTATACATGTAATTTCGATGATCAGCAGGCATATTGTTAGGGATCAATAGACATAAAATTAGCGATCACAGATGTCACTCCTTCCTAACAACATCGAATTATGTCCTTGTATAGTTGGTGATCAGTAGACAGCTGTTTTATGATCCGTTGGTTGCAGATCAGTGATCAAATGAGTGAGGGCTCTTTTTTTTCATAGTTTGTTAGGATCAATCCCTTACAATATGGTGACTACTAGGAAACATATATATTGATCGCCAAATATAAGATGAGTGATCAGTAGGAACAATATTAGTGAGCACACATATTGCTCAGTGATCATTCTCAGAAGTCCCTCATTGTCCACTCGGTGATCACTACATGTGTATTTGGTGATCAAATAGAATAAGGTCAGTGATTAAGTCATCAAGTCATCAGACACTGATACAACTTCGTAGAAAGGAGTTACTTCCAATAGGATGATCAATAGGAAACAAAATAGTAATCAGATAGTATAAGAATGGTGATCAATGCATATGCCATTAGTAGTCAAAACTGAAATAAACTATATTTCTGATTCAAGCTACATACAAGCTCAACAGTAAACAATATCGCAGTTTCATGACCCCTTGCAGCTGAAAAACTATAGAACATTCTTAAAATCAAATTAGCAACAATGAATCTACAGAAGTTAAAGAAAGAATCTGCACTTTCGTGCAGTTTAGGGCATAATAAAGCAAAAAACAAATCAAACCTAGCGAGAACAAAGTCACTGATTGCAATTCACTCGCTTGAACTGATTTCAAAAAGATTTAGTTGCTGAATTTAGCA
The DNA here is from genome assembly GCA_017589665.1 of Selenicereus undatus. Taxonomy (NCBI): domain Eukaryota; kingdom Viridiplantae; phylum Streptophyta; class Magnoliopsida; order Caryophyllales; family Cactaceae; genus Selenicereus; species Selenicereus undatus. The sequence goes on from JACYFF010019584.1 coordinate 40,488,226, forward strand.
TGAACTATGGCTCGTTGTTGCAGTAACTCAAATTCTGAAATTACACCCAGAGAAACTTTAGCAATCACACGCAAGAACGCCATATAAAGAGAGATAGAGAAACAGAGAGAGAGAGAGAGAGAGAAACAGAGAGAGGGAAACAGAGAGAGAAAGGGATGGAGCGAGCGAAAGAGCCAGCCACAAAGGATGCAACGTGAAAAGAGAAGCTAGAAACAGCTCGACGAGGAAGAAAGAGACACAAAAGCGCTAACAAAGAGGTCATGTGAGGTAACTTTTATTCCCAGCCATTAGATGAAAATAAATAGCCACGATTGCTTCGTCCTACTTATAAAAGCCTAACCCTAAATTATTTAATTATGTTTATTTGTTTAATTACCTCATGTCCATGATTTTTTTTTCATATTTATTTATCGCATTTATTTACCCCTGTGAGGAAAATTTTAATTGGGCCCTCACTTGGCAATTCGGATTTTATTTGTTTATTTAATTAAGTAACAAAAACTTGGGGAAAATTGATAGTAGGCCTAACAAATTTAATCTAAGTAATTTATTTTGTTTTCCATACCATTACAAAGATTTAATTTTGAGTTTCGTAAAAACGCTATCGTTACGAAGCGCTTTATTTCCGAACCCAACTTATTTCGGTCGTTTTGAAGCCCAACAAGTTTGTTTATTAATCTAACTAGTTACCATGATTAAACTGAACCATGGTTAGCTCAAAAGGTTACTTTACTAGTTAAAAACTCATCCAAGAGAGTTAGATTAGTCAACAAAACACAACTAAATCCAAAAGTCCATTTTCTCTCTCTCCTCTCTCTCCCCCCACGACAGCAGCTCCCAGCCAGGATATAGGTGTTTTCCAGCCAGTTTTCCAGCCAGCCCTGGTGGTTTCCGACCCCCCCCCCCCAACATCCTAATACCTATAACTACCATCCTCCATCACGAAAACTACTAAACATCACCTCCATCTCTACTTATCTTCAAGCAAAGTGACTAATCTTGAACTTGATCTTGTTGGTTTTGCTTTTTATTTTAGTTTTGATTCTTGTTTGGATATTTGTGATCTTTGATCATGATGTTTTGATAAGAAATAAGAGTTATTTTGGTGTTGATCATGGTGGAGTTGAGGTTGGATTGTGCTAGGGTTAGTGTTAATCCTTAATCATGCAAGCTTGATGATAAAGTGTTGGATTTTAATTGTTTTATCTTTGATTTGGTCATCTTCTATCCTGTTGGTGTTTTTGATGATTTAAAATGAGGTTGAGTGAGTCTAAGTTGGCCATAAACTAGGGTTTGGCAAATAATGTATGGTTTGGTTTAAACTAGTTTTAATCTTGGTTTATGTGTGTATTTGATTGAAAACTGATCTTTATTGGATATGATTATAAAGTGAATTTGAATGTGGTGATTTTAGATGATGTTGGGATGGACCTAAAGCTTGTTTACATGCTTTTAAGGAATGGTTAAGTTGAGGATTTGTGTAAAAAGAGAGGGAAAAGCTAAAACAGTGAGGGCTGAAAATTTTAGGAAAATAAGACAGATTTCACAATTAAACTGGTAATGATTGGCCCATTGAAAAATTATTATTTTTTGTGGATAGATAGTTCGGTATGTTAGCTTTCAAATTCCTTTTGAATTGCCTTAATCTGAGGTCTGTGAAAAAAGTTATAGTCATTTTACCAAAATTGTGCAGAATGGACCAAAATTGACATGTTTGAGTTCTAGGCTCATATTGGGAATTCTATTATTAGAATCAAGCTTGGTGTTCAAAATGAAAGATTTTTGGGACTTCCTAATCTTTTTATGTTGGGGTTCTGAGTCTCAATCAGAGGTCAGATGACTAGGTTTTGAGTCATTGTTTCTAAGCCCTTTTTAAGCTCTTACTTTCCTTTTACTATTTCAGTGAGCTTACATTTAAAAACTCCAGGTACGTTCATTGTCTGCATCTTTAAAAATTAGCACATATTTATCAAAATTATAATGTTTTGATAAGTACATCAATGAATCAGTTTAATTAGTGATTTATCACATAATTAGTGACCCCATTAGTTATCAGTTATAGGCATAACCCTTCAGTTACCCGCGTGGCCTTAGGCCAGGTCCCGATCGGCTTGGCAGGTGTACACCTATATTCAGATCGTAACAGTTACTAGGAGTTCACTATCAGATAATAATTGACAATGCAGTTTCATAATCATCTCATTCCTTGTTTTTAATTAAAAATAAATTGCAATTCGGGCCCAACCAGTTTTTCCATGAACATTTAACAATACATGAATACATGTACTGAGCTTCGGCTCATAGTTCAAAATGCTTTCATGTTTTGTTTTAGGAAAGTGTTCAGTGAATCGCCATTAGGCGGGCAGGACTGTTGAAGATGATAAGTAAGCCAGGAAGTCTATATGAAAAGGTGGTGTATTATCATTGAGATGTTTATAACACTGTATTGTGATATATTTTGGTGTGAAAACTGTATATTTTATCAGAATTCTATATATTGGTGTAATCCTTGAGATATTTGAATGGGTTTGATGTTAGGACAACTTCTGTATTTATCTAAAGGATCTGATGAGTTGTGATGGTGTGAATGTCTTTGATGGTAAACATTGATTATCATGGCTAAGTTTATCATGTGCAAGCAAAGCCATGTCCTTATTGGATGACTGTAATGCCTGATCATTTGGCTTATAATGTCTAATTGGGAAAACTAGTGAAAGAACTGCAAACAATGATTTATGTACATTTGGGGCGTTACAGATTTGGTATTAGAGCCAGCTTGACATTTTGTTTGTGGAATGTGGAGTTTAGAAATAAGAGGGTGAGAATGTTTGGTGGTAAGGGTCATTGTATACCACTATATTGATATTAGAAGTGTAGTAACGATATTAGAAACGCGGGTTGCCTGCGTTTGTATGTTCCTTAATTATGGTTATGTATGCCTCTCATATATGTCTTTTCTTTTTTTAGATGGACCCTTATGGTGTTAACATGATGCCGATGCCGGGTGCATCTATGGCTATTCATATCGCGTTGCTGCATACTAGTATAAAGGCTTATGCACGGGACCCTTTCTCCGAGTTTCACAGTATTACCGTTCGTGCACATAGACCGCTCTGGTCCTTGCCCGCAGTTCATCTGTGGAAGAAGTTTAGGTTCCGTTATCATCACTATATGGTAACAGAGAACCCAGGTTGGGACGGGCCTAGGTTTCAGGCACAAGGGGCTTGGACTACTATCGCTACAGAGTTGTTGTTGAGGGATGAGTTTGAGTAGAGGGGGATTACCATGGAGACTCTACAGCATGTCTTCCCGTTACATTAGGCACATCCCCCACCTGGAGCCACAACACTAGCATACGGACCACCCTCCCCACCCGCACCAGGTACCCCACTGATGCCTGACAGTCCTGGGGAGGTTCATGTGGTGATAAATCTCCCTGATACACCAAAGATAATTGTGGTTAGTTCTAAGGACGAGGGCAATCCGGAGGAGGAGGATGATCCCGAGGAGGATTAGGACATTGATGAGGCGGTGGTAGAGTAACAGTGGGATCAGGAGATTAATGAGATGACAGTGGAGCAGGAGGTTGGTGATGCCAAGTCAGAAGCATCAACTAGCAGCTTCAATTCAGGCGAAGAGCTTGATGATGAGTCCGACCCGAATTACGATCCATCTAGGGATCGTTAGGTGGTTCTAGGGGTTGGTGTTAGTAGTTTTCTTTTTGAGACCCTTTTGTTTATAGCATGGTCGGTTTGGATGGATGTATTTTGTGTAGGAGATGACATTGTATATGGTCAATTAGATCCTCTCTGACCGTGATAACATGGTCTGTATTTGTTTTTGGTCATGCAACAAACCTAGTGTCTTGGGGCTAGTTAGTATTTGGGGTTGAAGTAGAAGTCAAAACTAACTTTGTTTAGTCAGTTAGATGTAATATGTTTTGTTGATCATGTATATAAACAGGAAGTTATATTTGTAAATAATCAGTTATGAAACGATATAATGAAGCTTTGGGTTTTTTTCAATAATCTTTGAGTTATATTAAATGTATTTCTTGGGCATGCTTATCTTATATGTTTGAGTACTCCAGTGATTAAATTGTCTCGTTTAATGTATGATCAAAATATGCGAATCAGTGCACAACAATGAAGAGGTTTATATAGAGGAAGTCTCAGATCATGGCCAGGGATTGAGTGATCAAGCCTCCAATCATGTGCCACCAAATTTTGCCCAAATGCCACCAATTCCTTCTGACTTAGCTAACAACATTAGAGACATGAACTACTGGCCGACCTTAGTAGTTGAATGGATGAAGCGGACTCCCCAAGTACCGACTGAAACCCCTCATAAAGAGGACAAATTAGGGGATAGGGTAGCACAACCCAACCCTAAACTTTATGATTGAACTTATGATCCAGTAGTATTGGAAGAATGGATAAGGGGAATGGAGAAAATTTTTACAATTGTAGAAGTGCCAGAAGAAAATAAAGTAAACATTGGGACGTATTATTTGACCGGTGAAGCTGACATTTGGCGGAATACTGTTAAGGATAAGTTCGTCGGGCCTGAATTACCTGGAATAAATTCCTTAGTGAGTTGAGGGCAAAATTCTACCCAGTTGTGGTCCAAAGGCAAAAGGAAATAGAGTTTATGGAGTTGAAGATTAGTGGCACCATGACTGTGATACAGTACGCCAGTAAGTTCACAGAATTATCTAGGTTTGTTCTTGAGTTTATATCATTTGAAAGGTTGAAGATGAGATAGTTTGAAGAGCGTTTGGCTTTCTACATTCAGAATAAGTTAGCTAGGCAACCAATTTTAACTTACCAAGAGCTATACGAGCAAGCGGCTAAAGTGGAGTGAGTAAAGACAGAGTTGAGAGCACTAAATCCAATCAACCAAAAGAGAAAGGGGTTCGAGCGAGGAACTCCAAGTGAGACTGTGAACTAGAGGAAACCTTCTCATGCTCCTCCCAAGAGCCGTCTTGCAGGCTCAACACCGCCCTGTGTGAAATGTGGAAGGATAAATCAGACCACCCCTGAATGTCGAGTACAAACTAATAAGTGCATGTAGTTTGGAAGCCCTGAACACTTTATTGTTGCATGCCTTTGAAGGTTGAAGGCCGTAGATAAAAGGGCAGCAAAACCCTTGGCTGCACCTCACCAAGGGGCCCCAGCACCAAGGCCTGCAGCAGTAGGACGAGCGTATATAATGAATAAGAAGGAAGTTGCCACCTCTGCTATGGTAGTCACTGGAACTCTCTTTTTAAATTCAAAGTCATTTTGTGTATTATTTGATTCGAGTGCTACTCATTCATTTATATCGACCCGATCTGCCATATAATTGAACCTAGAGAATAGGAGGAAGGAAACCAATTATAGGATCAAGCTACCCAATGATTCGATGATTAAATGCCCTATTTCCTATAAATTTGTTCCCATTACCATTGGTGGAACCACCTTCCCTGTGGATTTGATTCAATTTGATTTTTTCTGATTTTGACATCATTTTGGGAATGAATTGGTTGCACACCTATGGAGCTAAGATTGACTGTGAGGATCTTAAGGTTATTTTGAAAGATGAAAAAGGGAGAGAAGTACTCTTCTATGGGCAGAGAGAGGAAGAATCTTGTTCCTTGATTTATGCTATTAAAGTAATTAAGCTGTTATGTCAAGAGTGTATGGGATATTGGTGTTATGCTATTGACACCCAAACAAAAGAAGAGAAGGCTGGAAATATTCCTATAGTATGTGAATTTGATGATGTTTTCCCTGAAGAGTTACCAGGATTACCCCCATAGTGGAAAATTGATTTTGGAATTAAATTAATCCCTGATGCCTAACCTATTTCTAAAAGCCCCAAATCATATGGCCCCAACTGAGCTTAAGGAACTGAAGCGTTAATCAGATGAGCTATTGCATAAGGGCTTTATTAGGCCAAGTGTGTCACCATGGGGTGCCCCAGTGTTGTTCATAAAGAAAAAGGATGGAACTTTAAGGCTGTGTATTGACTACAGGGGGTTGAAAAAGATCGCCATCCAAAATAAATATCCTTTGTCGCGAATCGATGACTTGTTTGATCAATTACAAGGAGCAGGAGTCTTCTCTGAGATTAATTTGAGCTCAGGTTACCACTAACTTAGGAGTGACCTAAAGACATTCCCAAGACTGCATTTAGGACTAGGTATGGTCACTATGAGTTCACAGTGATGCCATTTGGCATCACCAATGCTCCCACAGCCTTCATGGATCTTATGAATAGAGTCTTCAAACGTTACCTAGACAAGTTTGTGGTGGTGTTCATAGGTGACATTCTTATCTATTCTAAGGACAGAGATGACCATCATGATCATTTGAGGAAGGTGTTACAAACCCTGAGAGAGCATCAACTTTATGGAAAATTAAAGAAGTGTGAATTTTAGTTGGAAGAAGTGATGTTTTTGGGACACATGGTTACAAAAGAAGGAATCAAAGTCGACCCCCCAAAGGTGAAGGCAATCACGGAGTGGTCAAGGCCTATTAACATCACTGAGATTAGAGGCTTTCCAGGTTTAGTAGGTTATTATCGAAGCTTCGTTAGGGACTTTTCAAAAATAGCTTCACCCTTGACCAATCGCTGAATAAAGTGAACAGGTTTGAGTGGACTGAAAAATGTGAGAAAGCTTTTCAAGAGCTAAGGCAGCGACTAACTACCGCCCCAATCCTAACACTAACAATGGAAGGTAAGGAGTATACCAGTTATAATGATGCTTCAAAGAACGGATTGGGGTGTGTTATGATGCAGGAAGATAAGGTAGTAGCTTATGCCTCTCGACAGCTCAAGCCCTTGGAGGAAAACTATCCTACCCATGACTTGGAGTTAGCAGCCGTGGTCTTTGCACTAAAAATTTAGAGACATTACTTATATGGAGTACCATGCAAGATTTATGTTGACCATCAAAGTTTGAAGTATATCTTCACTCAGAAGGAGCTTAACTTGAGGCAACGACGTTGGCGTGAGTTGCTTAAGGATTATGATTTGCAGATTCTGTATCATCCAGGAAAAGCAAATGTTGTAGCAGATGCCCTGAGTAGGAAAGCACAACATAGCTCAAATACTGTGGTC
>JACYFF010019584.1:40515329-40525852 GCA_017589665.1 Selenicereus undatus
ATACATTTATATATAATTGATTACGCGAGTTTGTGTATTTTTCAAACTTTCACATTTGAGAAAGAAGCATATGTTGTGATGAAATGAGGACATTAGTACATTGGCCATGTGTATAATCATCTCTGAGATACTGCTTCCCAAATGAGTGGCAAAATGAGTTGCTATATGGCCCATGTAGTGGGCGGGAAAATACAGTGAATGGGGGGAAATTTTCTATCACGGTTGTTCCGGAACCCTGGCGCGTAAGTAGGACTCGATATTATATTTGATGGGGTCACCCAATCAACTAAAGACCAATTTAATGCGTCCACACTCTAACACGCCACCAGCCTCACTTACACATACGCTCCATTAACTCTACCCAACTATAAATTGTAAAGGAAATCGTGGCTGACAAGATGCATGGTATGGAAGTCGTTGACATATGCTGCGTTTGTGGAGAACCAGTCATCCCAACGCTCGAGGATCGATTCCGTTGCCACACCATCTTTCACAAGGTGTTCCCACTTTGGACATTCAAATATAACACCCTAACAGCGCAAATGTTACTTCCTCCATGAATCTGTTAACATCATATGAGCATTGTCATTAATTTAGAAGAATCCTACGTTACTACCATTATATTGTTTAACAAACTGTTGCCAACTTCTTATATTGACATATATTTTAACCGAATTTTTGCCAGTTGTAGGACAAATGTGACAACTTTATGTGGGTCGATCATCCCATCACTCGAGCTGACAAGGTATTAGCTCTAAAGCTAGAAGTCGAGAATAGGAAATTGAGATCAACACTTCTCTCCCTCACTGCAACGCTATGAAATGTGAACAAAAATGAGCCCCACCTAATGGCTGAACTGCAAAGTCGCATGATTGATGAAGTTCTTGCGATGATGTTCATCATGATGATGATGATCAGCGTGTATGTCATCATCATAGGGATTGTGCTTGGTTGAATCCCTCTCTAGCCTTCGTTTTCTGAGGTTTTTTGGGGGTAGGACCGACTACTGTGCTGGCCCACTCCATTTTGGGCTGCAACTAAGTAGATTTTTGTCACTCATCCTTTCATAGGTGATGTCATTAGGCCCAACCATAGGGCTTAACAACTTCACTTATGTTTGCAAATGCAAGCACATTTGGCAACTGTTGGGGTAGTCTATTTTGGGCAATGACAACCCCCACCTGAAGGCATGTAGTAAGGGTTACTACGTACATATTTTTAATGGCAATGCATATTGAAGTCATTCTCAACTCTTCTAAATGATTGTCATTTACCGTACTTTTGTACAACTATTTACATATAATTACATACAATCGCATTTTTGTTTTGTCCATATTCCATTACCTGTTTTCGTTTATGTCCAACTGTTGTCATCATCTTTATACTAGGACAATCCATGTGGACCCGAATGTAGGCCAGTCAACACGGATTTTCCATTGTCATTGGTATAACCCAGGTTTGTTATATCCATGTACTGGATTGCCACTTGGTGTATGACAACTTTATCCTTCCATGCATCCTATGCTATGTTAGGAGAGGTGTGCGTATATATGTCGTACTCCATGTATTTGTGCATATATATGTATATATTTTAGTGATAGGGACGACATCAACAATTCTCTTTATAATCGTACGAATTATGTCAACAATAATATTGCTGCATAGACTTATAATAGTCAAAATAATGTCATCTATAATCGGCATAAGCACAAGTACCTTTCCAATTAGTTTCCCTTCATAGAATAAGGACGCAAAACACTCCAAAACCGACACAATTAATTAGATATATTACTCATAACATAACTTACATTTAATGTACATGAACACAAGACTCATACTCACTTGAACAAAAAAATGAACACGAATAATAATAATCACGGAAAAAGTAATAAAAAAATATATTATGTCGCTGCAGTTCACTTCTGACGATCGCGTCAGACCTATGTAACCATTAATAATTCTCTCCAACTAACATTCATATCACATGTACATTTCACATAATTTCGACACTGATAACATTCATACAACAACCAATGTCAATAGGAAATACACTTCAACCTTACAAAATATAGTATTTCAGGTTTATCCCTGCCAATCCGACAAATATGTGAACACTATCAACCACTGCGTCCGTACTTCATGGATGGCACCCCAACTCGCCCGTTTCCCCCCTCTATCAATGGCACATAACTGTGCTCATTACGGTAAAGCCTTTACTATATTTATAAAATACAATACCAAAACAGTACCAGCACCACAATCAGCACAAATGAGTACATTTACAGTGCTATCATCTTGCCACAATACGGTTGCTATCCAGGGATGAGGACCTCAGTTTCTGATTACATAGGGAGTGTGACTTATGTGAGTACATTAGGTATTTAGTTGCATTGTAAAATCTCACCAAAAAAACAAAATACACAGCACATGGCATTCGTCGACTACAACCCTGGTAATAAAAACCATGCACAACCACTATACTCCAAAATACGAGGCACACCATTTGCCTCATAGAGGATCAGCACAACATAAAGTTGGTGCACCTTGCAACACTCACTGGCAAATACCAATATCTTACTAAGGAAACTTACCTTTCGAACTAACTGTGTGCTGTTGGTCCTAAACCTGAGAGGTTCCCCATGAACAAATCTTCCGCATTAAAAACAACACCAGAGTCATCATCATCAAAGTCTGCTCTAGGATTACGACATGTGTTCTTGTAGTGGCCCATCTCGTAGAATTTTGAACACCTACACACCAGGGTCGTTTCTGTGGTCATCTAGGACGTTGTGGATTAGTAGGAGGCAATATACGCCTATTGTAATCATTGTCCAACTCCTACCCTCCAATCATAGCACTCGTTCTTTCATCGACAGTGCTTGAGTCATGCATCTCCATGGGATGCACAACATTCATATGTATTGTCCTCTGCACTGGGGCCTTATAATAAGAAAAGACATAATCATAGATCCACAATTTCTCTTTCTCAGTCACTGCCATAGCATGCACACAAGGCAATTCACGTAATTGCCAACCCTTGCAACTGCAAGTCCTCGCTCTAAGCTTTACCACTAAGGATCGGTTGTTGGTCAGCCTAACACTATACTCTCCCTAACCACGACTATACAACTCCATCTGAATTACAGACCCTATGTTCTCTAGTGTTTTCTGCAACTTTTCTCTATCCTCTGCCCAACTCCATTCTTCCATTTTTCTACCTTATCCTTCCGTATGTCCATCTTCTTCTCGAGCTTCTGAAGATTCCCACTTGTTAGGCAAGGGATTGACATTTGCCTCAACCCACCCATCCAATTGTTCCAACTCTCTATCAGATTGTTGTTTAGTTTCCCCCACCTTTTCTTCATAAAGTTTAATTATGCCCAACGCTCAGGTTCATTATCCTTCACTCATCGCGCCAATTCACACTTGTACCGCCGTTGCTGTTCCAACACCTAACCATACTCAATAGCTATAGGTGCAGACACCACCCCGATTAAACATTTCCTTCAGAAGATCCTTGGACGCATTTCGCCTTATCTCTAGCTTTGATGCATAAGCCATAAAGTTCTCCCTCACATGTATGACATAGAAACAATGATTCCCTTGCCCAAACACTTCCAGGACCACCCACACAATTGATTTATGCCTATCTGACATTATGACAGGCTTCATCCCCCCAAGCACTTATGCAGCACATTCAAGAACCACAACCAATCCTCGTTGTTCTCCCCTGACACTACTGCATATGCAACATCCATCAGATGGTTGTCCGTATCAAGGGCAATAGCTCCTAGCAAAATCCCTTCGTATGGACCAGATGTGACCCATCCACAAACAGCAACTTACAACAATCTAATATGAATCCATTCAGGCAAGCTCCATATGAGACAAACATCTGCTTGAACCTTAAACCTTCCAACTCAACAAATGCTCTTGAATTTGGATTTACCCTTTCAATCACAGCACACATCCACGGTTAAAATTTGTAGTGGTCAACGGGCCTTCCTATGACTAACAACCGAACATACTGCTATGTCCTTCACGCTTGTATGCATGTAATCTTTATTCTTAACTCCAACTCAAAATTCTTCATAATTCCCGTTGGTGAGTAGTCAATAGACATTTGCATCTTCCCATCAATAAGCTGTGACAAGAGTTTTGCCCTCACCATGCGTGTTCCCCACCTTCCCATCTCACATTAGTTTCCCACATTGTGCATGTGGTCAACTCTAAAGTCCCTCACAATCATGTCATCCATTTCAATATAACCTCTTACACATATGTAGAAACCATAACCTTTAGCAGTACACCTCACAACAATTCGTTGACGGTAGTTTCGAACATAGTAAAACTCAAATCTATTACCAATTGCATACTTCCAAATCATATATCTAAATGAATTTGCTTATGAAAATATTTGTCCCACGTCTTTTAGCACATCTTTCCAAATTGTTCGCCTCCTAATGTAGTCCTCTGCTGGCACTCCAGATCGAGCCGACACCACCCCTTCCCCATCATCATCAAATTCAGATGCTGATTCGGAATCAGTAGAACCTTCATATGCTAACGATATCATCGTTGATCCTGATTTACGCCCCACTCCTTCAACCTCCATAGCCCTACACAAAAGCAACATTGAAATAAATCAAACCTCACTACCTTTATTAGTGTAAGTATAATACATTACCATATTTGACTACATTATACATATCTCCCATATCATATATATTACCTTACAACCTTCAGAGGAGCCGCTCCGACATCACCATTTTGCACCAACTCCAGTGATCCATTCCTCGAACGTGCCATTTGAAGCACCTCCCACACAGCAACTTCAGGTTTAACCTATGCTTCTTGGTGACTAACCTACATAGGATGAACAGAAGGTCCTCCCACCTCAGAAACATGTAAATATGTACGACCGTCACTGCCTCGCATCATATTGATGACATCACCATCCCCTTGAAAGGGTATCAACAACCTCTTATCAAACGTCATGCTATACTACACCTTTCTATGCATCACAAGCACCCTTATTGTCTCATCCAACAACTTCCAAACGTTACTAAGTCCCATCTCTTATAAGACCCGCGTACATCTAGTATTTTCACCCACATACGTTATCACTCCATTCATCCCATCATGTAATACCTTTCCCCAACATATATACACAACAATCTCTTTCACACCACCAACTCCATTACCAACTAACTTATCATCCATGGTCAATGCACTCAATTCCTTTCTTGAACTTGACACTTGCATTACAACAAAAACACCTATCATATGTCAATTATCACTTTCAACATTAACTTTGACCTACCAATCACTACCCCTAAACTAAACTCAACAAACTACTTCGTCCACACTAGTATTCAAACACATCGCTACCTAAGAAGCAATCTGAGTTCAGGCAACCCGCATTGCATTAGCAGCAATGCCAGGATAATTACCTACATTCACTGGGTTACATACCTAACATATGTTGTTCACATCCAGTACTGACTGAACAATTTACCTACACATATCACCTTCCACTGTAATACACAGCACACTAAACCTAGCTACCAAATTCCTTGTCCACTTCCCCTAATTGCACGCATTAATGGATTATTACATTACAAAAACACACACTTCCCTACAAATCTTGTTACATTAAATTGTCACCCGCTCACATGTGCAATTACTAAATCCTATCATATGTAGGCCGCCACATTCATATTCACTAACAGATAACTACACAAATCTCAGCCCTATCTACTCAGCATAAAGGAGAGCAAGCGAATAGTGAAAACCACCCATAGCCAACCAAACAACATACACTCAACTCCACTTTACACAATCACCACCAAGCAAGCATTGTTCACCACACCACATACCAACCCCATCCCGATCACCACCTACATACTCCACCAACATCACCACACACAATGAGATGAGAGAGACACAGACCATCATAAGGGAGACACAGAGCGGAGGGGATGAGAGATATCGTACCTTATTCCTAGTTCTTTCCCTTCCAAGCCAGCTTCTCCACGATATAGCCCCCGACCTCATTTTCCCTCCCAAAAGGTTATCCCATAAGTAAGGCCACCCAGTTCATTTAACATGGATAACAACTTGCCACCTCAAAGGCATGATCTCCAACTTGTCTCTAAAGGCATCCTTGATAGATACAATAACACCTACTGCTAATTATAAAAAAAATTCCAACACCTGGTAGTAATTTTCCTAATCCCTTCTTCCATAAACGAGTGCTATAAACTGAATTCTTCCTAAGGTTAGCAATAGGAAGTACATTCAACAAAGTTAATTTCTTTCCAAAAGTGAATTTTGGATCCACTGTTCCTTGTCCAAGAGCCTTGGTAGAGTTATGATTACCATTTGTACTTAACCATCGACGACCTCATCATAGGCCTGAACATATTTTTGTTATGACAAACGTCAATTGAAGGACCATATCGTACTACCAATAGAGGGACTTGTAAACCATTGCCAAGTGCACTTTGATGATCATAGCTATGTGAAGATCTATCACCATAGCAACCCTATCCTTGGTGCTTTCCTCTAATCGGTAGAATCCCCATTTTTTGCTGTCATATTAGCTTTTATTTTCCTGCAATCCTTTATGTATTGTCCTTTTTCATTTCAATAATAGTAATGAAAATATTGTTTCTTTTAATTAACCTTATTTTTGGAACTATTTTTGAAGCTAGAACCATCTTTCTTTGTCTTAAAGGACCTATTCATCTTCTTAAGCATCCCTTCAGTCACAATATTAACCTTTGAGCTATTGCTTAAATACATATCATCTCTTTTACAATTTTTCTCCTCAATCCTGAGATGCTTAAGTATTTTTTAAATAGTGGAGTCTTCTGTCATATGCAAAAGCTTCTTCTTATAATCATTCAAAGTTTGTGGTAATTTTTCAAATATCGCACTAACCTTGAGTGATTTTGGAACTATGAGTTTCAGATTATGAATCTTATTAACAAGGACGTGTAACTCTTGCACTTAGTCTATAATGGGTATGTCATTAGACATTGTAAATTCAAAATATTTCATCATAAGAAACTTATATGTATCTTAATGTTTGTTGTTGTGCTTATCTTCTAACGGCTTCTAAATTTCACTCGGTGATTTTTATGTCATGCACAAAATATACTAGCATTTAGAGAGAGTGTTCAAAATATGTCTCGATGTACAAACTTGTCCTCTTCTCACTTCTTCCTTTCTTTGCTTCATCTTTTCAACTTATTCTATAGTTATCTTTTTCTATCTCTTCCTCAGATGGGCTTGGAAAGGTGTCAAATTTCCACCCAGAACATAGTTGATCTTTATAGAAGTTAGCCAACACACCATCTTGTCCTTCCAATGTGTAAAGTTGGTTCCATTGAACAAATATTTTGTCCGGTCTCATAAAATCTTGATTCATTACTTTGAAGGCAATCTCTACAGCACTCGACTGAGCAACCATTAAACAAATATTGTCTTAAAATTGTTAGGCAAAAAGTATTATGGGGATGACCATGGCTTTGACGCGTGAATAAACACTATCTTTAAGACAATATTTTCCCCCTGTACATACCAATTTTGGACTTACCTTTTTATTATGGTTTATTATTTTTATAAGTTTTGCAACATTTGAAAATACAAAAAATGATAATTAATATGGACTCAAACATGGGCAAAAGTTAAAAAATAAAAATTGGCAAAGTCTTGAAAGCTCAAAGACTCAAATAACCATAATCCAAATCCCAATCCAAAAAAGAAAGAGAAGTGAAAATTAACAAAAAAAAGAATTAGAAAAACAAAAGGAAAAACAAGGACAAAACACAAAAAAAAGAAATTTTTTTTTTGGTTATCATACCTTATTGTTTCTGGCACCACCCTTTCATTTTTTTATTTATTGCTCTATTTCTAAAAAAAAAAAAATAAGAAAATAACGAAAACAATTAGACCAGGGTGAAAAAAAAAAAGAATTGTTTTTTGCGGCAGGGAATTTCCAATGCCAGCATACAAAATGGTCCCCCCTAGTTTTGTGTTTGTTTGGGTATGGTAGTAACATCACATTTTTCTTGAAATTGGTTTAATTGTTTTGTCTTACTCCATCTCTCGTCACTTTGCCTTTAAATTCTTTCTCCTTATTTTGGATGATAAAAAATACTATGTTCCTCATATTTCTTCTTATTTTGGATGACAAGAAATCCTATGTTCCTCATAATTTTCTTCATTATTCTCCTATCTTTCCTACTAGTGTATATCACCTCTATTTTTGTTGCCTTTATTTTAAAATTTTAAGTACTGTTAGAGTTTTTTGACGAGGTAACTCCATTTATCTATATATACCCTATCACTCCTTTAAGTAGGGGACCATTCTTCCTGTTCAAAATTTTTTTTTCAAATTTTTTTAATTCTGTGCTCTCTTCTCAAGTTCTCTCTAATGATTTCTTAGTTAGGTTTAGTTAGTTTTAATTAGCTTTTTCAATAGCTATTTCTAGTTAAACTTATTCTAATTCTTTAGACCCATTCTTACAAAACAAATGTCAAGCATTATATAGACATCTTGGTTAGATTTAATTAGTTTAATTAGTTCTCTCAAGAACTAGCTAAATTTAGCTAAACATTCCCAAATCTTTTATTTTGCAGGTTTATGCTTCATTTTTTTTTTTGGTAAATACACTTTGCTCATTTAATCTTCCATTTTTTTATATATATTTTCATTGTTATTTTTCTATTTTGCTTAATATTTTTCTTGGTTATACTAATCTTACACTAACATTTTCTTATGACTGAATCGGTGAGTATGAGACTTGCTTCTAAATTTGTGTTTTTCTTCATTTTCTTGCTCTTTGTCTTCACCTCCTCCTTTTTCTATTTTGATTCAAGAAAAATGGCTTGAATGGTTTAGTAATGCTTAAAGTTACTAAATAATGATTTGGAGTTAAGGGGTTAAAATCGAAAGATTTGTATAATTTTTGTACGTCAAGTTAGGAGCTGATTTTTTGAGTCCATTCTGAATCCAATACGTATTTTTATCATATCATTAGCCAGATCTATGAAAGAGATTTCCCAGGAGGGATCATGGCTCCAAATCAAAGTTAGGAAGTGGCCATGACAACCATTTTTTACAAGGTTCCTAATCTGCCTCAAACATGCCACTATTCTGTATTTCTTTTTTTCCACCCTAATTATATCTATTAACTCTTCACAGTTTGTAAGATATGAAATTTCAAATTAGGAGTTTCAAAATTGAATTTTTTGCATGATTTAGATCAACTTCTTCATATTAAAAAAATCAAAAACATCTATTAAAGTGTTCAAAAACTTTTAATAAAAATTAGGAACACCCTTTAATGTCTCTAATTTACTAAAATGAAGAATTTTCAGAAAGTGATTCTCAAATTATGTTTGGTAAATGAAAGAAGGACACCCTCTCTAGAATAACAAATTCAGAATAAGAAATGTTTTACCAGAACCATATCGCACTTGAATTATCATACCAAAATTTTATCAAAAAACATAGACATAATAAGGAGCATTTAGACTCTTTAGTCACCTCATTTGGATCCTCCTTCAAAAAGAAATTATCTTTTGAAGTTGGTACTCATCATTTTTCATGAGGTACAGAATAGTCATTTTTAAAAATCAAACCTACCAACCTAATGATATTTAAAAATAACCAAATCGTGTGGTTGAGCTCTTTACAGAGTCTTATAAAATCATGAATTTTTATGGAATTCTTTGGATCCATTTTATCCATATTCTAGAATTTTCTTTTAAACCTGTGCATAAATTATTTTTTTTTAAGTTAACCAAATCTCCTTCAATAAGTGGGTTCTTAGGTCATTTCCCAACTGTCAAGGCCCATATTTAGCCACATATTGAAGCTAATGACTCCTCCAAGGAGCTAGTGGAGTAAGATTAGAATAAAGATTATGACATTTATTTTTCTTTCTTAGATCTCATGTATGTCGTGAAAGCCATGTACGTATTTCATTTATTCCTTCATTCTACAATTTGGAATAATCTAGTTCATGTAAAATCCTTGGCCCAGAAGTTCGAATAATAAAACTCTCCATATTGAAGCATGACTACATCCATTTGTGATAATGTAACTTGGCTAAACAATAAAATGGACCATTTGGAGCCATTAATTAGTATTTCGTCAAACCCGATTTATAACAGATAGACCTAGGTATGTTACATGGTCCGTGTTGATAGCTCAACCATTTCAAAACCATTCATAATTTGAGCCAAAGAAAGGTACACACCTTGGCCCATGAAAGCGATTGAAGGGAGGATGGTAACTATAACCACTACTTTATGATCATCTTGACCTAAATCACGAGCCATGACACATTTGACTAAATATTAACTAATGACCTCCAGACACAACCTTACTTGCACGCACACCCGTGTGTGTGTGTATAAATACATACATACAAACACACATACATAAATAAACACACACATGTACAAATACATATAGATACATACATACATATATATACATACATACA
>JACYFF010019584.1:40540852-40559564 GCA_017589665.1 Selenicereus undatus
TATATATATATATATATATATATATAAGTGCATAACAATAATTACGGAGCAAGTCCAAGTAGAGAAGTAAATTTTAGTAGGAAAGGGTTGAGTCCTCTTATGAAGGATGAGATTCCGAAGCAAGAAGAATGGTTTTGGTTGTAACAATCAACATTCACTTAAGCTGGTGAGGATTACTTTGCATCTTTAATTCAAAACAGGCTATATGGGCTATTTCTATGAATAAATAGGGTGGAAGATATATCTTTAAATGCGCTTTCAGTAGAATGGAGAAGAAGATGATGAAAATCAAAAGTATTATTATGTCAAGAAAAATTTAAAGTTAAACTAGCATGTGTTCTATATTTAGGGACAAATTTCAAGGATATGGTGGGTCAAGCTAGAAAGAAGGCATGAACATTATTGAGGACTAACAAAACTCCGTAGATGTGAAATGAAAAGGGAAATTAAATAACATTCAAAAGAAGCAAATTTTGAAGGTGAGGCCAAACCAAACAAATATGAGAAATGTTTGAAGGAAGTGCATAAATATAAAAGATAAATTCTAATTGGTAAAAAGTTAGATGTCAGTTAGGATCTTTTAAGGAAATGTTCTAGACCGACGAAGATGCAATAGCAAAGAGATGATGACAATAAATGGGTCGAGATAACTATGGGAAAAGTAAGTGAATGACCGAAAGACAATGGAAATATTGTTGATGTAAGATTTCAATGGAAAGAACAAATGCAATTTAGGGAACAGTGAGTATAGAAAATAGGGCTATGAGGCAAATAGAATGAAAACAACTGTAAGCATAAACAATTCATGAATGGAGGGTTGTACCAGTAAATAACTCCAAACATTAGTTTCACAAAAACAAGAGCATTTGCTATTAATTTGGAAGTCAAACTAATAGTAAAAATACACGATCTAAGTGGTGATCAACTGTTTAAGGACGTATCAATTATCATTGTTTTCAAGAGATACTGTGTACAACGGATTAACTCAAACTCAAACAATGAAATTATCCATCTACATGGATCAAGGTGTAATTACTCGAAACGAAACTTTAATGAGGGTGCCTTTCATCTGCTATATAAGAATCCACATGCAGGTTTATGTGATTACAAGAGAAAAAGTCACAATGATTACCAACTTTACCCCAAAGATTACGAAAGCAAAATACAGTTAAGGTTGTAGAAGTACAAATAGGAATGCGACAATTGATGTATGGATCCATATTCACTACATTGCTATAAAAGTTCAAATCATGCTCACTAAGACATATAGTTAACAACCGTACGAAGGGTTAAGAAATGAGCTTAAAGTATAATAGATAGGGATGGACTTTGGTCATCAACATACCTAATTTGATTGGCATGAAAAGGGAACAATCTTTTAAATGCAACAGGCTTAAGAATAGTGGTAAAAATGAAGTAATAAGAGTTGAAATTGGTTATGAATGAGAAAGGTCATGTTATTATGAAAGGGATGATCGAAAGAAGTTAGCTAAGTAAAGATTCTTAGTGAAAGCAAGCACACATCCCACCATGGGGATGAGGATTCCACATAAAAATTGATGTCACGGGATAATTCAGTTATGGGAAAGATATGTGACTGTAACATCCCCAACCCAAGGAGGAGTCACACCGCTAGGACTCCCCTAGAAGGAAATCCCTAAGGCTCTTGAAGATCGAGAGTTTGGATTAGCATTTAGATAGTCATTCTAAAACAAAACTGCAAGAGTTTTCCCTCGGTTTTAGCAACATTTTAGGGTCTTAGCTCAGGTAAGGGTACCTGTAAACTAGGATTAAGGTATAACATGTGCTAAAATAACCCAAAATCAGTACCTCGGGCCACTAGCCCAGGACCACTCACAATCAAACAACTAACCCAAGGGTCAGAATCATACATATACATGTATAGAACCGGCTACATGCTTACACATACAACGTGAGTTACATATTTACAATAGAATAACTATTGAACACTTCGCAAGGCTAGTAAAAGACTCCTGACGAGTCGACATCAAAACAACTTCAAAGTATTCATCATACCTGCTCAACTGAACCTGGAAAAAGGGAGTAGGAAAAGGGGTGAGCAATCACATGCTCAGTGAGGATTCCCTTACTTCTTAAAACCAAAACCATTTGCAGGTAATAATACCAATAATAGTCACATATCACGTAATTATACAACACTATCATATTAGGCAATCATACCCCCCAAGGAAAGATTACCATCCTTATACTTCACAATAGTCCTTCAATTCGTCCCAAGGCCTTTAATGACCAAACTTCCTTTCTAATAAGCATTCAAGCACATAAACATGTAAGCACAAAGAGTGAGTATGAAACTTTCAGACATACTTTTGAAAACACAGTGACTCTCGATATATTCTGGGAATAGTTTATAATTCACATCAACCTCTTTAAAGCTTATAATTCTTTCTAAAAGTTCTTGAAACATCCAAACTAGTAAGAAAGACTTGGCAAGAAATATTCTTTCATAGAACATGCACATTGAAAAGCTTGAATGTACGATGCATTACTAGGATGTAACCATACTTCATTTGAAACTTTATTTAACTATACTTGGAGACACGTTCATAAAATATGTGCAGGATATGTACATTTAAAAGCTTTCTTTTTTTCTTAAAAATACTTTACTTAGCCTCTTGAGCCTCATATTCTTTAAAAGAACTTCTTCCGTAATGGTCCTCTAATGACCCTTACAAGCTTTTTAAATCTTATTCAATATGGCCTCGTAATGGCCCCTGGAAATCTTTCTTTTCTGAAATGCTTAAAATGGCAAAATGCTAATTTCATATTTATTAGGAACCTCCTCATAGCATAAAAAACATCTTATTGTGCTGGCTATGGAAGATCTACATTGCCCTTTAGTGAGATCATCACTCACAACTCACGTTATCCCCGAGGTATACGTTCTTAACTTTTTGGCCAAAATATGTCTTAGCAGAGCAACTCTAACTTCGATATTGTCCTCTGTGGAGCAACAGCTCACACCAAGATAGTCATATCTTGAGTCCAGTCCACCTTAAGGTTTATCACGCGCCATACATCATAATATATTTAGGGAACAACTCACACCAAGATAGTCATATCTTGAGTCCAGTTCCCGGGAACAGCTCACGCCTTCTTTGTGTCCAGCTCCCAACATTACCTTTGGGGGAACAACTCTCGCCATCTTTGCGTCTAGTTCCCACCCTCAAGGTCTGGCCAATCGCCTAGCACTTGCTTAGCCTTCAAAACATATTTCATTTCTCTTTTTTCAGTTGCTTACTTCGCTAAAATCTTACTTTTTAACAAAACGACCATAACATTTCGAAATGTTTATAGTTCATTTGTTTTAACTTAAAAACTTCTTATAAACGTAACAAGTTTGCGAACTCGTATATTGGCTTCGTTTTTAACTTAAACAATTCTTATAAACGTAATAAGTATGCTAACTCATAAATCGGCTTCGTTTTTAACTTAAAACTTATTATAAACGAAATAAATTTGCAAACTCGTAAATCGACTTTGTTTTTTTAATGTAAAAGCTTCTTATAAACGAAATAAGTTTGCTAACTCGTAAATCGACTTCGTTTTTTTAATTTAAAAGCTTCTTATAAATGTAATAAGTTTGCTAACTCGTAAATCGATTTGGTTTTTAACCTAAAACTTCTTATAAACAAAACAAGGTTGCTAACTCGTAAATTGATTTTGTTTTTAACTAAAAAACATCTTATAAACGTAATAAGTTCAGTAACCCGTAAATCAACTTCGTTTTTAACTTAAAAGCTTCTTATGAACGTAATAAGTTTGCTGACCCGTAAATCGAAACTTATTTGGAACTTAAAGTACTTAGTTAGCATTTAATTCAAACAAAGTTCGTAATAAAATTCTCAGATTCCACATTTCAGTTTGTTTTAAACCTTTTTTTTTAACTCAAAAGGGGGAATGCATAATAACTAAAGCCTTAAAACGTTTTCAAACTTATCACTATTCCAAACTTAAGGTGCTTGGATTGCTTATAATTCAAACAAGGCTTCTCCATAATTTTTCAACATAAACGCTTCTTTAAAGCATAATGATTTTACTAGCTCGTAACTCGAAACTCAATTGGAACTTAAATAAGCAGCTAGCATGCAAATCAACTAAATTTCATAATTGGTACCTTAAGATGTCCTTTTTCAAGACGTTTAAATCCTTTTAAACACAAGGAGAAGTTATATAAAAACCAATGCCTTAAAACATTTTTGAACTCACTTTTAGTTCACTTTTAAACTTCCTAAACCTATCGACTATTCAGTCGAGTCACTCACTGAGTAATTCGACGATTTAGGATTTCTTTTAGGCTACAAACATCTTCATAAGCTATCAGGCAATTGGTAAGTTTTTAACAGTATTTGCAATCATGAAAACAAGCTTTCTAAACGACCCTTCTTTTAAAAGACGTCTAAAATTTCAAGAATCGGACACATAGTGTCACGTAGCACATTGAGGGAAAAAGGGTTCGCACATAGCACATTCACACACTTTATAGCACAACTTCGCAGAATCTGCCAATGAGCCACACATGGCCTCGCAATCCACATGATTGTGGCAATTCACAACCCAGACTCCCTCCTCGCATAACACCAACCACAAGAACCTCAAATTTCTCATTAGTTCCACCTCAAGCCACCCAACTGCCAACTAAATTTATTAATGGGATGCACAAACCAACAATACATAAAACGATCGTATATAGGTATGATATTGATGCTTAATAGCCAACTCAAAGTTTAACGTATACTAAACTGCTGCAAATAGAAAGTTCAAAGCGATATTTACTTTCTAGCTTGCAAAACAATATCCATAGGCATAATATTTCATTGTAATTACAACGAATAGAACATTAACATGCCCAAACTTATTTAGCCATAACCTTTAGACATAATTAAGTTCATTCCACAATTACTTCTTTTAGCATCCTTAAGCTTCTAAATGGACTTTAGGTATAATAAACTGATGCATTAATAGGCTAAGGCGACATTTTACACTTTTCCACAATCTCCAAACTGACAGGTTAAAACTCAATATGCGAATAACCCAAAATCAGTAACATATTTATGATTTCTCAACCTTGATTCTAATTTTCACCCAAACTAATTTCTAAACTCGGAATTGAAAAGCACTAACTAAATTTAGTTAAATTCATTGAAAATAATAGTAATTAGGAGAAAATAAATCCCCACCTCGATTCCAAGCTAGGTGTTCGTTCGAAGGGCTTACTGGCTTAACTTTAGGCGTTCGAACCACTCCAAATCCTCAACTCTTGCTCACCCCCGCAAGAACAGACCCCAATTGTGCATAATTCATGCAATTCGAACATAATTTCAATCCAAACTCTCGCTCACTGTCTTGATTCCGAACAGAGTGTTTGAAGCTGCGAATTCTACCATCAATCTATAGAAGATTTGAGGCAACTAAGAGATGAATTGCATGGCCACAATTGGGCATTCGTTCATGCCCCAATTCGCCATCCAGACCCATCGTATATGTGGTGAGTTCTCTCTGCTTTCAGCCCAGATTACACACCAATTGTTACTAGCTTGTGGGGAAGGTACAATGGATAGATTTTATAGTTGGGTGTGGTGGAATTTTGCTCGAATTCGAGCCCCTTGGACGTGTGTGTATGGTGGAGCAGGGGAGGAGGAAGAAGATGGGCAGAACAGAGAGAAGAGAGAGAATGTCGGGGGGGCTTGCATGAAGGAAGAAGAAGGAAAGAAAAAGGGTTAGTGAAATTACAAAAATGCCCCTCTCTGTTGTTTTTTTTCCAAGCTGTTTGATACTTGGCACTGCTAGTCTAATTCATAACCCGAATTCTAAACCCAAAATTGATAACACGACCTTTCATCAATTACTCGTTTCCAAAAATATCTAGGTTCGATTTAATAGACATCGAACTACTTCTAGGGTTGACAACCTAATCATATTCGGGTTCCTACTTGAATTAGTACTCATTAATAACCGTTAATAACGCTTATCAAAAATGTTGAATAAATTTTCAAACCAATAATAATATTAGTAATAATTTTAACACCAACAATATTCTTTTTAATCAAATTATCACTGACATAGGCACAACGACAATAATTTAACTCGTATCGTGAATAAAATACGATTTTTATAACGTAAAAAGCATTATGAACAATAATAATATTAGTAATAATTTTAATAGCGACAATATTCTTTTTAATAAAATTATCGCTAACATAGGCACATCGACAATAATTTAACTCGTATTGTTAATAAAATACGATTTCTATAACGTAAAAATGCATTATGAACAGCTTAATGGAAAATAAATTACGTTGGTATTACACTCTTCCCCCCTTAAAAGAATTTCGTCCTCGAAATTTACTAACTTGGAGGAAATAATGTGCGTACTTCTCCTGCATTCTTTTATCAATTCGAGTCACTTTACGCTTAGCTATCTAATCCGTCTCCACAATAACATCCCATTCTTGGATTTCTGGTTGTACCAAGTCGACAGGGAGGGTTTTCCCCTGTACCTTAACACCACAATATCTAAAGGTAAGGTCGGTATGATAATTAGTTCCTAAGGAAGAGGTCATATAAAGTCGTATATGCATCTCGTGAGGCTTACTAACAAGTTTCTTCGCAAATCAAGGATAATAAAAGGGCGAGTAGCACCAGAATTAGACAAAATGGGGGCATAAAGTGGGTTAACAACAAGAAGAATACCTGACATTGTTTTAGTAGGTTCCCCAATCTCTTTTTCTTCTAGCTAAGTATATGACTGCCAGCTAGTGGCTTTTGGTTGTTTCTATTGCCCCCCTAAGGGAGCACCAGCTAGTGAGCGACCTTGTTGTGTCGCTGGGTTAATCCCTGTTCTGGATCTCCGAATATTACCCTGATTGTTCCATGTGGCCTTTGGGCAATTGGTGACTTTGTGACCCATATCACCGCATCCAAAACATGGGCCCCTAAAGTTTCTACATGGGCGAGGGTGTTGACGTCCATAGTGGTCACACATTTTCCTTGGTTTCCATTGGGCGGTTTGCTTTCCTTTATCCTGTTTCATACTAGGTTTAAACCTCCTGAAGTCATTGTTTCCCTGAGAATTGGATCCCCCAGTGCTAAATTTCCTCTTTACTTGGTCCTTATCGCTATTCTCAGTTTCAGTTTCATTTATGATAAGGGCTATCTTCACAGCCTTCTGGTACTTGTCTTGAAAATTGTCATAAGTATACGCTGTTGTTATTATTTGCTTCACTTCCATACTTAATCCCTATTTGAAGTGGTCTATCCTCATTTCTTCGGTGGCCACTTGATTTGGTGCAAATCAGCTCAACTCATTGAACTTTTTCGCATATTCTATTACGCTCATGTCTCCTTATTTCAAGCGTAAGAACTCTCGTTCCTTAGCTCTCCTTATGTCTTGGGGGTAATATTGAGTGTCCAATAAAGTTTTTAGTTGGTTCCAGGTCAACGTAGGTTCACCTGCCCTAGGTTTCACTATCTCCCACTAGAACTAAAATTCTTTTTCAAATTGATAGGTGGCTAGATGCACCTTGAACCTCTCAAGGCACTCCATGATTTGAAATAAGTTTTCCACACTCTGAAGTCACTCCTCGTATACCATAGGGTCAATTCCGCCTTCAAACTTGGGAGGTTTAAGCTTATTAAGTTGACATTTCATCTCCATGGCACTTGGTTCTAGTCTTAGCTCACGTCGAGGAGGCATCTATCGCACATTCACACAAAGGATCACTTAGTTTTATTTTCAACTAGGGGTTAACACGCAATCGTTCTAAGGCTAATGGGGGTAGGCTTTCTAGGTTAATGAAATTACTTGTAAGTGGGCGAAAGATGTATGTATAGCCACTAGTTTAGTGTCATCTCAACCTTCGCATAATTATACATGCATATCACATTTTACTCAAGGAAATGCATGTGTACACTTGAACAAACTAGTGAATTCATAACACTTGGCAAGCACCAACTGCATTTATTTCATTAAACATTGATAATGTGACTTAGGAGTCACGGGAGATCTCACAATCCTAGTGCTTCAAAATTAAAGGAAAACAAACTAAAAGGCTTACATTCAACTTATAAGCATATAACATAACATTCGTGAACCTGGTTCACGCTACCGTACTCTATTCTTCATCTCAAGTGTCATTTCTAGAGAAGTTATCAGCTATGGATTCACCTAGACTCTCATATTGGTCATGGTTAGGGGCCAAGAGCTCTTGTGATACCAGAGTGGGAGTATCCTCTATGTTGGGCATCTCATCTACTAGTTCTTTCATCCTGAGCATGGTAGCTTGCCATCCTCGGGGGTAGTACATTCCATAGGCATCCATCCAGCGTACCCACATTACGGCAACTCACTTATAGCTCTCTGCTTGAGGCCTTTTAGCGAAGAGACGCCTCATTTGGCGAAACTCTAGTTGACTTCTCTAAGCCACAGTGGTGGAGAGGCATTGGCTCACTGCACGTTAGATGAGCTCGGTTTGGACAAGCTAGACGATGGCAACGTTTCTTTGGCGTCAAGTGAATCCCAAGTGGTCTACATAGCGCTCTGCTCATAGTAGGAATTCTACTAAACCCTGTTAGGAATAAGGGGCACATTCCACCTACATAAGGTCAAACGCTGTAAGGTGAGGGTTACTTCCTTCCATCTTCCATCCAAAGGCATCTTCCTTATAAAACTTGTTGCCTAAGTACTTTAGCTGATTCCGTTGGGCACTCTTCGGCTGTGCATCTCCATTGTCTGCCAGAATATAACCGCATTCCATGCAGCCAACCAGAATGGTAGATAAACGTGATCGACGATGTGGAAAACCATCCTATGCTACCACTATAATAGTAAGGGAAGAACCAGCATATACATACATATTATAAGTTATACACTTGTTAATACAAGAAATACCAAGCAAGACAGATCATATAAGCACATAAGTCACGTATTTCGCATAACACACACCTGTTACGCCATCTAAATGCATAATGCAAACCTATGCCTCTGATACCATCTAATGTAACACCCCCAACCTGAGGAAGGGTCACACAACCAGGACTCCCTAGAAGGAAATCCCTAAGGCTCTTGAAGATCAAGGGTTTGGATTGGCATTTAGATAGTCATTCTAAAACAAAACTGTAAGAGTTTCCCCCCTATTTTAGCAACATTTTAAGGTCTTAGCTCAAATAAGGGTACCTGCAAACTGGCAATACGGTATAACATGTGCTAAAATAACCCAAAATCAGCGCCTCGAGCCACCCGCCTAGGATTACTCACAATCAAACAACTAACACAAGGGTCATAATGATACATATACATGTAGAGAACCGGCTACATGCTCACACATACAATATGAGTTACATAGTTACAACATAATAAGTGATGACACTTCGCAAGGCTGGTAAAAGACTCCTAATGGGTTAGCATCAAAACAAGTTCAAAGTATTCATCATACCTACTCAACTGAACTTGGAAAGAGGGAGTCAGTAAAGAGGTGAGCAACCACACACTTAGTGAGAATTCCCCTAATCCTTAAAACCAAAACCATTTGCAAGTAATAATAGCAATAATAGTCACATGTCACATATTTATACAATACTATTATATTAGGCAATCATAGCCCTCAAAGAAAGATTACCACCCTTATACTTCACACTAGTCCTTCAATTCGTCCCTAGGCCCTTAATGACCAATCTTCCTTTCTAATAAGCATTTTAAGCACGTAAACAAGTAAGCACAAAGAGTGAGTATGAACCTTTTAGACATACTTTTGAAAACACAATGACTGTCTATATATTCCAGGAATAGTTTATAATTCACACCAACTTAATTCTTTAAAGCTTATAGTTCTTTCTAAAAGTTCTTGAAACATCCAAACTGGTAAGAAAGACTTAGCAAGAAACATTCTTTCATAGAATATGCACATTGAAAAGCTTGAATGTACGATGCATTACTAGGACGTAATCATACTTCATTTGAAACTTCATTTGACTATACTTGGAGACACATTCATAAAATATGCGTAGGATATGTACATTTGAAAGCTTTCTTTCTTTTCTTAAAAACACTTTACTTAGCCTCTTGAGCCTCATATTCTTTGAAAGAACTTCTTTCATAATGGTCCTCTAATGACCCTTATAAGCTTTTCAAATCTTATTCAATATGGCCTCGTAATGGCCCTTAGAAATCTTTCTTTTCTAAAATGCTTAAAATAGAAAAATGCCAATTTCCTATTTATTAGGAACCTGCTCATAGCATAAATACGCTGCCCCTAAGTGAGATTGTCACTCATAACTCATGTTATCCCCGGGTTATACGTACTTAACTTTTTAGCCAAAACTTGTCTTAGCAGAGCAACTCTAACTTCAATATTGTCCTCTATGGGGCAACAGCTCACACCAAAATAGTCATATCTTAAGTCCAGTCCCCCTTACAGTTTTATCATGCGCCAAACATCATAATATATCTGGGGAACAGCTCACACCAGGATAGTCATATCTTGAGTCCAGTTCCCGAGAACAGCTCACACCATCTTTGCGTCCAGGTCCCAACATTACCTTCGGGGGAAACAGCTCACGCCATCTTTGCGTCCAGTTCCCACCCTCAAGGTCTGGCCAATCGCCTAGCACTTTCTTAGCCTTCAAAACATATTTCATTTCTCTTTTTCAGTTGCTTACTTCGCTAAAATCTTACTTTTTAACAAAACGATCATAACCTTTTGAAATGTTTATAGTTCATTCATTTTTAACTTAAAAACTTCTTATAAACGTAATAAGTTTGCTAACTCATAAATCGGCTTCGTTTTTTACTTAAAAGCTTCGTATAAACGTAATAAGTTTGCAAACTCGTAAATCAACTTCGTTTTTAACTTAAAACTTCTTATAAATGAAATAAGTCTGCTAACTCGTAAATCAACTTCGTTTTTTTAACTTAAAAGCTTCTTATAAACGTAATAAGTTTGCTAACTCGTAAATTGGGTTCGTTTTTAACGTAAAACTTCTTATAAACGAAATAAGTTTGCTAACTCATAAATTGACTTCGTTTTTTAACTTAAAAGCTTCTTATAAACGTAATAAGTTGGCTAACTCTTAAATCGACTTCGCTTTTAACCTAAAACTTCTTATAAACAAAATAAGTTTGCTAACTCATAAATCATCTTCGTTTTTCACTCAAAAAATTCTTATAAACGTAATAAGCTTGCTAACCCGTAAATCAACTTCGTTTTTAACTTAAAAACTTCTTATAAACATAATAGGCTTGCTAACCCATAAATCGAAACTCATTTGGAACACAAGGTACTTAGTTAGCATTTAATTCAAACCAGGTTCGTAATAAAATTCTCCAATGCCACCCTTCAGTTTGTTTCAAACCTTTTTTTAAAAAAAAAAACTCAAAAAGGAGAATGCATAATAACTAAAGCCTTAAAACGTTTTTAAACTTATCACTATTCCAAACTTAAGGTGCTTGGGTTGCTTATAATTCAAACAAGGTTTCTCCACAATTTTTCAACATAAACACTTCTTAAAATCGTAATGATTTTAATAGCTCGTAACTCAAAACTCAATTGAAACTTAAATAAGCAGCTAGCATACAAATCAGCTAAATTTCATAATTGGTACCTTAAAATGTCATTTTTCAAGACGTTTAAATCCTTTTAAACACAAGGAGAAGTTATATAAAAACCAATGCCTTAAAACATTTTTGAACTCACTTTTAGTTCGCTTTTGAAATTCCTAAACCTATCGACTATTCAGTCGAATCACTCACTGTGTAATTCGACGATTTAGGATTTCGTTTAGGCTACAAACATCATCATAAGCTATCAGGCAATTGGTAAGTATATAAAAGCATTCGTAATCATAAAAACAAGCTTTCTAAACAACCCTTGTTTTAAAAGCCTTCTAAAATTTCAAGAATTGATCACATAGTGTCACGTAGCACATTGAGGGAAAAGGGCTTTGCGAATAACACATTCACGTACTTCATAGCACGACTTGGCAAAATCTACCCAATGAGCCACACATAGCTTCGCAATCCACAAGATTGCGGCAATTCATAACCCAGGCTCCCTCCTTACACAACACCGACCACAAGAACCTCAAATTTCTCAATAGTTCCACCTCCAGCCATCCAACTACCAACTCGATTTATTATTCACATCCACAAACCAACAATACATAAAACGATTGCATATAGGTATGACATAGATGCTTAATAGCCAACTCAAAGTTTAACGTACACTAAACTAATGCAAATAGAAACTTCAAAAAGATATTTACTTTCTAGTTCGCAAATCAATATCCATAGGCATAATATTTCATTGTAATTATCACGAATAGACCATTAACATGCCTAAACTAATTTAGCCATAACCTTTAGACATAATTCAAATCATTCCACAATTACTTCATTTAGCATCCTTAAGCTTCAAAACGGAATTTAGGTATAATAAACCGATGCAATCATAGCGCTAAGGCGACATTTTACACTCTTCTAAAATCTCCAAACTGACCGGTTAAAACTCAATATGCGAATAACCCAAAATCAGTAACATGTTTATGATTTCTCAACCTTGATTCTAATTTCACCCAAACTGATTTCGAAACTCGAAATTAACATGCACTAACTAAATTTAGTTAAATTTGTTGAAAATAATAGTAATTATGAGTAAAGAAATCCCCACCTTGATTCTGAGCTAGGTGTTCGTTTGAAGGGTTTACTAGCTTCACTTTAGGTGTTCGAACCACTCCAAATCCTCAACTCTTGCTCACCCACGCACAAACAAACACCAATCGTGCCCAATTCACGCAACTCGAACACAATTTCATCCCAAACTCTCACTCACTGACTTGATTCTGAATAGAATGTTTGAAGCTGCGAATTTTACCCTCAATTTATAGAAGATTTGAGGCAACTAAGAGATGAATTGCATGGCCGCACTAAGGCACGCATTCGTGCCCCGATTCGCCGTCCAGACCCACTGTAAACATGGTGGGTTCGCTCTGATTTCAACCCAGATTTCACACCAATTGTTGCTAGCTTGTGGGGAAGGTAGAATGGGTAGATTTTGTAGCTGGGTGTGGTGGAATTTTGCTCGAATTCGAACTCCTTGGCTGCGTGTGTATGGTGGAGGAGGGAAGGAGGAAGAAGATGAGCAGAACAGAGAGAAGAGAGAGAATGTCGGGGGGGTCGCGTGGAGGAAGAAGGAAAGAAAAGGGGTTAGAGAAATTACAAAAATTCCCTCCCTGCTATTTTTGTTCCAGGTTATTCGATACTTGGCACTGCTAGTCTAATTCATAACCCGAATTCTAAATCCAAAATTGCTAACACGACCTTTCATCAATTACTCGTTCCCAAAAATATCTATGTGCGATTTAATAGACATCGAACTACTTCTAGGGTTGAGAACCTAATCTTATTCGGGTTCGTACTTGAATTAGTAACCATTAATAACCGCTAATAACGCTTATTAAAAATCATTGAATGAATTTTCAAACAAATAATAATATTAGTAATAATTTTAATAGCGACAATGTTCTTTTAATAAAATTATCGCTCACATAGGCACATCGATAATCGTTAATAAAATACGATTTTTATAACATAAAAAGGCATTATGAACAGCTTAATAGAAAATAAAGTACGCGAGTATTATAGTGACGAAGAATTGACAAGGCGCTCAAACTTTTGTTTTTTTTAAGAAAGGAAAAAGGGGCTAATATAATTCAAAATGGGATTAGAGTTTAAATTGTCTTGCACAATATGGGGGTGGCTAGCTCTAGGGTGTAAACAAAGAGATCAAGGTTTCCTCAATAAGGGATACCCAATCACGTAATGATATCTTACAAAGTAGGTCTAATGTTAGCTAGCCAAAGATCACTATGAACTCTGTCGAATCAATATAGGGACTCATACAGCTTAAGTTGTAGGGGTTTGATACGCTGAAAAGAATGCCTGTGTGGTTTCAACTTTTACGCAGACACTTCCCATATCTTGTTGTGTCACCATCTTCTATTGTTGTTCCTGAAGTTGTATCCTCCTAGTAATGCCCTTTTGAATTTAACATGTCATTCTTTAAGTTCACTAGTAATACCCCGACAGAATGCATGCAATATATACTTGAGAGTCAATACTTCTACTCCTTACAAGCATAAGTTGTCATACCTCATCATCCAGTGCCTTGAGTTCACCCATAGAACCATTATGTCTATACCATACTTCTTCATAGATTATTCTCCCCCCGAACCTTAACCAATCCACGAACCTTGTCCACTCATTAGTGTTGAAGGATTTTGAGGGGGGTGAAAAATTAAATTAAAGAAAAGAAACCTCAAGTTCCCGATTGTCAGTCGTAGTACTTTAGGGTCGGTCCTCAGGGAAGACGTGAAATTATGGTCATTTAAAACTAAACGATAAAATTTACTTATCTAAACTAAGTGGAATTATTTAAATCAATTTAACAACCTAATTCAACTAGACTCATCTAATCCTAATTAATTAAACATTAAAACTACCTAATTAACTAGACCACCTTATATTAATTAACCACTACCTAAACTAAACTGAAATTAATCATGGTTCAAAACCTAACAATTAACCAATATTATTCCAGAATTAACTAAGCAAATTATGGTATTCGATTAAGCAGTAGGAGAGGGGGGTTCAATTGAAGCAAACTGCAATGAGAAACGAAGGAAAACAACAAAACAAGAACATCAGGTGAACGCAAGCAGAACAACACAGTAGCTTCAAATGAAACCAACCCAGAAACAGGGGAAATCAAGCCAACAACAGATCATGAACATGGCAACAGAGACAATCGTATTGAACCAGAACGCAAACAAAACAGCAGCAACATGAATGAATTGAACACAATCGAGGCAACAGGGGAGGGGTTTAACAAAAACAACTAAGGAAGTTGGGGCAATGAAGCAATACCAAAGCAACTTAGGGTCTGAATTCACCATTCACGACCCAGAAGCAGCTTCACAACACCAAACGCAATTCGAACGATCCAAAAACAGGAGAAATCAACTGAAACTCACAAACTAACATTCGATTCTTTTCTCAAAATCCAACCCAAAAGCGTTAATTACAACTAAAAAGCTTCGAAATTGCAATGAATTCGAACCCTAAACCGAATCTAAAACCTAACCCTAATCTGAAATTCGAAGTAAAATCTAAAATTCGAATATGAAATCGAAATTAAAAAACAAAATTAAACTAAATCTAAACCCTAAAAACGGAATTTAAGCCTAATCCTAATTACCTACTCCTACTCGACTACCTTTTCTCGCTAACCTTCTCAATGGCGTCTTCTCAACCTCTTTATACCCGAAGCCCTTCAACCCTGACCGTCGATTTGTGGTATGCTGGCGGTTGATGTGGACAGTGGCGATGTGGTGTCATGGCGTGTGCAGCGTGAAGGAAGGGTGGTGGGATGGGTTTCGGGTTTGGGAAGTAAAACCGTGGGATTGGGGTTTCTGGGTTTGCGGTTTCTGTGGGCGAGGGTGGTTTTGGGGATGATGTGCTGGAAGAAAGAGAGAGATGACGAGGTAGAGAGAGAATGGGCATGGAGGGAGTTTTTGGGTTAGGGTGAGGAAGCAGGTTCTGGGTATCGAGATTTCTGGAAGTTGAAGAAGAAGCAGACGCGAGGGTGAAGGGGAGAGAGAGAGAGTGTGAAGGGGAGGGGGCATAAAGTTGAACCGGTGCACTGAACCGGTTTTACTTGAACCGGGCCGGGCCGGTTTT
Organism: Selenicereus undatus; assembly: GCA_017589665.1. Taxonomy (NCBI): domain Eukaryota; kingdom Viridiplantae; phylum Streptophyta; class Magnoliopsida; order Caryophyllales; family Cactaceae; genus Selenicereus; species Selenicereus undatus. The sequence continues at coordinate 40,556,625 of JACYFF010019584.1, forward strand.
CTGCTGGACCGGTTTGGTTTTTGTCTTTCTCAATTGCTGCTTGGGCCAGTTCCCTGGTGATTTGGACTGGTTCTGCAGTTCCCGTCATTTTTTTCATTTTCCTCGTATTTTTCGCCATTTAAGCCCTTTTTCCGCATTTATTCAAAATTTACAAAATAAAATAATCTCCTATTAAAACCTTAAAAATATTATTAAAACGAGCATAAAACAGGTGTAAAAGTACCTTAAAAATAACACATTTTTAGCTCAAACAATTAGCTAGAATATAAATTATGGCCCTTAGAAATTCTGGTATACAAAAGTAAGGAATCTGTGCACATATATAACATGTCCTCAAGCCTTTCCTATGGTTCCTCATGTTTGAGTAATTGTTTTCCACCATATGGGTATGCTTAAAGTTGTGAACTGACATTCCCACTGCTATGATGAATCCAATGTCTAAGTGCCTTCACTTTTCACCCTCTATTTTCTCTTCTTTTGTTTTGTTTTTCTTTCCTTCCTCTTCCCCCTCCCCCTTTTTGTCTAATCCTCATTAGCCTCAAAGGCTTTGCTTACCGAATCACGTCATGATCCACAAAATAAAATCTTCTCCACCCTTTTTGTGGCATAATCTAATGAGCATAGCTTGACCTGTCAGCATCCATCACCTAATCCACTAGAATTGAACAAAGAATTATACCACTTCCTTGGAATCCCTAATAAATATCATGGCACCAAGATCCACCTTTAATAATTTTCATATGCCCTTAGGATTTGTCTTAGCCTTATAATAACTCTCAATCTCATTATACAATCTCAAACCTCTAAAAGAATTTTTTTTCTCTACACATCTCCAAAGTTTTCAATAAATACTATCACCTCAATTGAGGCACACTTATTTGTATAATCTAGTTCAATGGCCAAAAGTGTAACACCCCTACTACCTATTAGGGATGTCACACCGCCAGGATCCCCCGAGGGAGACCCCTAAGGCTCTTAATCTAATTACTAACTTCAGAAATTTTACCTAACTTTAACTTAGTTAGGGAATTCTGGAGCGAAACTGCAAGAGTTCCGCCTGTAATTGCGACATTTCCAAAATTTACACTTGGTACCTGCAACATTACAACCAAACCCAAAGCGAACTAGGAGGTTCTAGCGAGTCACACACTCGCAGACGAGGCTTAAGCCTTTACAAACAACTATTTACAAGGGTTTACAACAGTCTTGTACTACTAGAGCCACTACATGCCCCATCTCATGCACTTGTCAAGCAAAACATCATTCAGGTAGCTTCCACATCATGACTTCCACACGCACTAGCTGGTACAACTCCATTTATTCATCACCTGGGGGGAAGGGAAAAAGGGGAAAAGGATTGGAGTGAGCTACCACATGCTCAGTGAGTGTCCCTCCGCTCCTTAAAACAAAACCTTGCAAGCAATAATACTCATAGCATTCACTTATCAAGCATTTAGTTAATACTAACATAATATTACGAGACATATTAGAAGACATAGGTTATATGACATGAACATCTGGCAAGCCACGACTTATGTATGCACCAGGCACATATGCATATCATTACATGATTCATTTAACATATCACAATTCTAATTGAAGACACAATCAACATACGTAAGAACATTTCCTTTAAATCAGCAATGAAACTTTCTCTGAACATTTGAAAGCATTCCATAACCTTGAGGTTCTTATTCTTTTGAAAGCATTTACATCTCGTATATGTCGTAAAACGACTCTTATAAACATTTCGTACTCAATCCATATGACCTCTTTTGGCCCGTAAAACATTCTTTTCCTTAAAACCTTAAAACATAATGAATGGCAAAAGCCAATTGCTTTTCTTATCTTTATACAAAGTACTTCTGGCATAAGATCATTACAGGGTGCTGATTAGGTGAGAACTATTCTCGACCTCATAGTGAGACCTAACGCTCACGCTTAAGCTCTTATTCCCGGGATGGCTACATATAACATATCGGACCTTTACATCAACCCTCGTCAGGGCCTCTAGGGTTTATCCGGACTTATCCCCTAGGTAACATTATTCATAACATTTCATATTGTCCGCAGCACATTATCTTAGCCACTTAAAGCGTATCGGCCATAACGGCTATAACTTTGCGTTTCAAATCGTAAAATCATTTAACGTATAACTCACACCTTTATAAAACTCTTTAGGGATTCCCCCGTTCAAGCGAGTTCACTCCCAAAACTGTTTTCATTTAATTAAATTAGGCCATCATGCATTAATAGTTATGGCTACTATCTTTTCAAAACATGAAATCTTTCTTTGGGAAAAAACTCACTCTTATGCATATAAAGCAATTTAAGCATTTAAGCACATACATCACATATATCACATTTAAGCACTTCAAATCAATCACATCAGTTCAACCAATAAGCCACACAAGGCCTCGCAATCCACACGATTGCGGTAATTCACAACCCAGTCTCCCTCCTCACTTTCACCATACACACAAGACCTCAAACGCTCATGATGTTATCCTCGAACCAACCAACTACTAACTCGTTTCATCAATTCATTTTCCATAACATGTTATCACAAGGGCTTATTAAAAAGGAGGAGGGTTAGGCTCTTACCTGTGCAAACAGCACCTTTCAGCCACATATACATATACATCCATACTGCCTTAACTTGAAATAACGCTTAACTAGCCTACTAAACATGCCATTTCAGAACATAACAAATTAACTAAACATGTCATTTTCAAGCATAACTATTCAGCTAACCATGTATCGATTTAAAAGCATTCTTAGGTTATTTCATGAATCGCTAATTATTCGAATCAACACTAAATATATCAATTCAACTTCGTTTTCGATTCTTTTAAAACCATAGCTTGCTTTAGTCATATTCTAACTAATTACGCCTTTATAACTTTAAAAGTAATCCATTTTCAAGAGTCGCTAATTACT
>JACYFF010019584.1:40559574-40597001 GCA_017589665.1 Selenicereus undatus
CTAATTACTCGAATCAACGCTAAATATATCAAATCAACTTCGTTTTCAATTCTTTTAAAACCATAGCTTAATTCAATCGTATTCAAGCTAACTACGCCTTTATATTCTCAAAATTAATCCATCTTCATACATGATTCCCTTTTACACGCACATAAATTACATCGAATTATAAACTTAAGCATGAACTATCACAATAATTCGAATTCAAACATGCACAGCCATTTCTTGACATTTCTAGCAAGTCTAGCTAGCCCTAAATCGACATGCAACATCAATCTGCTGAAGATTCATTTCGAAAATAGTAATAACTTAGGAGGAAGAAACACTCACACGAAATTGCTCAATAATCCACTCAATTTAGCAGCAAATCGCGCCCCAAACCCTTCGAACTCGAACCCAAGTCGTTCCTTCAAGAACCCGAAACCCTAGCCTTCGATTTGACGACGATTGTGGCGAATTGGGCTCGGTTTTGGCTCGATTTTGGCTCGAAATTTATAGGGGAGGTTAGGAGTGAGGTGGGTTGTCGATTTCCGGTGCGTGGACGGCGTTTTCTGGTGGCTAGGACGCGTGGGCGAAGTGGTGCGAAGTGGAGGGGATTTGACGGTCGAAAGGGGCGGTGGTGACGCGTGGTGGGGGGACCGTTCGTCCCTTTCTCTCGCCGGCGACGCGTGGTCGGCGGCAGCGCCAGGTGGCGTCGCCAGTGAGAGAGAGAGCGAGGCAGAGAGGGAGTCACGGGAGTGAGAGAGAGAGCGAGCGTTCGAGAGGGAGAGAGAGTCGGGTGCCCCTTCGGGTCCTCAGCCCGAGCGTGCCCCCCCCCCCCTTTTTGTTCTAACTTCTTTTTTTTTGACAACTAACATCATTCAACTGATCCCTGGTCCCAAACTCGTTAATGGTTAGGCTAAACTCGGGTTGAAACGATTCACGACGAACATTTCAGTTTAAGCGTTGGAAATCGATTTAGTAAAATGGAAAATGATTTTATAAACTCGGTTTAGCGTCGATTCAACCATTTTTATAAATAAGCAACGTCAATAGTAATACTAAGCCAATAATCGTTCTTTTAGTAAAACTAATAGTTAAAAGCTCACACACAATTGACTAAATATTTTTATCGAACAACAATTCAAGGCAATTTATAAATCTAGCAACTAGAACAACTGATCGGCAATAAAACAATAGTGTGGCCCTAACAAAAAGTCATCATGTTAACCAACAATTAACATCTAAATATCCTCCACCTCTTCATTACCTCAGTGATTGCGAATCATGCTTTAAGGTTCACTGACTTTTATACACCTAGCATACGGTAGCCTACAAAAGTTCACATGTTCTGGAAACCCACCTAATGAGAACACTCCCTTTGCATGAGACCTTATCTTACCATATACAACCCCTATAATATCATGTAGCATACCATAAGCTATTGGACTGACATATCCTAAATCACCGCAGCAATTTATTATTGCAAATCACCTGTGACATTATAACTGACCCTCAAGCAGATTCACTAGTACTCTATTGCAATAGCTATTTCATATTCATCCAACAAGTGGACAATGTAGCATAATGCACTCCCCCCATTTAGTAAGCTAGGTGTAGTTGCACATAAAAAGTTATGAATGGGGTCCTCACATCATGTCTTAAACAAGACCATTCCTAAACATTAAGCATGTTTGCACATCTTAATGAAACCCTTAGATTAAATTCATCTTCACAAAACAATGTGCGACCCTAAATTTCATAAATTTATCGTTATGGCTTGGTAAACCTCTCTAGGATACGTACATCAACTAATGGTCAACCATATGGTGCCTTGCTCCTCTTTGCTAACGATGGAGTCCTAAGGTGTTACCTAACTAAATCATTTTCCTTAATACCATGGGTTGAGGCCAGTTAGATAGTTACTAAAGCATCCTCATTATGCACTCATATGCACAAACGCATAGTCAACTTCTCGTTTAATTCGGCCAATACAATTCCTAAACAGCATATAGCTCACCGTGACCATTAAACCTTTGCTCTGATACCACAATTGTAACGACCTAACTCTTAATTATGTCTTCAACCTTAATTAACTAACAATTAGTAGTCATAATAGTGAAGGTGTTAGGGTAGGACATTATTGTCATCGTAGAATGGATAAGGCTTGTAGTGCGCTTATATCAACATGATAACACAATCCAGCTACATGTAAAGGGTACACAATTTATTTACACCTAGACTTAATTGCTAGTCCATCAAATCATGAAGCTTACACTTTTAGACCCATGTCTTTAAGAAATGTCACTGCCAGCTTATTTAATTCCACCGACAGCCTTCTTTCCTCTGGAGTGTTGCCTGGTCAGAACTTCACAACTTAATTACCTAAAATATAAAATACAAAATATTCGAACAGTGAACCAAAACTCAATATGTTTACCCCTATACTGTTAAGAGTAAAATCATTTTTCAGTGAGCGCATGCATTTCAATCTATTTTAGTTTGAAATGAGAGAGGGAGAGAAATTTTATTTAGACTTGGCAAAAATTGACCCGACCCGAAAACCTAACCTAAACCTGCCCGAAAGTTTTGGGTTTTGAACACGATTTTCTCTACCCGAATCCGAAACAAACCGAACCCGAAAAATCGGCAAATTTTTTGGTCAAACCCGACCTGAACCCGGGCCCGCCCACTCCACCCGAATATTATATACTTACTTTTTATTTTCTTTGATTTTTTCCTCTTAAAAATAATAGTTTTTCACTATAACAAATCGTTTAGAGAGACGCTATACAATTATCACATCCCCTCGCAAATTAGATTATGGTTCCCTTTTTTTCCCATAAAACGACGTCATATACAACTTCTAAATGGTACTATTTTAGAAAATGGCCATGAAACAACTCTGATATTAAGAAAAGCAATTTAGAATTACATAAGTGTAGAAAATGTGCGAGTTATACCATTATATTCTTGGTGAAATGAAAACGTCTCATCGCATTTTAAATAAGATTATTCTTTCGCATATATTCTTTCGCTTGGATTCCTTCTAGTTGGTCTCGAATCTGATGCAATGTTGGACAATGGACCAATTTATGTTTGTGTTAGGATCGACGTACTAATAATGCATGCCGGATTATGTAATGCTAGGTTAATTAACGAAACATCAAATTATTAAATGGGCTATTAACGGGTCAAACCGCTCCGACTCGTTAACATGCTTTAGATGGGCCGACCCATAAATGACCCGACCAATTAGTAATATTTTAATATGCGGGTCAACCCATCCAAATGTGACTCATTGTCTACCCACACATGAATTTCATATATCATGTTGAAAAGTTTGGATATTTTTGATATTATTTGAAAAAAATTACAATTACAATGTTTGTTCATTAAATACAGAAAATTTTAAGTAGTAAATATTACAAATTTTTGATTTTGACAAAAAAAGAAATAATTCACTAAAAAGGCGTTTTAAACTCGTTGGGTTGATCCGAAACCCGTAAAACCAAAATACACCCATCCGTATTTTACCTAAACCCGAAATACACCCGACTCGTATTTTACCTGAACCCGAATACACCCAACCCGTATTTGACCCGCCCGCCCAAATTGACATGTCTAATTATATTAAAACTGTTACCAGTTATTATCTGAAAATGGAACCCAAACTACTAAGCTCACATATATGATGCGATCATTTAATAGGTGTACACCTGTCAGGCCGATCGGGAAGCCTGACTAGAAGCTGTGAGGGTGAACTGATGGGCCTACACCCTGATAACTAGTGGGTCTTCTTGATTGTGTGGCAAAACAATACTTGAAAATGATTCGTCGAATACTTGTATATTATGAGATTTTGGTATTTATAAAAAAAGCATGTGAATATTTGAAAGGTACATGCGGTAAACGTATCTGGATTTTTTTAAATCTCTCCCCTTTATAAAATAGTTATTCATGACTTGACAATGATTAAAATTACTCGTTTCTGCTCCAAATATGTATTTTGATGGTTAGTGAAGTTTCACATAATTTTTACTAGTTATATCCTCAATAAATAACTAACAGTTCCCCTTGGCACTTTCTTAGTTACTAAAAGCACCATCCTCACTTACTTAACCATGCCAAATAATTTTGCTCCCCCTTTTTATATCCTCATCGTTGTTATTAGTACTAATAATGCTAAGGCTATTGTTGTTGTTATGACATTAATATTGTTGTCTCCATTATTGTTAATATTAACTATTACCATCATAATTATTATTGAGAAAGGCATTATTACCAACTCCTAGAAAATGTCATTTTTAACCCAAAAGAACCTCGCTCAAGTTTCAATTGTATTCAAGGGCACTGCCTACATCTCTACTCATTCTTAACACTAATTATAACTCACCATCTTCGCTATTTGATTAAATTCAAGATCAAACTTACCATTGCTCCTATGTTTTAAGTCTCTATCGATTTCCATATTGAGCATTAGTTCACCATTTATGCAATTATACCCCACAATTTATAATTCACCACTTCGCGATATGTTATTATCGTGTTAAGGTCCACCTTGGAAATTTTGTATCTTTCACTCCTGACCTCGACTTGAGACTTAAAACCACAATATGAAAATCTTAGAAAGTCCTGTAACACTTTTATTCACAACGCAAAGCACAACCACTGCAACACGACCTCTAAAATTCAACTTAACCAGAATCGTGCACAGCTCCCTTTTTTTGTGCAGTTTTAGTAAATCAGTCATAACTTTGTCCACAAAATTCAGAATTAAGTGATTCTAACGGCAATTGAAAGATAACACATTGAGCTACCTATCCACCAAAAATACAATTTTTCAATGCACCCATAAGTACCAGTTGGTTCCTGAACTCGTCCCTATTTTTGTATCTGCTCACCACCCTAAATACCTATTCCATAGCACACCCCTTACTCCTATCATCTTTGGTTTTGTTCAAACATAATCAACAATCCTCAAAATTCAATAAATTAATTATCCTCAAAATCTAATTCATCCATGAGCACCCACAAGCTCCCAACAATTCCAAACCTCAAATTCCTCATGACCAACTTTAAAGTTTCTCCAATTAACATCTATCCAAGCTCAGTTAGCACATTGACCAATTGAATTAAGGAGTAAAAAGGGTAGAAATGTGTGATACGTTGTTGGTTTCAAAACTCCAAAAATAGTCTTTTACGTCTTCCTTCATCTTGCATCTCTCTCAGCCTCCGATGGCCATATCCAACACCAACCCAAAATCAACCTTTAGTTTCATTCAACACAATCCAAACCTACTTTAAACCTCATTCAATCAACTTACAAGAGTATAAACTCGCAACCCTTATTCAATCCCTAGTTCTTACATGAAGTCCCACAATATTAACTCACTCAAATCCCCAAAATCATCATGAATACTATAATCTCCCACAAATTAGCATTTATCTAGACTAGAAAAGAACAATTATTCAATCAAATAAAGATTTAAAAACAACGAGGGGAGATTAGAATTAACCTTCCCAGCCACCATTGAATCAACTAAAAGAGAAGTTGGAAGAAAGGCTGGACAGTGTTGGTGGTCGCAACAGCCAAGTGGTGCCACACGGGTGGCCCAGATGGAGGCGGGAGGCTTGGTGGTGGGCAGTGCTAGGCTGGAGACAGAACACAGGAAGAAAGGGAGAGAAGTGTGCGTGTGTGTGGCTGGGAATTCAGGGGGGTTTCATGGCTCACTTTTTAAAAAAAGAAAGGTTTTGTAAAAAGAAATTTAACCTTAATTTTTATTTGTTTGATCTAATTCTAACTCAAAATCTGGATTTTTCTCATATTTTAATCCTTTTTTTTCACTAATAAATCTTTGGGCCAAGATTTAGGCTAATTTTTGGGCTATTAGTGGTATGTTTATAATTTTTTGAGGTATTAGATTTGGATTTGGACCCATTTGTTCAACATTTATTTGGACCTATTTGATTAACATGTACTTTTGTAATTGTTAATACTTTTTTTTATTTATTCATGTTATGATTTTATTTATATTTCATGAAAATTACAACCTTTATCCACCTTTATAAATGGGCTGATCTTTGTTTATTTATCTATTTATTTATAAGTTCAGAATATCTGTTTATACAGAGCATAACTCAATTTTATTTCGATGCCACTTTTTTGTCCCAACCTGCAATTGTATAAATCTATCGAACGTTAGATTGAAATACGAAGCTCAGCTTCATAATTTTAATGGAGGGTAACTAATAGCATCGTTTAGGCTTGAGCTATTACAATACATAACTTCTTCATCTACATAGACTTAACCTGTTAACCAGTCTCATCCCATCAACATCTTCTAAGCCTTGGTCACAGCTATTTAACCTTCATAATCCTCCTTCATGAGTCTTTCGATCATACATATCCATATCCAGTGTCCATCACTTCCTAGGTTGTACACAACCTCCCCCACACATAAACACACTTTTTCCAAGTGTGCGTACCCTCCTAACCTAGTCATGGCAACCATTGTCATCATTGCATTTGCATTTCTTTCGAACTAAATTTAACATTATTCTCCCAGATAGGGATAAGTAGGTAATCTTCCTGGATTCAGGCCATATCATGTGAATCTTCACATGATCCACATGCACATGTTCTTCATCATCATGATTTACCATTTTTGAACTGCACAGGACTTGATTCCCTCAAGAGAGATACATAGGCAATCTATCAATATTCGGTCTATACCACGTGAACCTTTCACGTGAACCCCTTGTATATATACACATTATCACCATCATTGCATTTGCATTCCAAACTATGTTCGACCTTATTCCCTCAACAATGATACGTAGGCAGTCCATTAGGATTCAGTTTATATCATGGGAACATTTCACGTGATCTACCGGTATATATATCCATCATCATTATTAGGCTTCCCATTCATAGCAATCATTTGCATCATATGAGTCCCTATCATATCTATATGTACAAACCAACCTATGAGATTACCATTAATATTCTTAATATTTACATACACACACACACCTTGATTTTTTTTCTGTTTTTTATAGTTCTATTTCTCCACATCATTAGATATGCTTCAGTTTTTGACCTCGTACACATAATCATTCACTGTGCAGCATACTCAACCTTGGCCATTTTAACATTCATTAGATACATAGGTCATTCTTTCCTTTTTTGGGTTAAATACCAGTTTCCCATGCATGATCACCGTTATAGTCTTATGCATATCAAATAATTGACCCATATATTTCATATCTTGTCCTAGGTGCATTTTCAATCCTTTAGCTAATCATAAGAAATAAGCAATTCTAATAAGGTGCCCATGCACGAACTACCTTTCTCTCAAGGTGTTTTCTAATAAGTCTTATCTGATACCCCTTGGAGGTTTCCCAATTCTAAATAAAGGTTCCACTTTCTTTTAGCTAAGAATGCGGATTGTGTACAAAATATTTTTTTGATGATTTCAAAATTGACAGAGTTCAAAAGAGTTGTAACAGGAAATGGTCATTATTTGAATTGGTGCAATAAGCCAAAGATACTATCTCCCACCATGTATATTCCTTTTACTTAAAAATTTCCTAATAAACACATCTTGTACATGCTATCCTCGGCATATGACATGCTTGGGCTATTGTCCTAAGCATCACACATAGACTTGTTGTTTATAGAGTCAACTAAAAACACTCTAACCATTCCCTTCTCAAATTAAACTGCCCAATGATTTCGATTTTGACCTGAGGGGTACTCGATATTCACTCCCACCTCTCACCTTGAGGAATAATATCTCCAATCTATTTCATAGTTTGTGAGCATATCAATCTTCATCAAGAGATCATGATCGAAGAAAAGGAAGAGCACGAGAATTATGCCTCAGTCCCTTTGTTGATAAATATACGCCATATTACTATCTTGTTAAAGACATTCGTCCTTGTCAGGTCAAGTTTTCCAAATGTCATCCCAAGAGAAGCTAGAACAACCTCTTTTTGTTGCATTCTTCATTTTCCCACCTTAATCTTTTTTATCCGACAAGAATTATGTAAGGCCTGATCCCTATAGACAAGGGTGTGTAGGCAGCCCACCTTCTCCTCAACCACCTCTTTCTTCATGTTTTACTCATCATAAAAAGAAGTCATTGGTTTATATACTTTGAACTATATTTGGGCAAGTTCCCACTCATATAATACTTGATATAATAATTTGAAAAATCCAAACAAAACCATGTACTCTTTATGAGAAAACGTAGGAAGCCATTGGGTCCGACCATGCATGTACATATTCAATCTTTCAAAAAATAAAAAAATATAAAAAAACTCCCAAATCTGATGGGTCTAAAGAGACTCCATGCAAAAGTTAGAATTAAAAAACCAAAAGGTAGGAATTGAGACCCAAGCAACAGGAAAGGCGAGAGAAGCCCATAGAATGACAATCCGAAAGGGCATCCTAGCAAATGTTAGGGCACAGATACCAAAAAGAGAGAGGGAGTTAGTCGACTCGATAGATTCTTTTGTGCTTCCCTTTTCATGTCATTTTTTCTCCTCCATAATTTTCATTTTTTATAAATATTTTATGGAGAGGCACCCTCCTCCTTTTTATAATTTTTATCTATTATTCATTCATTCATTCAACCATTCAAGGGGCAGCTATCTCATATTCTCAGCAGACATATTAGGCAATAAGGAGTGAAAAAGTCAAAGGCAATAGGGATCAATCCAATTCTCACCATCAAGGAATCAAGTGCACCAACATCTATGATCAAGCATTACAAGAGAACTGAGAGTTATTCACAAATAGTGCTATCAAACTTGGAAAATAACAAAAGGAAAGTTATTCCTGACATTTACATACTTCGTCACTTATTCTGTTATGGCCCGACCACATTTGTTGTGCCGAAAATTGATGTCTTAGCCTCTAGCCATCTTTCTCAAGCCTTTCAACTGCTTATCTCTACGACCTACCATATCCAGAACCAATTTGCCTTACTCTATGCTTAATCCCCTCTGCCACCTACCCCTTTGATCTTGTGACGACTCTATAAGACACTTTATGATGTAGTGCTCATAGGCATCTATGAAACAGATGTCTAGCATTATCAAATGAACCCTCTGTTTTCATATAGTTTCTTAAAAATATATATATATATTGTGCACAAGAAAGCTTTTTCATATTCATTAATGTTAGGCTTAATTAAATCTAGTTATTTCCCATACACCATTCAATTCTTTGGTAAGTCACACATGCATCAAATAAATATTTGTTTTCCCCATGGTTCTCAAGCTCTAGAATTAACATTTTCGCAACTCATTTTTCTCGTATAGTTCATATTCATGACATTTGAAATGACAACCATCGTAAGAATTGTGTACAATGCTCTCCAATGTCACAAAAAGGCACCTGCATTCTTTTGATCTAGACATTTTTGTGTCCCAAGCCTGAGTTAACGTTTTGGACTCATTCAATATGTGTACAAGGTGGCTAACACTAAGTCATGATACTTTTTCATACATTATGACATCCCCATCTTGTATAATAAAGCTCACATGTACTGCATGTTAAGACATCTCTTTTCTATGCTCCTAATTCTATTTTTTTATTTTTTTGTGTTCACATGTACTGCATGTTAAGACATCAATCATACACCCACTTAGGGCATCTCCCTACATTTTTGGCACATTTTTGGGTTAATTTCTCTGTATTTATCATGCACTTGCTAGGGTCGTCTCCCTATGTTGATCATGCACTAGCATAGGAGCATTTGTTCACATCTCGTTGCATATTCACTAAGGGCATCTATATGAATTCATCATATATTTGTTGGGGCCAACTTCTATACATTCATTAGTCATTTGCTAGGGACATGTCCCTTCATTTATGATACATCTACCCAGGGCATCTCTCTGCATTCACCATATGTTTGGTAGAGGTAACTACTTTCATTCGAATTACAATAGCTTAGGGGTATCTACCTTCATGCATAACTTTTTTATCTAAAGGCATCACCACCCGACCTCTCTATCATATTGATCTGCCAAAATCCTTGGAACTAGAACCTTACTATATGACCATGAGTCATCACCAATACAAAGCCTATTGACCCTAATTCACTCTAAACCTTAGTCATAATGACACCCTGAGTCATCTCCAAATTGAGGCCACCTATTCCTGAGTTACCAAAGCTTGAGGCACTTGACCCTACGCCATCACCAATACAAAGCCTATTGGCTATGAGTCGCTCTAAACCTTACTCATAGTGACCCTAATTTGGCTCCACACTAAAGCCACTTGCCTTTGAGTTGCCAAAGCTTGAGGCGCCTAACCCTGGCCCTAAATCAACACCAATGCCAAGCCCATTGACCCTAAGTTGCTCTAAACCTTAATCATATTGACCTTGTCACTCCAAACATGAGTTATTTGACCTTAAGTCATTCTAATTCCAAATATTTGACCCCGAGTCACTTGACTCCGAGTCACCCAAACCTTGAGCTACTTGACTCGGAGTCATCAACAATAATGAGTTGCTTGACCGTGAATCACCTAACTCGAAGTCGGCAAAACCTTAACTACCTCACCTTGATTCATCGAAATCTCAACTACTTGACCCTGAGTTGTCTCCAAACCAAAGCTATATGACCTTGAGTTCCCTAAGCCTTGAGCTGCTTGATCCTCTTCCAAAATCATTTGGAGCTGAGTTATATAAACACTAAGTCATTATGCACACCGATTGTTTTTCCCTAAGACATTATCAATTCCAAGTTACATGACCCTGAGTTGCTACCAACCATGAGTTATTTGGTCATTGCTATTATCTAAGCTTAAGTCAGCCAAACCCTGAATCATCTAACCTTGTATCATTATCCAAATGTTGAATCACTTGTCCTTAAGTCGTCCCACTAATCCTAAGTCGCTTGACCATGATTTGTCCCAACCATGAGTTATGTAGCCCTAAGCCGTTATGATCTTAAGCTAGTTGACCCTGAATCGCTCAACCCTTAAATTGATTGACCCTGAGTCATTCTAATCCTAAATTGTTTGACCCTGGTTCGCTCAAACACCACATTGCTTGACCCCGAGTCACCCGAACCCGAGTTTCTTGACCCTAAGTCATTCTAATCTTCAATTTTTGACCTAAGTCGCCCAATGCTTGAGTTTTTGACCCCGAGTCATTGATATGCTCAAACCATTTGACCCTAAATTGTCCAATCCCAAACGGATTAACCCTGAGTTGTTTAGGCCTCCAAGTTGTTTCAACCTGAGACATTACCAAACCAAAACCAATGATCATGAAAACTTCCTAAGTATTCCGGTCAAACGTCAATGGACTTATCGTGATTTCTAAGTGCGCTGATGATGAGTCAATGACTTTTCGAGGTTTTCAAACAAAATACTTGAGTATTTCAGCCAAAAGTTTACTCGATTCCTGTGTATTTAGGCCAAGAGCCCAAGTCTTTTCCCTAACGCTTAAGTTATTGACCCTGAGTCATTTAAACTCTTCCAAATTATTTGACCCTAGTAGTTTAGCCTAATTCTTAAGTTATTGACCCTAGTTGTTCCAGTCCTAAGTAATCAACCCTGAGTTGTCCCATTTTTCTCTCTCACTTGCTCATATTGTAACTAGGGGTGTGCAAAAGCTGTTAGCTAGAGTTTCGGTTAACCAAACATCGGTTAATCGATTTTTCAGTTCAAAAAAATTCCGAACCGAAAATTTTGGTTAACCGTTTTTCGGTTAACTGAAAATTTCAATTCGTGCAAAACCCGAACCCTAACCGAACCAAAAAAGTCGGTTAACTGATTTTTCGGTTCGATTACTAGTTAACCGTTCACAAATAATAAAAAACGTATACTTTCTTACTTAAATTTCTCATTGTTTATGTCTAAATTTTGTAATAAAAATTAAACTTTTGGTTACCATTTATAAATAATAAAAAAGTTCACTGTCTTACCTAAATTTTTTATTTTTTATGTATAATTCTTTTTTAAAAAATTATTTTCGGTTCAGTTAACTGGCAGTTAGCCGAATTTTCAAAATGTCTGAACCGTAACCAAACCGAAAAACAAAATTTTTTTCATTTCGGTTAACCAAGCCGATTTTTTAAAAAAATTTGTTCGGTTAATCGATTTTTCAGTGCTATTTTTTCGGTTTTTCAGTTTTGAGTTTTTTTGCACACCTCTAGTTGTAACCCAAGTTATCCAAAGCACAAACCATTGGATCTTGAGTAGCACTGGCTATAAACTATTTCACCTGGAGTTATTCACCACCAAGCCATCTATTGGGTGCATTTCTATGGCTCTTCACAACAAACATGCACTCTGTGCGCCAAAATTCATGGGGGTTCTCATGGCATTGTTCTTCACTTTTAAAGCTTGATAAAAGAGGGTCAATCTATAGACGCCGAATTTTGATTCACCTTTTTGTTATGGTGCATTTTTAATATTTTTCGCAATATATAAAAATACAAAAAAAGATAATTAATATAGACTCAAATATGGGCCAAGGTTTTAAAACAATATAATTGACAAAGTCTCAAAAGCTCAAAGTCCCAACAGCCATCATCCAAATCCCAACCCTTCAAAAAAGAAAGAGAGAAAACGACAAAAACAAAACAGACAAACAAGGACAACACCAGAGAAAAAATAAAAAAAAAAGGTTTTTTTAGTTATGAAACCTGAAGGTTTCACATACCCCCCCCCCCCCCCCCCCCCAACCCCAATTCATTTTATTTTTTTTATTTATTGCTTCATTTTTTAAGAAAAAAACAAATGAAGAAAAGAATTACACAAGGAAAAAAAAAAAAAAACATTTCTTTTGTTTTTGTGGTGCGGAATTTCCCATGCTAGCATGCACAAATGGCCCCCCCTCTAACTTTGTGTTTGTTTGGGTGTGGTATTAACAACATCACTTCTTTTTAAAAAAAAAAATAAAAATTGGTTTAATTATTTTTGTGTTACTCCACTTCTCATCACTTTGTCTTTGCATGTATTTCTCCTTATTTTTGATGAATTCCTATGTTCCTCATAATTTTCTTCATTATTTTCTTATCTTTACTTACTAGTGTATATCCCTTTTGTTTTTTTGCATTTATTTCTAAGTTTTAAATTCTATTAGGATTTTTTGAGGGGGTAACCCTATTTATCTATATATACTCTATCAGTCCTTTAAGTACAGGACTCTTCTTCCTCTTCAAAATTTTCCAACTCTCTCCTCTATCTCGAGTTCTTTCGAATAATTTTTAATTAGGTTTAATTAGTTTTAATTAGCTTTTTCAATGACTAGTCAATTATAATTAAACTTATTCTAAGTCTTTGAACCCATTCTAACAAAACAAGTGCCGAGAATAACATAAACTTTTGGGTTATGTTTGGTTAGCATAATTGTTCTCTGAAGAACTAGCTAAATCTAGTCGAACCTTTCGAAGTCTTTTATTTTGCTAGTCTATGCCTTATTTTGTATATACATTTTGCTCATTTAATCTTTTTTTATATATATTTTTATTTTTATTTCATTATTTTGCTTCATCTTTTGTTGTTTACACTAATCTTGTACTAACACTTGTTTCTTGTATTTTCCTTTTATTTTTGGGCTAGGCCGATCCTCAATAATCTTTGACCTCGGGTTCACCCATCTATCCCTTGCGTTCATCCCCGTACTTTAGTTTGGAATATTAATTTTATATTTTCTCGTGCTTGAATTCATGAGCATGAGAGTTGATTGTAAATTTGTGTTTATCTTATTTTTTTACTCTTTGCCATCACCTCCTCCATTTTCTATTTTGACTCAAGAAAAACGGATTAAATGGCTTAATCAGGGTTAAAAGTCACTAATAACAAGTTGGAGTCAAAAAGGAGGGTAAAATCGAAACATTTGTGTAATTTTTGTAGGCCAAGTTAGGAGCTAACTTTTTGAGTACATTCGAAATCGAATATGTATTTTATTTCTAGTTGTTGGGGAGTTTTGTCCGTCAAGAAAAGATTGCAACGTCAAACTATTAGTGTGCCCGCCATGGAGAAATCAAATTTAAACAGTACACGTTGCGGCCCGTAGCCCTATGTAACTGAGCCCTCTAGAACCCAAACTCAGTTCACTTTTTCCTTTGCCCACATGAGTCCACAGCCAACAGGATGTTTAACTTTCCCTTTCCTTGATATCTTGAACTAACAAAGGCCCTATAACTAGCTATTAGTTATTAATTGTTAATATTAGCTCTTATTTATGAGTTATTTTAATTAACTATTTGCACTACCTATATATAGAAAAACTATTTAGTAAACTTTGTTATTTCTTTGAAAGATATTTGGTAAAATTTTATTTATATAATTATCCCTAAATTATATTTTTTAATTTATCGGTCAATTATTTTTAAAAAGAATTAAATTGGTATCATATGTATCAATTAACTTCATTTGTGATCACAAAAAAAAAGAAGAAAAACTTCATTAATGAAACTTTACTTTTTACTAAATTCTACATAATCTGCATTCATCATCTATCTTATTTCTTTTTAATTTGCACTTATGTAAATGATGTTAGTGTTTTATAATGTTATTTTTTTGGTTTTTAGATTTTTTTGGCTTATCAATTGAAATTGAAATTTATACGAATTTCTAACACATTTATCTTCATTAGATTTAATTCATACAAAATATAGTATCAAATGTTACTATTTCGTATCAATCCAAAGCTTTATTGTCTACGTAATCAAAAGTGAGACTGAATAATCTAAAGTATAAATATCAAATGTTCATAAAGGTGCATGGTGAGAGAACCAAATAAGCTTGGTATAATATACTAACCAAATTAGAAAATCTAGACAAAAAAGTACACTACTTGCCTCAAAAATGCAAAGAATGAAAGAGACAATGCAATTTCAATGGTTTATTTTTGTCTCAAAAAATAAAAATAAAGAAAATACCTCGGCCCTTGTTAATCATCAGGATCTAACTAGACATGAATGCTACTAATATAAGCCTTCAACCAACACTTTATGGTATTATATACTCTTCCTATTTCATAAAAACAATATTATACAAATATAATTTAATGGCATGTAGTATAATTTGTTTAAACTCTTAGGCAAATGTGTCATTTCTATAAAAAAAAAAAAAACTCTTTTAAAAAGGCTAATGAAAACAATCTTTTCAAAATGAGTTGTTTAGTGTCAAATAACTGTTTCAAACAAATAACTAAAACATCCCTAAAAATAACTTTTTTCCGGAAAAAGTTATTGTCATCAAACACGCCAAAATAAATAAAAAAAAAGATATACTCATGGGTTTTTCCTCTTCTTAAGCCTACTATATCCCTTCTCCCGATTAAGACTGCCCAAGTTCTTAATTTCTACAAAAGTTTAAAGGGTATGCCTTATAGTTGATGAGCGCTTGATTTATATTAAAATTAAAATTCTGAATTCTTAGGTTCAATTCCTCCATCTTCTTCTGCATTATAATTATATTGTATTATCTTTTATGACTCATTTGAACCTCCAGAAAAAAGTAAGCTTTCTTTAATCTTCATCAAGGCATAGATTACATTATATCTACTTCAAGAACAGATATTTGGTAAAATTTTCGTGGAAGTATATGTCACAAATGCCCACTCATGACAATTAAAGCTTCTATTTTATTTTTTTAAAAAAAGGTCAATTTACAACAGTAAGCGTATCTTTAAAAAGGAAGAAGTCATCTGCTGATAAAAAAGGATATTCATTAGGAAATATAATCTAAGCTAGTCTCTGTAATATTTTCTATAATATTGTTTCCAATCCGAAGGAGATGTGACTAGTTGATGTAAGCGAATTTTTTTAATTAAATTAGTAAACACTCAACTAAGAATTATTTCCAGGGTAGAAGAAAAATGCTGTCGATTGGATGGTAAATTTGACCCAATCTCTATTTTATCTGATTCATTTAGCTCGGAATCATTCCCTTTTTACCCCCAATCTCTATTTTATCCGATCATTTAGGTATAAGCCGTGTGAGAACAGTTGTTTAAATCTTATGCTTACTACCATGAGTGTATTTGCTTTCGGTAATAGTAAAAAAATGCAGAGAAATTTATCATCACAATTCTATTCCAGTTCAAATGAATTATCCTTAACAATCATTACCAATATGTGTACACCTGCTAAATTTGCTGCTATTGAAGTATTGATGATCTAAAGAGTCAACTAGTTGGATATTATATTCAACTAGTTTGTGCCTTGCTCTTACATGGGTGTTTAAATTTCAAAAATAATTTAAATATAATTAGTGTCAATATGGAAGGAAAAAAATTGATAATATAAAAGAATACAAATGAATTGATAAATAAAAATAAAAATATATACATAGATCACAACCAAATTAAACATAAAGAATAATATTTCTTTGCTATATTTTTTTTAATCTTATTATTTAACATAAATTCTATGGGCGACATTTTGAATCTAAATGTTCTATTAATTAATTCCCTTAGTTGGATTACAATTGTGGTAAATTCCCTTCATATGTTCGGATTTTATCATCATTTTAAATAATTTTAGACTGATCTCCTTTTTGTTCTTCATAAAGTAATTCAATCAAAAATTGTGAAAATGATTAGCATATAATATGAAAAAAAATGTTAATATTTCCATAAAAATTGTACAATATGGTAGGTGTAAGTCGACCCCCTCACAAAAAAAAAACACACTTCAAAATAGATTTATGTTCTATCCTTTTTCGTCACTTCGGGGTTTTCCTTCAATTAATGTCACTGTTATGTACAAAAATTGGGCAACTTTTACATCCTTTCCCAATTCCTTCAAATCCCCCCAACCTTGCACATTACATGTTCTCCTATTCTTACACTATCATGCACTATATTTTATTTTTTAAAATTCTAAGAGTTATCAACGAAAAAATATCACATACAGAACAATCTTAGAAAGTTGATAAATTAATGCTACTAAAAATAAGTGATGTAAGTTAGACTTAAAAAACTCTACATTCTTAATTTTCTTAGCAAATGTTAGAGCGATTAACTAAAACAATCACAGATAAAATTGTTAGCATGCTGATTGCAGATTAAATCCACGAAGATCTATATGGCTCTATGACTTTACAGGATGCAATCTTTTAGATTTAAGATTGAAAATTATGAAGTATAAAGATATTTTGTTGAAATGTTATTTCTTGTTGACATTAACAAAATAAAATTTAAATTGAAAGAACCAAATTTGATATTTTTAAGGGAAAATATGTTATTTCAAAGAAAACCTATAACATCAAAAGTTTGGTGCGTATTTTATCAGATGAAACATTGTTCAGTCACTAAAAAATTAGCATTAATTTTAAAAAAATTAAATCCAACCTAATTATTATTTTTGAAGAAATGGGTATTTAAAAGGAAATTTAAAATGATTAAATCAATTCATTTCTTTCATGTCAAATTCTACAATATTCATCATACTTTGAAGGTCATCATATAGAAACAAATTCTAAAATAATAAAATGTATTGAGCTTCATGAAATAAAGATTTTTTAATTGTCTTCATGGAGTAAAATGAATCCATTAGCAAAATGAGATCCATGACAGATGTTATAGCCATTTCATAATTCTCCAAAAAAGAAAAATGGACCATAATTTTAGAGAGAATCATATTATGGGACACTATAATAAAGTTGAATATGATCATACCACATACAAACTTAAAACATAGCATATATGAAATGTTCTTTCATTAACTCTACATATTGGACCAACCTTAAATATTTCATCTTAATTACATCTAGTCTAGAGCATAATGACAAGACATTAGCCATCTTATAATGATCCAAAAGAAAAGAATAATAAACTCCCCCAAATATCTCTATGCCCAAACTGGAAAAGTATTTTCTCTCTCACCTCTATAATACATCACCACCAAATAAAAAACAGAGATCTTTTCTTATTTTTTTTGGTTGGGGAAAGGGGGGAGACCTGCATGAAAAGAAGGCAAGGATTGGAGATGAAAATAAAGTTGAATGTACTTTTCTTAACATAATTAGAAAGGAAACAATTGACTTATAGATGAGTGAGAATGCTACAATTACCTTGAACTGAGCATGTCACACGTACCAACACAGCGAATCACCATCTCCACCAAAGTCTCCATCTCCAACCTGTGAATTAATGACCCTATATCCCTATCCCAACTCCTAATGCACCAACATAAAAGATTACATTGCATAGAAAAATACAGTCAAGATTGTTAAGCAATAGAAAATAGAAACCAGAAGGGGGGATGAAGAGGGGAACGACCGATCCTTGTACGTATAAATTTCTATGTGGGATATCAATTGTATGTGAGGGATATAGAAGAAGGATAAGGATTGCTAATACAGGTAAAGGAGGGGAAGGAGGATTTCGGGAGGAGGTTGGGGAATGTGAGGGGCGATTAGCCACGTTTGGGGAAGGAGGATTTCAGGAGGAGGTTGGGGAATCTGAGGGGGCAATTAGCCACATTTTGGTTATTTGAATTTGAAATTTGAGTGAAGAACCAAAGGTGAAGTTACCGGTAGTTACTGAAAGAGGGAGGCGGGATTGCATGTAATTTCATAATTGAAGGAGGGAAGCCTTCCCTGCTTATGTGGTAGCGAAGTCATCTTGGAAAGCAAATCTAAACATAATCTAGATGCCAAACATTCCTGTGTGGTAGTGAAGACAATGAAAGACGCTATTAGTATGAAGATTACGAAGCACAATTTTAGATGAAGAAGTACGAAATTGTAATTGACAAATTAAAAGAGCGAAGACAACTGAAGAAGAAAACCTTGCTTTTTGAAAGAATTAAAGAAGAAAAACTTGAATTATGAGAGCATTGAAGAAGAAACGTCAAATGGAGAGGAATCTGTTAATGCACATTCAAAAATTAGGGACCAAAATTTATAACGAAGAGGCACAAAATCGAAATTAAAAAAGAACAGTGGACTTGATAATCGAAAGGAAAGAAAATTGAAGAAGAATACCTTGAATTCTTGGAGATTTGGAGAACCTAAAACACATCAGATAGAAAGGCGGGAGACATGAGGGAATGGAGAGAGAGGGAGGATGTGGTGTGGGTAAATGATAAGAGAGGGAGAGAGAGAGAGAGAGAGTGAGAGAGAGAAAGAGAAAGAGAGAAAGAGAGAATGGGGTAAGGGAGACATGAGGGAGTGGAGAGAGAGGGAGGACGAGGTGTGATTTGATGATGATGATGATGATTAGAGCGAGAGAGAGAGGGTGGGGCGAGACGTGAGGGAGTGGAGAGAGTGTGAGTAGATGACGATGATGAGAGAGAGAAAGGGTTATGGGGGTTTGAGGTTAATTATTCACTTGTAACTCCTTTTTTTAAATTTGCAAAAAAAAAAGTAGTTTAACTTTTAAGGATTTGGGCGGGAATGCACAAAATTCTGAGGATTGGAATTTAGAAGTCTCTCAACTTCTTATACATCTTTATATTTATTATATAATAGTTACAATTTACTTTAAGTTCTATTTCTATTTGATTCAAGGTATTATTACAATGATCTTATCCAATACCAGTTTCAAACTCATGTCTTGCATGGGATTATTTAAAATTTATATCTTTAATTAAATCCCACTATGGTTTAATGTCTGTAGCATGCTTAGTTCATGATGTTGTATTGAGAAAATGTAATTTTAATACAAACTTGATTTCATTTAATTATAGCTGAGAATTCTTCAAAAATGAATCATGACTGAGAAAAAAAATGAAAAAAAAAATTAAATGTAGAAACATGGATAAAGAACTGTTATGGGGACCAACCAACAATTGCAAATAAAATCAAAGAAAAAAATTAAAATTGCACAAACTTACAGCAAGTTACGTATTTGAAAAAATTGTTAAGATAAAGGGAAGTAAGCACAAATGAAGACAAATACTACACTCAGGGGAAGAATTCTAATTCCACTACTACTTATGTTCTACTATCATTACAAATTTAAAATAATTTCAAAAAGAAGAAATGAAAGGAATCTCAATTAGCATTGACAACAGTTCGGGTCTGGGTTGAATTTGGGTCAGAAAAATCAGATAATGTTAAAATTTGAAAAAAAAATAATGTTTGTTGCCCTGCATTTTTCAATTCGAACAATTTGGGCAAGGTTAAATTCGAGTCAAAAGCGGGTTTAAACAATAGAAATATGAAAAACATTAAGTCTGAATTCAAAATTTTGATGAAAAATTCATGACCATACTCAATTTTTTTCGAGTTGGACAAATTCCGGTATTCAGGTGGATCAAATTTTTGCCAACACTAAACTCAATGAAAGAAGAGGACCCCAAAAGGAAAAAAAACTAAGAGAGAAGGAATGACAAAGTTCATCCACTCAACCTTGTAATGCCTCTTTTATACTCAATTCCCCATACCCTAGCTTCAATGGATGATTTTTGATTTGCTTACATTTTATTGTAGAATTAATAGGTTAACATATTGAATTAAGTCTTTTTAAGTTTTTTGCCAAAATAATAAGAATTCTAAAGTACTCAACAAGATTCTAACTTGTAACACACATGTAAACATGAGTAACCATTTACATACCTTATTAGTTGTACCAAAGTAGTGAAATAATGGATGGAAACACTCTCTCTCCTCAAGAGCTTGACTTAGCTAATCGCTCAAATAAAAAAGTGCCGAAATGCGAATGGAGACCCTGTTACTCATGATGAGGATGCAACCCCCATAAGATGGAAGCAAACATGGATAAAATTCCCCAGCAAACTCCAAAAGTCTCTTTTAAGGATACTGTGGCCAAGAACAACCCCAACATGGTCCTTCCCTCGTATTCCAATCCTGTTTGGAATGTAGGAGACGAGGATTACTATACATCTGATGATGATGAACTTAACCTAAACTGGGAGGATGACCCACAATGCCCTATCACTTATTTAACCAAGGAGCAGAAGCAGCGATTCTGACATCCTTGGAAGAATGCCCTAATCATCAAGATGTTTGAGAAGGGAGAAGGTTTTTTACACCTACAAAGGAGCCTTAAATCTAAATGGAAACTCAAAGGTGATTTCTCTCTGATTGACATTGGTTGTGATTATTATATACGTAGATTCACTAATATGGATGATTATCGTGATGTCATTACGCAAGGACCCTGGTTAATTGGTGATAATTATCTCACGATCCCTAGATGGGTGGCCAATTTCATTCCTAATGAAGCACCTATAAGGTTCTTGACTGCATGGATTCGCATTCCCAATATTAGCATTGAATACTTTGACTTAGAATTTCTTGAAATGATAGGCTCAAAAGTGGGGCGTGTCATTAGAATAGACCAAACCACAGCTAATGTGGACTGGGGTAGATTTTCAAGGCTAAGTGTGGAAGTTGATCTCTCGAAACCACTGCTATCGAAGTTTCGACTGCGAGGTCGAGTTTGGAGAATTCAATATGAAGGTATAAAATTTATCTGCTTGAAATGTGGAAAGGTGGGTCATCGGGATGATAATTGTCCCACATATCCCACTAATGAGAATCATGAGACAGGACCTCGGATTGATCCCACGAAGGCAACCCCCATACACAGACCCGAATGTATGGAAGAGTTTGGCCCTTGGATGTCAATTTAAAAACCGATTCGCAAGAAGAGCCCTAAACCAAACAGCACAGGAGCCAAAGAGGAAAATTTGTCAACCCTTGACACACCCACTTCGAGTACTCCACAGACCAACCCACCAACACTGATGCAGCTAGAAAAGGAAAGAACTCAGAACAAGGAGCAAGATCCTCTTTAGATCCAAGATCCTCAACTGGTGGCTCTCGCTTAGACTAGGCAAAACTGACCCGAGATCTTAAACCCGAACCGAACGACTCAGACCCATAACCAACCTGACACCTGAAATATGCTCACCCGAAAGTGGACCCGAAACCTGAATTGACCCGACCCAAACCATACCTGACCCGAAATTTTCAACAAAGTTGCTTGTTTTGGCATAACGAGCGTATTTCACCAAAAATTGGTTGACCCAAAATCGACCCGAACTGAACCATACCCAACCCAAACCGAAACAACTTGAAATGTCACTTAACCCAAACATGACCCTACCCGAAGTTGAACCGAGCCACACCTGAACTGAATGACCCTTTTGCCAGGTCTAGTCTCGCTATGCTATTTTGGAAACCATATTAGAGGATACTTTCCAAGACAACCAAGAAGGCATGCCCATGTTGGAAACTATCATGCTGATGGAAGATGAGGCTGCGAAATTCCAGGAGCAAAATATGGAGGAAGATATCACATACCATCACACCTCTTTACGTAATCTATGCAATCTTACACCATAGTGGGCCAATAGTAACTCATCCTCTTAATGCGATCATATAGCCTAGGCCCTGATTGATATGCTCTATGTACACCTGAATGAGCTTCCACTATCCCTTACTTTGGTTTTTCCATATCCAAGCATCGTAACCAAAGGCCAAGAAAAGAGCGTCGATAGAGCCATCGATTGTAGTAAAGGCAGCACATAGCTCTTCGTTGTACTTCCGTCTTATTCCTTGGGTCACTAGGGAGTTTCTCATGCTCTAAGTACTCAATTATTGCTTAGTGCCATTCTCTACATCTGTCTCAAGAACACAGATTATGTTGATGTTTTCCTTTGAATCTTTATCATCAAGCATAACAACTCAATGGCTACATGCTGGTATAGTCCTTCTTCTGCCTCCAGTGCAAAAGTGGATGCAACGCTTGAAAGTGTATCAACCATCTTATTGGCATTCCTCGGCACATATTCTAAGTTGACTATGTCCAACCTATCCAGCAATCGTAATGCATCCTTGTGATATGGAACAAGGTCTTTTTTCTTAACCTCGTACGCCTCAAGTAGTTTATTTATGACCAACTATGAGTCATCGTATATGTTGGGGTCTTTGATCCCCATCTCAACATCCATTTGAAAACCTAAGTTGAGTGCTTGGTACTCTGCCCTATTATTAGTGCGTAATTGAATAAGCACAAATCAACACGAGAGGATGTGCTTTTCGAGAGAGGCGAAAACTACTCCTCTTAATGCTCCATCAAAATACATTTCCCATGGTGGGAGGATGTCAATGAAGAACACATTTTGCCCTAACAAATCATCATTTAGCTCCTAATCATGAGGAATTAGATGATCTGCTTAGAAATCTACCGGTGCTTGCCTCTTAACCAAAATTTGTGGTACTTAGATAAGGTCATACTGCTTTAAGATTGCCACCCATTTTATAAGTTGCCCATTTAATATTGGCCTGGACAAGATGTACTTGATAGGATCGCCTTTAGAGACTACTTGCACTGTATGAGCTTGCATGTAATGTCTGAGTTTTTGAATGGCGAAGGTGAGCGACAAGCAGATCTTTTCAATGAGAGAGTACTTTAATTCAACACCCACCAACATACGATGTAAGTAGTACAGAGCAACTTCTTTTCCTTCCTCATTCTCCTATACGTAAAATGCTCCTAGGGATTTTCCTGAGTTACAATGTACAGTATAAGAGGTTCCCCGGGGATTGGTGCCCCTAACATAAGAGGATGGTACTTTTTATTTTCTCAAAAGTCTTGTACTCAAACGATGCACCCTTCTTCATGAGGTAGCTGAAGGGATGGCAGTGACCTGTAAGATTTGAGATAAATCTTCGGATATATGCCGAGTAACGTGAAGTCCACGAAACTCCTTGAGATTCTTAGGCTCAGGCATCGCTTGGATTGCCTTGATCTTAAATGGGCCGATCTCGAATCCTCTATGATGAATGATGAAACACAAGAACTTTCTAGAGGTGACACCAAAAGCGCACTTAAGTAGATTCATCTTTAATTGGCATATCCGTCATCACTCAAAGATCATATGAAGATCTTGTATATGATCTGCCCTCTTTTTAGACTTGACCACCAAATCGCCAACATAACACTTGACTGTCCTATGGAGCGTATCATGAAAAATGGTTTGCATTGTGCTTTGGTAAGTGGCTTCTATATTCTTTAGACCAAATGGCATCACCTTATAACAAAATATGCCTTTAGGTGTGCAGAAAGTTGCGACCTCTTGATCGTCTGATGCCATTTGAATCTAATTGTATCCTACGGTACAATCCATGAAAGAAACGCTTCATGTCCTATGGTTGAGTCGATCATGAAATCTATGATTGGCAACGGGAAATCATCTCTTGGACAAGCATTGTTGAGATCTCAGAAGTCCATGCCAATATGAAGTTGTTTGTTTTTCTTCCTGACAGGCACAACGTTTGCAATCCATGTTGAGTAGTTAACCTCGCGAATGAATCCTGCCTCTATGAGTTTGTTGACCTCTTTTTCAATTTTTGGTACCAACGCTGGGCGAAAGCGTTCTTAAGGCTGCTTCTTAGGCGAACCACCCCCTTTTGATAGACAGGCAATAGATTGCGACCTTTGGGTCTAATCTAAGCATTTTTTTTATAGCTCTAAGCAAACGCATCCTTCTACGCTGACAGGAGATCAAGGCAATGTTTTTCCTCTAAGAGTGTGAGTAATGAGCTTCCATAGATAGGGCAAGGCTCCTTACTGGTTCCATGACTCAACTCCTTCAAATCATTAGTTGTAGCTTGCTCTCGTCTTCGAGAGTCTCAAGAGTTTCTACTGGCTCTATCTCTAAGTCCAAGTTATCACACTCATGGATTGTGATATGATTAGAACAAACAACTTCTTTCTCCGTCTCCTCATTAGAGTTAGAGCTTTTTTCTTGACTTGTGATGACCATAGTATGCCTCTTTACTCTTAATGAACTGTCTATCTTAACATCCAAACTAGAGAAAGGCTTCATACGAGAAGGGATAGAGCTTTGAATTTTATTTATCACTCCTAAGTAGCTGAATGCAGAACTGTTCTCCTTCTAAAGTCGTGAGTTTGAAGACTTTTCACCAGTTTTTATTCTGGCAAAAATTAAAAGCTTTGGTTGGGGACCATCTTTGATTCTGTTGAAAACAGAGATTATATGATCTTTCCCTTCCCCTATATAAGTGAATACTGATTGGCATTTTTTTGAAGTGGATTATGGCCTATCAAACATAAAGGATTTTAGGTTAGGTGGACCATTTTCATTTTCACTCTCATCTACCTCTTCAGCCGAGATGTGCTGAACCGCAAACTTCTTGTCCTTTCGTCACCTTGAGATTCTGACTTGTTGTGGTGGCATAAAACCAAGCGTAACTTTAGGGACGCTGATGGAACCTCCCTTCTGTCAAATATTTCTTTGAGTTTCAGTAAGACCGTAAGGCTTGGCTTCGACTACCTTTCTTAAGGTAGCTAGGTTTTAAAACTCATAATCAGCTCTTTCCATAAGCTTGTATGCATTTGAATCAAATCCCTCTTTAGTTCGTTCACTTGGCAACTCATCACCTTCTTTAGAAGAAACAACAAACCCAGAAAGACGGAGCCTACTCATCTTATCCTGCCACATCTTAAGTTTTAGAACCGTTACACTCTCTTTTAGGGTGGTTATGCTAGCTCCATCATCCTTTTTAGTAGCTTTGCCCTCAATGCTTCTTCTTGTGCACTTGCTAAATGGAGATTCGCTCTCCTTACGACGAAACCTAGGTATGTACCTTAAGGCTGGTGGCATTAAGCCTATTGAAGCATAAACTGGTTTAGCAATTTGTTCCATAGGAGAGGTTGTGTTTCCCTGCGTAGTTGGTTATTTCTCACATTGTTGCTTAGGAGCATAATCTTTTGTTGCTTAAAGAGCATTCTTTGTGCCATCTTTGCCTATAAAAGAAATGGTTCCTAGCTATCAATTGACTCTGGCTCCAAGTCTGTATACCAGTCAAATGTAATCCTTTTGAGAGTCCAGACAAACTACTTTACCAGTCGGTTTCCTGTGCGAGCATTGCTGCACGTTTCAATGAAGTGGGTGATATGCTGTTTAAGATTCCCCTTGTCATCAAGTTGGTTGAATTTGGGAGCCTGATAACTGTGGGGCATACGAAGAGCATTAATCCTCTTCGGATAAGGCTTTGTATACAAGTGGGTCTTATGAGACCTTCCTCCCAACTGAGTCTTGACTGCATTTGCTATTAAGTTTTTAATCTGCTCGACAGACATCTTGTTTAAAGAGCGATACTTCTTTGCCTTGTGCTCATCATCAGATTCTTCGTTGTTATTGTACTCTTTATCAGAATCAGTGCCTGAACCTTTGTTGGAAGCTTCAAAAGTCTTATTTTCTAGCTTCTTCATTAGCTCAACCATCTGATCGTTTTGAGGCTTGATTTGAGCATCCTTTTCTGCACTCTCTTTGGAGAGCCTATCCAGCATAGCCTTTGACAATTCAGCTTAGGCATGTGAGGAAAGTGATCCCTTTGATGTTGTCGAAGAGGAATCACTGCTCGAATAGCTATCATCTTTAAAGTTGAAGGGTTGGAAAGTAGGGTTGGTGTGGGCTTCTTGGAGTTCATCCATCCCACGCGGAATTGTTTACGAAATGTTGAAGCCAGCAACAAATTTTAGCTTCACAGCATGTGAAGTGATTTTATTGACTCCATCAGACACCTTGGAGTTGAGGTTTTTGATAGTACGTGACTGTGATGGTGCAGTCACAATTGATTACTCTGGAGCAATTGCGACAGCAACTTTGCCATATTCCAAGTCATAACATTCTTAGAGGCAGCGTTGACAGTTGTTGATCCCTGAGATATAGATTAAATAGCTTTCCTCCAAGATCAAGGCATAGCATTCTTGGGGACCATATTGTCCTCGAAGGAATGCAGAGTTTGTACTTTGGAGAAAGAGATGAGGACAGAGATGTCCCACCAAGCATGCCAAAAATTTGTAAATACAAATGTCGAGCCTAAAATAAACTAGACAAGAAATTGATAAATAAATTTAATTTTTGTATCGATATTGCATATATGATGAATACAATCTCTTAATTGAATAAAATGAAATAATTCTCTGATTTGATCTCTAGTGAGTTGAGTGTTCAGATGGCGTGATGCTTGATCTTGATGAATGCAGAATCAGCTCAAGAACTTTGAAATGGTTCTTGATCTTGATCTACGAATGGTTGATTATTGTCTCTGAAGCTTGCAAGTTTCAATCCTTCTCGCTTGGTAGCTGGATGTTGCTTGTTGTATAAGCCTCTAAATTCTGCAATATTGAGCATGAAAATGAGGGGAGAATGACCCCTATTTGTAGGCTCCGCTAGCTAGGGTTAGAGACGGACTTTGGGCCAAATATTTCCTTTTTTTTAAATAAAAAAAATAATTACTAATTTCTGCATCATTGACTACACGTGGTGACTTTTAATTGGCTGAATTTTAACCACATTTAATTTTGACCAAGCGAAACCACCGAAATCAATTTGACACATGACAATTTGTGATTGGTCGAATTATTAATTTTTTTTACACGTGACACCATTTGATGTTATTAAATTTTTATCTGCTGCACCAAAAATTTATAAATACGAATTTCAAGCCTAAAATAAATTAGAGAAGAAATTAAGAAACCAATTTAATTTTTGTATCGATATTGTATGTACAAATAAAATCTCTGAATTTAATAAAATGAAATAATCCTTTGATTTGATCTCCTAGTGACTTGAGTGTTCCGAGGGCTTAAGCTTGTTCTCAATGAATGCAAACTCAACTGAAGAACTCTGAAATGGTTTTCGATCTTGATCTGCGAATGGTTGATTGCTGTCTCTTAAGCATGCAAGTTTCGATACTTCTCGCTTGGTAACTAGATGTTCCTTGCCGTTTGAGCCTCTGAATTCTGCAATGTTGAATGTGGAAAATGAGGGGGGGGAGGACCCCTATTTATAGGCTCCACCAGATAGGGTTAAAGGGAGGCTTTAGGCATAGGTGTAATAATTATTTCCTTATTTTTAAATAAATAGAATAATTACTCATTTCTACAGCATGATGACATGTGGTGAATTTTAATTGATTGAATTTTAACCACATTTAATTTTGACTAAACAGGTCCACCAAAGTCGACTTGGTACATGGCAATTTGTGATTGGTCAAATTATTAATTTTTTTTACACATGGCACCATTTGATTTGTTGCTAAATTTTTACCTCCTACACCAAAAATTTGTAAATATAAATTTCGAACATAAAATAAATTAGACAAAAAAATTGAGAAACAAATTTAATTTTTGTATCGATATTGTATGTATGAGTAAAAAGGCAGCTCGGTGCACAAGCATTCCATGTTCATACAGGGTCCGGGGAAGGGCTGTTCTCCAAGGAGTGAATTGTAGGCAGCCTAACCTGACTTTGTCAGTGGCTGATTCCACGGTTCAAACCCATGACGTTTTGGTTATACAGAGACAACCTTACCATCGCTCCAAGGCTCCCCTTCAATATTGTATGTATGAGTGCAATCTCTAAATTGAATACAATGAAATAATCGCCTGATTTGATCTCCTAGTGACTTGAGCGTTTCAACGGCGTGATGCTTGATCTTGATGAATGCAAAATCAACTGGAGAACTCTGAAATGGTGCTTGATCTTGATCTGCGAATGGTTGATTGTTGTCTCTAAAGCTTGCAAATTTCGATCCTTCTCGCTTGGTAGCTGGATGTTGGTTGCCGTCTATGCCTCTGAATTTTGCAATGCTAAGTGTGGGAAATGAGGGGATAGGAGCGAAGGACCCCTGTTTTTAGGCTTTGTCAGTTAGGGTTAGAGCTGGGCTTTGAGCCATTATTTCCTTATTTTTAAATAAAGAAAATAGTACAATTTCTGCATCGTAGACGGCATGTGACGACTTTTAATTGACTGAATTTAAGCCGCATTTAATTTTGACTAAGCAAGACCACCAAAGTGAACTTGACACATGACAATTTGTGATTGGTCGAATTATTAATTTTTTTGACGTGTGGCACCATTAGACTTGTCGCTAAACTTTTTTCTCCTATACCAAAAATTTGTGAATAAAAATTTCAAACCTAAAATAAATTAGACAAAAAATTGAGAAATAAACTTAAGTTGTATATCGATATTGTATATATGATGAGTACAATATCTGAATTGAATATAATGTAATCATCTGATTTGATCTCATAGGGACTTGAGCGTTCTAAGGGTATGTAATGCTAAGTGTGGAAAATAAAAGGGGAAGGACATATTTATAGGCTCCGCGATTAGAGCCGTGCTTTGGGCCTAGACCCAATAAGTATTTCCTTATTTGTAAATAAAGAAATAGTTACTAAATTCCGCATCATTAACAACACGTGGCGACTTTTAATTGACTGAATTTTAGTCACATTTAATTTTGACCAAGCATATCTACTAAAGTTAACTTGACACAAGACAATTTGTGATTGGTCGAATTATTAAGTTTTTTACATGCGACACCATTCAATTTGTCGGTAAACTTTTATCTCCTGCACCAAAAATTTCTAAGTACAAATTTCAAACCTAAAATAAATTAAACAAAAAATTGAGAAACAAATTTAATTTGTGTATCGATATTGTATATATGAGGAGTACAATATCTGAATTGAATACAATGAAATAATTCATTGATTGAATCTCCTAGTAACTTGAGCGTTCCGGGGGCGTGATGCTTGATCTCAGTGAATGCAGAATCAGTTGAAGAACTCCAAAATGGTTATTGATCTTGATATGCGAATGATTGATTGCTATCTTTGAAACTTGCAAGTTTCGATCCTTCTCGCTTGGCAGTTGGATGCTGCTTGCCGTTTGAGCCTCTTAATTCTGCAATGCTAAGTGTGGAAAATGAATGGGGAAGGACCCCTGTTTATAGGCTCGGTGAGTAGAGCCGGGATTCGGGTCTAGGCCCAATAATTATTGCCTTATTTGTAAATAAAGAAATAGTTAATCAATTCTGCATCGTTGACAACATGTGACGACTTTTAATTACCTGAATTTTAACCACATTTAATTTTGACCAAGCAGATCCATCAAAATCAACTTGACACATGATAATTTGTGATTGGTCGAATTATTAATTTTTTCACATATACATGTGACGACTTTTAATTACCTGAATTTTAACCACATTTAATTTTGACCAAGCAGATCCATCAAAATCAACTTGACACATGATAATTTGTGATTGGTCGAATTATTAATTTTTTCACATATGGGACCATTCGATTTGTCGTTAAATTTTTATCTCCTACAAAAGTGGTTAGGCTTTTAGTACTTGGCATCTGTGTTGGGCGGCAGTGTTTACGGTGTTTTGGTACCTTAGGTTGTATAGTACAAAACTGACATATGAAGGTGACCTAAAAGTTTTAAAAATTAACTTTTTATTGCCCTGGTTTGACTTTGTTTACCCGTTGATTATCACTAACAATAGTTTTTAAGTGATCGTTTAAGTGATTTCAACAGGAACAAAACAATCTTAAAACACTTTGTTCATCTTTTATTTGAAATATAACATTAAATAATATGGACGAATCCGGCACATTAATAGGACTTTTTTAATAATACTTTAAAATGATGGTCAATAGGTAAGCAACAAAATCAAACCTTAACATAGTAAAAATTATTTTCTAAATTTTTGGACCGTTTCATTCCATTGCAACAATTATTCTAAAACTTACAAAAAAAAAAGTATTAATCTCCTACTTATTTTTACTCATTCATTATCATTATTATTTTTTGGTCTGAGAGCCAAAACTGAGCATTAAACTCATTCACTTCCTTTTAGCTGATCACTTGGGTCTCGGCTTCTTCCTGAAGCACAGAACAATACCATAGCCAACCCGGCTCTCAAAGTCTCATGTGTGTTCTTTTGTGCATTGGTCGTTTGCTACCCTCAATCTCATTTTCTCAACGCCCTGATACACATGCACGCACTCCAGCTCTCTCTTCCCCAACCCTGTTTACAATCCAGGCACTAGATTTCTCCTTTGCTTCCTAGATCCTCCAAAACTCAACTGAGTGAGAGGGAAAAAGTCAGAAATTAAACCCCAAAAAGTATGAGCGATGATGTATGCTTCCTACCTTCCGTAACCTCGCCCTTCCTTCAATTCAACTCCACTTACTCTGTATTTGCCCACAGAAAATACCCAATTTCGCATTTTCTCTCTCTAATTTCGCCAAAAAATCATGTTTTTCTTTCTTTCTGGGCACTCAAATACCTAATTAAACAAAAGGGCATTTTTATTTCCTTAAAATTTCTTGTGGGTGTTTCGTAAACAGTGAGAAAAATGACAGAAGTGGTATATTCTTCAAGCGCAAGTTCAATAGAAAGTAGCCCCACAAGGAATGATGAGTTATGCCAACATTCCTATCTCAATTCTACCCTTGTTATGGGCTCTACAGAAGAGGAGGAGGAACTGGTAGGTGGAGGAGAGAGAAAGAGAAGAAGGCAGGGGAGAGAAGGAGAAGAAGGGGATCAGTTGAACTTTGTTGGGTTGTTTTTCACAGTTTTCAGGAGATCTGTATTTGGGTGTTCTTCTTGTGACGGTCAGGGGAGATTATCAGCTGCTTCTGCTTCTTGTTCTAGTGAAATGGAGATTGGGTTTCCAACAAATGTTAGGCATGTTGCCCATGTCACCTTTGATAGGTTCAATGGCTTCCTTGGTCTTCCTGTTGAGTTTGAGCCTGAAGTCCCTAGAAGAGCTCCTAGTGCTAGGTTAGTTAATCAACTTCCTACATTTATGTTTTTAAATAATGCCATTTCCTATGTTTCTCTAACTGCTTTGGTCAACATTTTCTGCACCTATCTAATCTTATAAGACTCTGTATATCTTGATCTCTCTGTACCACGTCCTAGATACAGGTTGTGTCGGTTAGGCTACATTAGGGTCGAGTCATATAGGTTGGTGGGGATACTTGACGTTATGTTGGGTTACAATTGATTAATTAAGAATCTAAGATTGAGTGTTACTTGTATTTAGTATCAGTTTGTCCAATAATCTTGTCTAGACAATTCAATCAGTGTTAGTCAGACAAATTTCGAGTCAGTTCTTTTTGGGCCGGTTTAAATCTGCTTTAGGTAAACATCCAATTGCCTTAGTTCTTGTTTGATTAGGTCTGGTTTTGGCCATTTGGTTTGGATAAAAGGGTATGAATAAGTTTTGTGAACTCTATTGATATGTGCCATTGTGCCATCTTGAATTCTTGATTTTATTGTCTGATTGCCTTGTTGATCCACGGTTCTGTTTTAATGTTCCACTATGGCTTTTTTCTTGTCTGTTGACTGGATTTTGTCTTTCATTCAAGTTTCAAATTTGTACTCAAAAGGTGTGATAAGTTTAGACCATCTATGTACTTTAGTGCTAACCCTTTTTCTTTCTTTTGAATTTGAGCCATGTGACTATGTGAGGAGAGAGCTTTTAAAACAGCAAAAATAGAAGACGATGTCTCTCTCTCCTGTTTGCTGCTATTCCCATGAAATGTTCCTTCTGAATGAATATGTATATTTTTCAACTGAAATTGCTACAGTGGCTGCCAGCATGAATAGTGCATTTTGTATGCATTCATACCAACGCACATTCTAGTATGAGACTGTATGTCATACCAAATAATTTTTTTTTTGAAATACTGACTTATCTTCCAAGTACTTAGAAGGTTGACCATTTGTTCTGTTGTTGGGAAACATAATATTTGTGCTGAAAGCTAAGCTCCAGAGAGCCCTACAGGGACCATATTCTTGTGCTAAAAACTGCAAAATAAAAGACGTGGGGAGGACAAGGGTTTTTTTTTTTGGGGGGGGGGGGGGAGGTGGTGTTATGATGTTCCACACTGGGACCTGCCATTTGATATTCTTGATTTTAAGCTAAATATTGTGTGGGCCTATTTAAAAGTTAAAACATCAATCTACCAAAGGAGAGACACATAGCTTTTTTCCCTTTTCTAATATGAAAATTTCCATCTACTGTTTTTGCATATTCGTGTAATTAAATTCGGAAAGAGAAAAGGATAAGCGGCTCTGATTTTTCAATAGATAAAAAAAGCACAATCATTTTGGCTGATTCTTTTTCTTTTTTA
The DNA here is from genome assembly GCA_017589665.1 of Selenicereus undatus. Taxonomy (NCBI): domain Eukaryota; kingdom Viridiplantae; phylum Streptophyta; class Magnoliopsida; order Caryophyllales; family Cactaceae; genus Selenicereus; species Selenicereus undatus. The sequence goes on from JACYFF010019584.1 coordinate 40,592,491, forward strand.
AATTTTTTTTTTTGTTAGGGTGAGAGTGTAAGGTTGTCTCCGTGTGACCAAAAGGTCACGGGTTTGAGCCTTGGAATCAGTCACTGACAAAGTCAGGATAGGCTGCCTACAATACACCCCTTGGGGTGGGGCCTTTCCCGGACCCTGCTTGAACGCATGATGCTTGTGCACCGGGCTGCCCTTTTGTCAGGGTGGGAGTGTAAGACTTGACAAATGGGTCATTTAGTTTGTATTCTAACCCGGTTTAAATTTGGCTTGAGAAATATTTGGGTCAAGATATTTTGGTTTGGGCTCAGGTCAAAGACTTTTGTGGCTCGGATGGCCCTGGGTCGGTTGATGTTTCATCCAATTAGAGTTTTTACCCAATAAAAACGACTCCAGCAAAAGTTCGAGTGAGGTGTGCTTGCATTTTGGGTCCACATCAGGGTGGCTGTTTTAAGTTGTCAGGTTGCGTATGTGTATGGGTCTTTCCACTCAGGTCTTGCCAGGTTTAGTGGTAGCTTGGCTGAGGAAACCTCAAAAATGAGATAAAATCATAGATGCAACAAAAAGTTTCTTGAACTTGAAGGGTCGGCAAGGTAACTATGGGGGACAGGATAAGGAAACCGAACAACAGTAATGTGTAGTATATTTTTAGTGAGAAAGAAAATGCCTCATGGTTAGTACTTACTCAATGTGCATTCCAAGAATATTTCTTCTACTGACAGGTTTACAAGTTATCGCTTCTCATAAAAGTAATGTGATGACCAGACAGGGTAACATACCTTCATGTACCTTAATGGCCCATTCTTTAGTCAAGTCGGCCTAAAGCTCATTTGAATGACTTGTTTGCCACGTTGAATGTTCATATACCTGAATATTTCAAGGCAATTTGTGACACTTGCTGCTATTATTAATGTTGTTATTATGGATCTAATTTTGAGTGTTGATTGGGTTACTGTTTCTTTTTATTTCAGTGCCACAGTTTTTGGAGTTTCGACCAATTCCATGCAGTTGTCTTTTGACAACAGGGGAAATAGTGTACCTACAATTCTCCTGATGATGCAACAACGATTATATGCATTAGGGGGTCTCCGGGTAAACACCGTTCTCCCTAATTTGTGCCATTCACTTCTGACCACTTTCCAGCTCCTCTTGTTCATAGATCTTTCGCTGTGTGTCCAGCACGGAAACCTCATAAACTCATGTGCTTTCAGGCAGAGGGAATTTTCAGAATCAATGCTGATAATGGCCAAGAAGAGAATGTGAGGGATCAGCTAAACCGAGGACTGGTTCCTGATGATGTTGACATCCATTGCTTGGCAGGTCTTATTAAGGTACCATTACTTAAAAGCTCACGGTGGATATACCTATTATTAAGCCTTGATTTAGTGATTGCTAGTGGACTGGTCCACGGGCCAGCTTGGCTTGGCCTGGCCCCACTTCATGAGCCAGGCCTGGCTGAGCTAGCTCATTCTAGGCTGGTTGAGGTACTCCCCTATTTCAGTTGTCTTTTCCTTTTTTTCTTTCTTTCTTTGCAGAAACTTTCCGAAAACAAAATCTATATTCCCAAGCTTGTCTAGCATGGCTGAGGATGGTTCATTGGTTGAGTCGGTCTGGTGAGCCAACTGCCCTGTGTAGGCATGTTTAGGGTCAGCTGGTTCAGAGAGCTGAGTTGAGTCAGGCTTTCAGCCAATTGTAAAACTATGGACCAACTGACCCATCAAATCAGCTAGGCTGTTTTGATCCTGCCTAGCTGTTGAATGTGCTGTCCCAGTTTGACCTAGGATGGCACTAAGCTATGCTCATTCGTGCACCACCAGGTGCAATATCTTTAGTTTCCCAAAATTTATTTGATATGCAACATGATCATGGTGTTTATGTTTTATAGGCTTGGTTCAGAGAACTTCCATCTGGCGTTTTGGACTGCCTCTCCCCTGAGCAGGTCATGCAATGCCAGACAGAAGCAGAATGTGTTGAGCTTACAAGGGTTCTTCCCCTGACCGAGGCTGCTCTTCTTGATTGGGCTATTAACCTCATGGCTGATGTTGCCCAGTTTGAAAATCTGAACAAGATGAATGCTCGGAACGTTGCTATGGTGTTTGCCCCGAACATGACGCATGTAAGTGAATGATAAATTTCTCGCCGACACTGAAAGTTGAAATTTGAATATGAGTAAATATGGATCCCTGAAATTGCCATCATGATCATAAATTTTGGGGTCACTACTCAAATTAAACTGCACCAATACCATGGATTTTCATCTGGGATGGAATTTGGAGAGTCAAATGTATGCAGCCTTGTCTCTTTGATTGAGTTCTGAAGATGTCTCTGCCATGTCAGAACCTAGTTTTGAAAAGCATTGTCTATTATCCCACAATAGAAGTATGTGGTCGTTAATACTGCGTTCAAAATTTTTTCTATTTTTATCGCATTATGCTTCGTGTTGGAATGACAGCTCATTAGTAACCTTGATTGTTGTGTCTACAATGCAGATGGCGGATCCTCTGACAGCCTTAATGCATGCAGTTCAGGTGATGAATTTCCTAAAGACACTCATCGAAAAGACCCTTAAAGAAAGAGAGAACTCTATATTAGACTCAGCACTAGATTCATGCAACAGCAGCAGGGATCCTTCTGGTGGGAATGGTCAACAGACCCCATTGCACACTATGTTTGAGGAGGCCAACGAGCCAGATGATGAAGAGGCTCAAGCTCCTATCTCTATGAACCCTGCTGTGGGAGATCAACTCCACCTTGACCAAGATGACTGCTCGATTGAGAATGTCGCTCCTAATGGAGTGAATCAGTCTTCACCCAACATTCACAGGAATGACGAAGAATCAGCTCAAGAGAGTAAAATTAGCAGCGCTAAATCTGAAGGGGCTAAGGCCTGTAAAACAGCTAAAAAGGGACCTAGAAAGGGTAATGGCAGGCCTGCGGTTCAACTGGCTAAGCCAGCTGAGAAAACGAAAGGAACCAGACTTGTAAGCACTGTGAACCCCAGGACAGAGAGGATCGAAGCTTGGCGGTGAATCTTATTGTGAGGTATCAGATGATTCAGATCATCTACGTCCTGGGTGCCGGAGCTCGAAATGTAGAAGAGTGCCGGAGCTCGAAATGTAGAACTTACCTTGCCTTTTAATTATGTATGGAAATTGTATCAGATGTCTTCCCCTGGAAGGATTTATGATGCTGTATGTTTATGAGTGGTGCTTGTTAACTTGTTCTTGAATTCATTTTGGACTTGGTCCTTTAACCCTCTGAAAGGCTGGCATTTCTCTGCTTGCAAGTAAGAATAGAGTTCACAATTTTTTTTGATCTTTTAAATTTACGGTTGCAAGTAAAGAGAGGCTTTGCATTATTTTATTTTATTTTTTGATCTTTTGAATTTTGGTTACATAGGTGGTGAGGATTTCCTTAAATGAGGAGTTGAGGACTAGTCATTATAAAGTTTTTAAAATTTATTCATTAGTGATTTGGAACTCTAAATGAATGTGTCACTTCACTAACCTCAAACAGAGAAGCAAAAATCTACACAAATAACCGCTATAATTGCTAAATACGACAACTTCCAGTAGCTATAATTTCTAAATACGACAACTTCTAGTAGCATAAGCACACGTAAAAATTTTATAGCTTAAAACACAGCAAAGATGCAAACATGCTAACTTCTTGCCAACACTCCAAAATTCTTTTGAAGATTGAATCTCAGGGATATGTAACCCATTCCTGCATTTCTTCTCTCGCCTTTTTTTATTTTTTACTGATAATTTACTTGAGAATCTAAAGCTCCATTAGAACCAACACGTTGAAAAATACATCTTCTTGTCCGTTTTGTCTCCACAACTTATCTTCCACTAGTTTTGATTTGCACAAAATACGTATGGTTTAATAATGATAATTGAATAAAAGAATTAAAAAATATCACATAATATTTTTAAATAATATAAAACAAGATAATAGCACCTAACATTTAGTCTAATTTTTTTAATTCCTTCGAAGTTGAAAATTAGAACTGCTGTTGAAAATTTTATGCTCTTTCAATTAATAATAAGACTATAATAGCAATGTCACTTGAGTGCAAACAGAAAGAAACATATAAAATTAAATCATGAGTTGTAAACTTGCCCAGATGTCATGCAACATATCATGGGCTTCACATGCCACATTATTTTTTACAAGGAGTATTTCAACATGAATTATTTTCATATATTTTTACTTGCCCGGCTACTAAGAGTATGTGTTCATAATAGGAGATTATATATTGTTAATTTTATAGGTGGGTGTAGATGTAATGAAGGAACAAAGTTAGTGGCACAAGGATATGCTACAATTTAAAGCTAGTTGACAATATCTTTTTATATTTTGTTAAATAATTCTCATTGTATGTACCCAGGGGTGGAGCTACATTGGGGCAAGGGGGTCAATTGACCCCCCAGCTTTTTGGGGGAAAAAAAAATTAAATATGGAATATTTTTGTAGATAAAAAAAATTTTATATATATATATATATATATATATATATATATA
>JACYFF010019584.1:40597101-40614619 GCA_017589665.1 Selenicereus undatus
ATATATATATATATATATATATATATATATATATATATCAATTCGTTCAAATATATTGCACAAAGTTGTGTTTGCCTGCGTGGTCTGCTGCCCCTCCTTGTTTCAAGTGGTTGCGTGTTCGACTCTTGCAACTTGCTTTTAAGCCCTTTGTATTTTTTTTTTTTTGAGTTTTAGAGTACTATTTCCCCAAATGCCCTGACCCTCACCCAATTCATCGTCCCCTCCCAGACGCTCTCGCTCTGTTGCTCGCAAGTCCCAACGTCTGCCCACAACCCACTCTCCCTCACTCTCTGACTTGAGGTCAGCCGCCGGCCCACCGTCCACTGACCGGCCGCTGCCCCCCGCCAGGCCCGCCTCCACTCCTCCTCACCTCTCCTCCTAAGTCCTAACTCCTAAATCTCAACTCCCAATTTAAGGTAATTCTCAAAAATATTCAATTTTTGTTTTTAATTTTGTTATTTTGTAAATAATTATGTTTAATTTACTGATTTTAGTTGAATTTGTGTTAAAGATTGATATTTTTAAAAGTCTCTCGAACGACGATATCATGCTTTACTTTCAAAACATGAGATCTCGTCGAGGACAACTTTCTTGAATGTAGTAGCTATACATTTCATTTTTAGAACTATTAAAGTTTATATTATGTATATTATTAATCTCGCCCCCCTTGGTTTAAATCCTAGTTCCGCCCCTGTATGTACCGTGTAGCTTTCCATTCAAATTTACTTCAAAAATATAAATATATGCCACAAAAATTAAAAAGAAATCTTGATTATTATTATGATTTGAATTATATCTCTACACTTCAAATATTAAAAAAGACATATAAATGCAATTCACCATTTCACTGAAATTGACAAATCTATATGCAACCTAAAAAAATCTATGAGCAAACACGAATTCGTTTAAAAAATAACAAAAGGATAAATTGGAAGAGGGAAAATGTTGGAGTTAAGATGGGGAGGAATAGACAAGTTCAACCCACGAAAATTTTTTCAATAAAAAACTAGGGGAAGGAAAAGAGCAGGAGTGTGCAAACTTTAGTTAGACTAGACAAAACATATTGGTGAAAATTAAGAGAGGGAGTTTATAACTTAAATTAGAAAAAATATTAGAACGTAATATTAAAAGATTACAAATTTTTAGCTGAAACCGCCTCATATAAGGGTTATTGTGATAAGGACTTTTCTATGGGTGACTTTTTTGAGGTTTGTAGCGATTAAATTCATTTAGGTGTGATTATAATAACAATCATCCCTAAATGAACTGTTAGTCGCTCCAATTAATTATCAATAGTCACCACAAAAGCATCGGTCTCATGATATGATTTACATGAGACGGTCTCACATAAGACTTACTATTAAAAGATATCTATCTATGTTCCATATAAAGCGAAGAGGGACTTATGTTGTATAACTTTTTGTTCTGCCTTCTTTACCATTATTGTTTTTTTGTTTAATAGAAAAGAGGGGGAATAAATTACATTAGAACTATTGTATGAGTATATATCATACGAGGTACGGTTTAGAATAGTTTCCAGGACCTCATCAGACCAAATACTACCTTCTAGAGATGTCGGCTGCCAATGCACAAACTCATGACAGCCTTATTCCCACAACCTTTTAACAAAAGACCACGAACAAAAACTAAACGAGGCAACACAAGAAAGAATCTCAAACAAGGAGACCAACAAAATTATCCTAAAGATTTTTGGCGTTTAATTTCTGAATCAGCTGAAGATAGTCACTCATCCCATTAAACACAGCTTCCTCCACTGATTCCAGAGCAAAAAGATAAGCCCGGTTTTCTTCAACCTCCGCGTCCACAGAGTCGATTCCATGTCGTGATCTAGCGAGTAGCACATCCCTATCACTGTTGTGAATAACAAAGCCCCAACCTGACCACGAGACTCCAACCTTTCCCCAATCAAAATTTAGCTTCAAGATACTAATAATGGCTGCTCGCACAGCTGCGAATGAACCACCAAAGGCTGCCCCATCTTCTCCATCACCTCCATATGGCACCTCACCAAGGCATCTGCCCTTTGACACACACTAATTGGGCTAAGTTCCTTAGACCTGAAAAAGAAGAAATTAAGCACCGTCTAACACTCCGACAGAATGACAAAGAACAACGCCATCCTCTCCAACCCGAAAACCCCCATCACATTATCAACACAACCTTGCATGTTAGGATAACACCCAGTGCATAGCTTACTATCAATGTCATATTCGCCTACACCTGAGAGACAAAGGGACAGTCAAGAAATACATGCAAATCGAACTTCTCCAAACACCCACAAATAGCGCAACTCATGGACATCGATCCAAGCCTCCTAGGTAAGTTGCACTTGGTCAGCAGAAGGAGACAACATACCCTCCAAACAGTCTAACCTTTGGTGGCACATCCGGGTCCCAAATAAGCCTCCAGAAAATTTCGTCATCATGCTTGAAGCTACTCGACTCCAACTGTTTTTCACCCATAGGTGTTAGGCAGACCTTACGGTAAAAGCCCAGTTTGACGTGTGGTGCCAAATAAGGCGATCACCTGACTAGGAACAACAACGAGGTAAGCTAAGTATACCCTCCACATCACAGGGCAAAAGGAGACTTGCGATGGCATCCAAATTCCATGAACCTGAATTATAGCCAATAAGGGTACTCACCGTAATATTATCAGCATGGTCCTGCCTAGGTGAAATAACTTTAAGCGTCCTCGGACGGGGAATCCAACGGTCTGACCATACCTTAATCGTCTTACCATTGCCGACAAGCCACCTTGAATCCTTCAGTATGACATCCGGAGCCCGACAGATACTATGCCAAACAGAACTTGGACAGGAGCGTAGCTGAGTGATGTATGTCTCAAGGGAAGATGCAACCCAAGCTAACACACATCAAATGATAATCAAAACTCAAAGATATAACTCGGACAAGGAGTAGCACAGTTGTGCCTAGGAGCATTGGTAGGCCGTGCCAATTTGCTGCTGGGCGAAAGCTAAAAGTTCTAACTTTGTACAGTTTGAAGTGCTTTGAAGTTTGGTTTGATGCTAGGCCTTTTGGTGAAGAATAGGCCGTGAATATGGAAGGAAAAGAGAGTATGAAGGTATGTGAATGAGAGAATAAGTAAGGATTGTCAAGTGGAAGATTAATAACTTAGAATTCAAGCTAATAATCTCACCTTGAATCCGAAGGGAACAAACTAGAATAGGATAGACTAAACTCAAAGAATGGATACAGAAACACCACCAATCTTGAGTCTAGGGCCCTTAATCTTGATTAAGATATAGAATCACCACTTAATCAAGGTTAAGACTCACTTGGACACCACCTTTAATTGGCCTAATTAAGGATAAGTAAGCAAGAATTTGGTAGAGAGAAAACAAAAGCTCTCAAACTGATTTTATCATTCAAATGGAGTTATGTTCTTGCTATGGCCGTGAGGTGCCTTTAGTAATCAGGAAAAATGGCCAAGCTAGCAATCATACAAGCAGGCATACACCTCCCCCCTTTCCTTACTAGCTAGGAAAGGTGTTAAGGACTAATTACATCCGGTTATAAGCTAATGCAATTACAATCATGCTTAACTAATTTATTACATCTGAATCATGAAGTAAAATAATGTCTAAGCTGATTATACATTAATTAAGCTCATACTTAGACTTAATACAACCAGAAATGAGGCTTGAAGCCATGTGCACAGCCGAAAAGTGATGTTCCTCTTTGCGGCTAGCCAATAGGAGAGGAGAGACAAGATATTTGCTTCTTCTTCCTCATTGGTCGAACTTCCCAAGGTAGCAGCCAATCCTAGAGAGTCTTGAGACATGTGCCATGTCTTGGGAGGCGTGCTAATCAACTTTGCAAGCTAGAAAAACCGGCTGAAGCTAGTGATGCATTCGGGTTATGCTAAACCGGGTTCAAGCCGTGTGGAGGCCGGTTTTTAGACAAAATTTAAGCATAGCAAAAGTGATCATGATTTGGTTTTCAGCCATGGGTGGGGGGGTAACTTTGGGATGTATATAAACCCCCCCCCCAACCAAGAAATCAAGGTTATAATGTGTTTAAGTAGGGTAATTAAACTTACACATTAAACCGTGCAAATTGGGGTCCAATCTGGCCGGTTTGGAAAAGTATCTTGATCTCCCATCCTCTTGTGTGCATGATTTGAAATCAATGCTTGGACTTGAATGCAGACTTCTTGAGGATTCCAAAAATGCAAAAATCCATGACTTAAACCACAATGTAGCTTAAGTAATGACATGAACAAAACCGGGCAAATTCTGGTTTGTTAGCCCGTGTACACTTCCTTGATTTCCTTGAACAAGTTGGACCAATGCTTGTACTTTGGAGCTTAAATTGGACCTTGAATGAGTTGTTGGACCTTCTTCTTTGCCAATGGTGGTGGGGACTCCTTCACTGAGCCTTCAAAACATCACCATCCAAATAACAACGAGCTTTGAGAAGTCTATCAACCAGAGACTGACCATCCTTAAGTGTTAGCTTTCTTAAGTTTATGATGTATTTTATGAATATATTTTGATGAAAGACAAAAAAAAGTTGATCCATTGGTATGTGTATTATATTATATATTTGGACTTCTAGTAGTGTTTCTATTATTTAAATATATTATAATTATAAATAGATATTGACATGATTGGTTTTATCTTTAGATAGTTTATTATTCAAATTTGAATATGTGTTCTTTATGATATTATATTTGTGAATCAAATTTGATTATGATTCTTATCATGTTTGATAATGCTATATTATGAGATAGGATATCCCATTTGATTAGAGATATTCACTCGGTAAAATATTTGATTTTTCCTAACAAAATTGGAAGTGCTTAATCATGGAAGGAATTCCAATCAAAAGAATCTTTCTATAGCTCAAAAATAAGGTAGCCGTTGGATAGAATTGCAAATCAACCAAAAATAGAGATATAGCCGTTGCATGCTGAAAATAGAAGATCTTCAAGGACCCTGAATTAAAGTTTAAGGCCTTGAACTGAAGCTGAAATCCTAGAGGCAATCTCAAATTAGTCAGATCGCTAGTTTTTGAGGGTTCATCAAAGGTTCACTACAAATATTGAAGCTAGCTGAAGGATGAATACAACAAGAGAGAGAAGCAAGCACTCATTGGCATATCTCTTACTCAAGCATTCATTGGCATACATTGAGATTTAATTTTCTTCAATTACATTTGATTTGTGTTGTTCAAGTTGTAATTGGGTAGGATTATAGAGTTGAAGGGTCAACTCTACCAATAGTTGAAGGTGTCAACTTATGACTTGGAAATTTAGAGTGAGGTGTACTCTCGAGTCATAACTATCTCTCCTAATAAAATTGGGTTAATCCTAGAGTTAGAGAGCTCTAGGAGGGGACTAAGCCTAGTTGAGGCTAACCTCATTAAAAAGTTTTTATGTTTTGTCTACGTTTATCTTTCCGCTCTTCATTTTGATTAATTTGTAATATTGATCATCACCCTATCCATGCATCCTCTATGGTGATTTATTAGTTTTTAAACTTTCATCAAAGACTTTGCAAACCAATTTTACCAACAACGCCTTATTAACCGCCTCTAACTCTCTAAAGGTTAAACCTCAATCATGCTTTCGCATGCACAGTTTCAAACTGCTAAGCTAATGAATCTTCCTTTTCTTCTGCTTATGACCCCACCGGAATCAATTGATTGATGCTTGAATAGAACCACATAGTTTTTCGGAGAACTTTAAGGCAGTCATTGTATAGGTGGGAATTGCTTGGGCTGCAACCTTTATCAACACTTCTCCCCTTGCCCCAGAAATGAGCCTGTCCATCTAGTTAGACAATCTAGACTTGATGCAAACAACAATAAACGTGAATGGTCTCCGTTTCGATCTTCCAATAACCATTTGCAAATCGAAATACTTGTCATGAGATAGAACCTCCCTAATATATAGACAACAAGTAATACTGCTTCTTCTATCACTTCTAGCACCTTGGCTGAAAGAAACTATGGTTTTATAATAGTTGATTTTCTGACCTGAAGCCGGCTTATAAGAAGAGAATAGCTCCTTGAGAATAGTAGCTTGAGACTTCTCAGACCCATAGAAGTTAATGGTATCATATGCAAAAAGAAGATGAGAGATATTGACAGTGTTAGACCAAATGCAGTAATCATGAATCACCTGATCCTCTGTTGCCTTCCTCAGCAGCCAAACAAACCTTCAAAGACACATAAGAATAAATACGAGGAAACCAAGTCCCTCTGCCTAAGGCCATGACTCAGAGCAATATTGCCCCTCGGAACCCCATTGACTGCGAAGGAAAAGGAGGCGAAGTTTACACATTGCATAACAAGGTCTACCCAAGATTTTCCAAATCCCAATCTAATCATAACCCATTCAAGAAAAGCCCACTCCACTTTGTTGTATGTTTTTGCTAGATCTATCTCAATAGCCATGGCACCACCCGCACTGCAGTCACTCTTCATTGCATGAAACACCTCAAAAGCAACAATAATATTATCCGTGATAAGTCTTCCAGGAGTAAAGGCAAACTGAGTCTTAAAAATAATGCTTGGAAGAAACCCTTAAGTCTGTTAGAGATGGTCTTAGTCACCAACTTATATGCAACATTACAAAGACTTATAGGACAGAAGTCACCCACAAAGGTAGGCTTAGGCTTCTTCGGAAGCAGAGTGACGAAGGTATGATTGAAGCCAAGAGAAATCAAATAACCCCTCGAGAATAACTAGAACCGCATCGGTTACGTCCTCTTCAACCACCTCCCAAAATTTCTGATAAAAAACAGATTCATCCCCTTCAACTCAGGAGCCTTATGGGGATGCATTTGTTTCAACGCTTTCACAACTCAACCTCAAATAAGTCCCGAAGTAGTGAAAAGATTAGCAAAATAACTGACCACAATATCATCACTTTCCTAAGGGCTTGAATGCAAATTACCATCCATATCAAGAAGTTAGTCAATAGAGTTAGTAGCTCGATGCATAGGTGCCCTTAAATGGAACCACTGAATATTGGAGTCTCTGTATTTGACATAGTTTGTTGAGCTCATTGCCACCAAAGGATCTCCTCCTTTCATCTCCTTTCTCTGATGTTGATTGATATATCCTTCCAACTCAAAGCATCCTTATGAATTTTTGGGCTAACCTCTAGCTTCCTGACTCGTCGCCCACTTGCCCACACAAATCCTTATTCCATCTACTTAGCTCCGAAGTACAACACGTCAATTCCCCACACACCAAATCCACCACATCACCACTTGCCATCGAAAACCACGACTAAGAAACAAGATGTTCACACTCAAGTTCCATAACCCACATGTTCTCAAAATGGAATAATTTCCAAGATTCACCGTGTCGTGAATTCCTGCAAGTATGCGTTTAATTGTTGTATACTTGAAGGGTGTTGATCCTCAGGGATGACTTATGAAATTGGGTCGCGTTTAAAACCACTATTCTACCGTAAGCGATACGAAAGCGAATACACTAATGGAATAAAGTGTAACGAAATGACGTCAAATTAATACCCAAATAGCATCACCCCTTGAACTATAACTGTGACTTTAATCTCTACTTCAAACCAAGGTTAATGTCTATCTCACTAAAGTCCCTTAAAAGTTGCAATCTTTAGCATTTGTTCAGGATAATGACAGCAGCCTTTGAAATACACGGAGAATGCAATGAAAATTTAGGACAAGTCAAGGAGAGGTTGTTCTCCCCAAATCTAATACTTAAAGACTTACAACCACAACTGAAATTCAGCGACGATGCACCGAACTTTGAATCGCCAATAATGCAGAGCAACAATACTCACGGGACTTTGAACCAGCTTGTGAGAAATTGAATTGGAATCTTAATCAACCATTAACTAATAATCAGATTACATCAATCTTTGAAACTATGGCCTAGATCTAAATCGAATAGAATCGAGAAAAAACAGTTGAAGATCGAAAAACCGCTCCCCTTTGGCCCCTGCTCTGTTTCGACTTTTTGTAGCCTCCCCCCCCCCCCAATTATTCTTCTCCATATATTCTCGTAGCAGCCTCAACAATGATGATGATGAAGGCCCAATGAATGCATAACGGACACTAGATTTAATCTGATGAATGATGGAGGAGAGAGAAAGAGTTGCGTTGCGGGGAGAGGAAAAAGAACAAGTTGCTGCCCCTGTTCTGGTGTTCTGGCCAGTGAAAGATGAAGAGGAGAAGATGAAGAACAGATGGTGGGAGGATGGGAAACGTTCGTTGATTATTATGGAACATTCGATGTCGATGATTAAAGGAGGAGAGAGAGGGAGCCATGGCATTGTGGAAGACATAGAGCCACCACGCTCTGTTCTTTTGTTCAGGACCTTTTTGGCTGCAAAAACCAAAGAAGTGGACGAAGAGAGGGGAGAGAGAAGGCTCCTGGCAGCTCATGTGTGTTGCCCGTGACTCTTTAAAGTGGAGGCAGGCCAGTTGAAGCAGCACCTGGGCCAGGCCCGAGTGACAGAAAGGAAGGGAGAAAACTTGAGGGGGCGGTCTGGGAAAGGGTCCTAGGCCTGGGCGCTCGTTGGGCTGGGGGAAAGTTGGGCCAAATTAAGCTGCTAGTTTCTTCTCTTTTTTTTCCTTGCTCCTTCTTATCTGATCCAGACCTTGTTGATTCAATTCTCCCTTTTTTTTCATATATTTATTCAATTTTCAAAGTTCTCAAATTCCTACAAATAAACAAATACACATTAAAATTAAAATTTAATTATTTATTCTGAGCAATTATTAGATAATAAATGGGTATAAAATATCATAATTTCTAGTTTAACAAATACCCCCACACCTATGTTTTGGTCATCATCGAGTAAAACAAAAACTAAAAAAACTAGAAAAGAAAATAAAATCCTAATTCACTTTCGTTACAATCACAGTTGCACTTAGCACGTTCAACAAGCCCTTTAAATCCCTATGTTACCCCCTATTGGACGAGTAAGGTCTCGTGATGATTTACAAAAGATATAACCAAAAAATCTTTAAAAGAAATAAATTGAAAAAGGAAAAGAGAGACAGAAATAGAAAAATAGTTTGGATCTACAAACATAAATATACAAGGGAGAAGACTATGCACACTCTAACCAACCAAACCACACACGTAGCAAAGTTATTGGCCCGCATATAAACAAAATGTACACATCGAGGCTCTCTACCCTATGCATGATATCAAAGCACTAACTTTTCACCCCACTGTGCATCAAAACTTTGAATCCATCCCAGTGCTCGTGTGTAAGTGCATCATCATCCTAATGCTTAGGTTTACCAAAATCAAACTCAATCTCACTTGACTGACACAAACTGCATTATTGATTTAATAACATAGGAAGCAAGCTTTTCCAGTACCAATATTGCCTCAAAGGGTAAGGCTCAGTAGCTCATGCCAAAAAAGGGCAACGCCCAATAGTGCATGCCTCAAAGGGATACTTGTCATTTCAAATTTTATTCCTTTTCTTTTTTTCACTTTCATTTTTTTTTCATTTTTTTCTTTTGTCTTGAGAATTCAAACAAAAACCAAAGTAATCATGTCAAAGACAAGTAGGAGAGTCAATCATGGAAAACTAAGACCTTCAGATAATAATGATGGTATAAAGAAGGATTAGATTACACATCGATAATGAACAACTGGGGTTAGAATTAGGGCTTATAGTGACACACTGAGGACGAAGATCTATCATACACATCACGCTTACATAGAAGCTAATAGTAAAAGCACATGGGATTTAAGCTGATCAAAACAGTATGAAGCCTCCCCAAAAACAAAACAAAAATCTTATTGGATTTTCAAAGTTTTTCAAAGTTTTTCAATTTTTTTTCAATGTTTTTCAATGTTTCCCCACCCCCACACCTAAATCTCACAATGTCCGCATTGGGAGTGAACCCAAAAGAAAAATAAATATATACAAAAGGAAAAAGAGACTTAAAAAGAAGGAAAAAGACAAGACTCTTAAACTCAAAAAAGAAAACAGTAAAAATAAAACAAAGCAACAAATATATACGAACAAAAACAGAATGAAAACAGGAGATAAAGGGGAATGTTTATACCAAATTAGGTGTAGAAGTACACCTAAGCTACAACTTCCAGAAATTCGTGCAAATAAAGGCCTATGGAACATCGATCACTCCATATCAAATGAAACATCACAACTCAAATCAAAACCCATTAGAGCACGCAACATCTTATCAAATAGGCACGAACAACTCTCAATAAAATTAGAACAATAAAAATTACAGAGTTGGCCCCAAAAATAGTACACCCAAAACATCAATCCAGCACAAGTAAGGGCTCGCTTCAACTTGTCAAACTGTTAGGCCCAATTAGGAAAATAGATGGACATACTTAACACCAGCCAGCACACAGGTTATTTGCCTAGAAATTGTGTCATCTTGAATGAGTGTTCTAGGCAACACAGTGGGTTCTAAATCCACAAGCCTTTTAACATCAAAATGCACAAGTGTCTGGTCTAAAGCAAAATTTTTAGTGACAATGGCCTCAGACTCAACAAATTTAGAATTGTGAGATTCAAAGAGGAGGTTAGTAAGGATGATGTCAAAAGAAAAAGATTCATATTCAACACACAGATTCACAGCCAAACCCACATTAACATCAAACCCACATGTAATAGATTCATAGTCCGCAAAAAGAATAGTGTCATTAAATTTAAAATTAGTGGGTTCAAGTGTCTCCTCACATTGCTCCTGTAAAATAGGTTCTTCTGACTCTTCTAACTTATGATGCTCAATGTCAGACTTGATGTTCATCTCTAACTCACTAGGAGTCTCAAGGTCTTCGCCCAGCTCAAACTCACAAGAGTGATTAAAAGAGGCGGGTGGGTCGGAAGAAATTAGGATATCATCAATGATATCCTTAGGTGAGCTAGTGTGGGGTGCAAGGTCTTGTGATAGAGACATAGGGAGGCTTTTCTCTTTTTCTAGACTAGGCAAAGGCATGTCAGCGTTCAAGTTAGGCCTAGCAAGATAAGATGACTCTAAATCATCATAGAGACTAATTACAGGTTTAAGAGATCCTAAACCAAAGTCAAACTCATTACAATTCTCCCTACTTTGAGTAAAACATTGAGAATATTCAGTAGTTCTCTTTTCATCACCTTTAACATTTTATCAGTCATATCATTAATCTTCTTTTCAACACTTGCACATGTAGCATCTGCATAAGCACGATAAGGCAAGTATGAACATTATGGTCAGAACATTCACAATAATCATAGAACATAGGAGCCATATAAGAGTAGGATGGGTCATATGAATCTATAAAGTGTTCCTGTTGGTAAGGATTAGCTTGAAAAGCGGACTCCCTATGAGTTGGGTATCTAGAATTCTCGTTAGCCTGTTCAAACGCATAAGTATCCCAAGCCAATTTTTCAAAGAAATCCCATACCTTATCTTGAGTTTTAGATAATAAACCTAGTACACCTCTAGGATAAATAGACTCAACGTAACGTCAAGATTCTGAATTTAGACCCACAACAATGGCCTCACAAATTTTTCACTTTTGAAAATTCTGATTCAATTGAGCACGATAATCGTTAAGTTTTGACTGATATTCTAGAAAGGTTCATGCTTGAATTGTGAAAAATTGAAAACTGGCATTCTTGATTTTTTTAATTTTATTTTAAGAATTTTTCAATTTTTTTGGATTTTTAATTTTTGATTTTTTAAAGGCTTTTTTTTAAGGAAAGCAAATGCATCTAGGATACTATTTACAAACTAATGACTAAAATAAAAGGAAGAGACTTCAATAATCAAGTGAACAAAACAAAATAAACTAAAAAAAATAAAACTACGTGACCAAAATAAAAGAAAGACTCATACATCAAATAGTAACCTAACACAAGCAATAGAAAGAAAACACAAACACAAAAGAAGAGCATTTTTTCTAGTTTTTTTTTTCTTGTTGACACACAAAAACAGAATTAGAAAATAAACTAAACCTAAAACAAAAACAAAAACAGAAAACACAACTTAAACTAAAACAAAATAGAAAATAAACTAAAACCTAAACAAGCCAAATCTAAAGAATAAAACTAAAATAGAAAATAAAAATCCCAAAATCAGAATTAGATAGACAGAAAAATCCACACAATCACAAGGGACATAGATATATTTTTTGCCAAATTTTTTCTGTGCCCAAACTGTGCAGAAAAAATCCAAACAGATTATTAAGTCCAAAATTCATAGAAAAATTCAGACAATCCCAAAAATTCCAGAAAACTTCATACAAACTCTAAAAATTATGTTAAATTGAGAAAAAATATTGGCACAACAAAATCCACACCAAAAATGCTCTAGAAAATTCAAACAAAATCCAAAATTAGTAAAAAATCTATACTTGTATGTTTTTTTGGGGATCAATTCTACCTTGTCGCTTTTTGCTACACATAAACCAAACTGATTAGTACTATTTTTTTTAGCAAGAAATAACCTCTAAAAATTAATTTGAAAATAATATCAACAAAAACAAAAATCAAAACACTAACTAAATTCAAAAATAAAAAATAAACTAAACTTAATTTCTAAAACTAAATTAACAACTTAAGCATAACTAAAAATTACGATTACAAAACTAAAACAAAAATGACTCAAACGAGTTGAATAACTAAACTACGACTCAAGGCAACCAAATTTCACAACTTCATCCCCGGTAATGGTGCCAAAAGCTTATTGTGAATTCCTACAAATATACGGTTCATCATTGTAGTATTTGAGGGATGTCGATCCTCAAGGATGGGTTATAAAATTAGGTCGCATTTAAAACTGCTGTTCTACCGTAAGCGATACAAAAGTGAATACACCAATGGAATAAATTGTAACGAAATGGTGTCAAATTAATACCCAAATAACATCATCCCTTGAGCTATAACTGTGACTTTAATCTCTACTTTAGCCCAAGGTTAATGTCTATCTCACTAAAGTCCTTTAAAAGTTGCAATCTTTAGCATTTGTTCAGGATAATAATAGCAACCTTTGAAATACACAGAGAATGCAAAGAAAATTTAGGACAAGGCAAGGATACTTGTTCTCCCCAAATCTAATACTTAAAGACTTACAACCACAACTGAAATTGAGCCACGATGCACCGAACTTTGAATCGCCAATAACGCAGAGCAACAATACTCACAAGACTTTGAACTAGCTTGCGAGAAATTGAATCACAATCTTAATCAACCATTAACTAATAGTCAGATTACATCAATCTTTGAAACTATGGCCTAGATCTTAAACCGAACAGAATTGAAAAAAAAAATAGTTGAGGACTGAAAAAACGCTCCCCTCTAGCCCCTGCTTTGTTTTGACTTTTTGTAGCCTCCCCCCCCCCCATTATTGTTCTCCATAAATTCTCGTAGCAGCCTCAACAATGATGATGATGAAGGCCCAATGAATGCATAACAGACGCTAGCTTTAATGTGATGAATGATGGAGGAGAGAGAAAGAGTTGCGTTATGATATAGGGATAAGAAGGCATAACCATTTTTGGAATATATTTTCCAATAATTTCTTGTTATAATTTCTTGTTTTAGGTATTTTGAGCAATTGGTTGTTAGAAGGGGGGGTCCACATGAGTTGGTTATCAAGTAGTTAGCCAGCTCATGCGTGCTTTTATCTTGAAGATATTTGTTGTATCTTGGAGCTGCTATAAAATGCAGTTATGTAAAAGGGGAATATTACGGAGAATATACAACAAATTCCCTCATTTCACGCTCTTCTTTCTCTCATCAATCTTTCCATTTTCACTGTTCCATTGATCAGAAGTCTCGAGGGGCATTCCCATCCCTGCCTCTCCTGTCTACTGCATCAAAATAGCAAAAAATTTGTGTCTTATTAGCTTAAATAGGTAGATTTCCATTTGGTTTAGCCTGAGTAAGGTTACTTTACGTTGATACCAATGATTCTGTTTTTAGTTGGTCCATAAACTTATTTTTTAAAATGAAACCTAATAGCCTATATCCTATGGGAATACTTTAGATAAGAAAAGATATTGAAAAATGAATTGGGAACAAGGGTAAGGAAAAATTCCATATAGTTCTAGTGAATTTGAACTCACAATTCTGTTGAAAATTTGGGTTACCTTTCCACTGGACAATACCTTTGGTTGTTATAAGCTTATCGTACAGATATAAATAACTTATAACAAGAATTATGCCAAATTTTCTTTTTCTTTTTTTTAAATCAATGATGAAGCCAATATTTTATTTGAGTGGGATAGAGTTCTTGTTAATAGTCCGTCGATCTCAAAATTATGTCTGTTTCTATCAACTATGACCACTAGTTTTCATTATAGTTTTTTAATAAAATTATTTTCCGCAAAAAATATTTTACAAGGAACCTTTCTAATAGTAGTGGTTACCTATTGTGAATCAATATAGTTTCTAATATATTAACAACAAAAAATTTGCACATTGACCCATTGTGGTTTGGCGTATTAATTTCTGGAATCGATGACGTTGGTAAATAATTTTTGGAACCAACAAAGTTTGGGGTAATTAATTTGGTGAACCTTTTCCGGTGCAAAAGTTAGATATCCAGTCAAATTAACTGCAATTGACTAAAATACCCTTGTGGACACGTTTTTTGAGGAATTGAATTTGTGGGGCTTTCTGAGAACTTCAGTGTTCAGCCAAACTTTGATATAAGGTGCTTCCCCTCATTTACCCCAACGATCCTCTGCCCATTTCTCTCTCCTCTTTTCCTCACTCTCTCTCTTCCATGGTCCACCATTGAAGGGGCAGCTAGTGAAAGGTACGTATGTGGCCCCTTTTGTTTGCCAGTTAATGTATTGTAAATTAGTTGTTTCAAAAATTAATTTGTTGTTTATGATTGATTATTTATTTGAAATTCGTAATTGCTTGTCCCCCATTGTAGTTGTCATTCATTATTTCTGAAAATTTGTAGAGGGTGAATTTGAGTTGAAAAAAATGCATAGTACATCTAGTTGTGGAGGTGGTTACATTCAGTATGATGTGGAAGTCAGGTGTCCAAGTTGCGGAAGAGTTGTAGACATAAAGTTATCAAAGTCTCGTGATAACCTGGGAAGACTATTTTACAAATGTAATGAATGTGGGAAATTTGTGAAGTGGGCAAACGCAACAGAAGATAGACGAAGAGTGTTAGATGAAGATGCGTCAAACAAGCATGCCATGGGGAATGAACTAAGAGAGATTATAATGTTACTGAAGGACATTAATGGAAGGATTCTAGTTGGAATTGTAATTATGGTAGCAATCCTTGTAGTGATTGCAATGAAGTGAGTTGTTGTATAATTTAGTTCTAGAAAACATATTATTTGCGTAATGGACAAGTTCGATTAGAAGATATTTTGTATGGTATGTATGGATTTAATGTCTTCTGTTTAATGTCTTTGTTACTAAAGCAAATTTAAATTGTAGTTAATGGTTGGTCGTACACCTTTTTTAATGTTCCTCCAACATATGCAATGCAGATGGCAACATAAAATTGAATGTCTTCTATTTAATGTCTTCTATTTAATGTCTTTGTTATTTAGTTCTAGAAAACAAACCAAAGAATTATACAAGTTCCGCATCTCAGAGGTTATATAGAAAGCCTATCAATAAATTCAACTACATCTAACCAAAGTTAACCCTTCCCCAAAAATTCAATTTTTTGTCTGCTAAATCCTTTTGTGTGGTTAACAATTGACACTGTGGTTATGCACCATCAAAAGAGCTCTATTTCCCCCAGAAAAGGCACGAGCAATGCACTTGATGCCTTCTGCGAAACCCATAAACAGTAAGGAGGAGCTCTCTGAGTGTTACTACCACACCATCTAATATGCCAAAGATACATACCAGTAAGTGGAATTAACAGGAAGCATGTTGTTTCCAATCACTAGCAGAATAGAACGATGGTCTATATAAGTTTCAGCTGAGAATGAGCATTTTCTATCAATGTAATTGGCAAACCATTGACCTTGTGACACTAGATGTGGCTATTGTTAGTCCACCCAATTACCCTTGCCAAACACTTGACGCAGAATACAATATGTAAATACAATATAATTTGCTGAATATATTTCCTCAATATATTCCACTTGCAGAAGCACTGTGAATATGAAGTGCAGGTACAGGGAGTAAATTTCACCAAATTTACAGAGTATCTGCCTGTAGGCATCACATGCTGACCTGACACATAATCTAAATAATTGAGGACTGTGACACATGAAAGTGACACCTGAAAGCATCCAATACAGGTGCTATACAAGAAGCAAAATATTAAAGTAGTTTGCATCAATCCCAAACAACAAAAGTTTACAGATACAAGAAGATAGCAACATCTGAGATGAAGACAGTTTGAAAACAAGATAGCAAGATCTGACTGGGCAAAAACTGCAGCAAAACATATCTGAGATGAAGACAACCTGAGAAGAAGATAGGAAGATCTGACTTCATCAACCAAACATGCAAATGAGAACTTCATCAAAGTAATCTGGGGTCTGACTAGCAACTGCAGCAAAATAATATGGGGTCTCATTGGGCAGAAACGGGGAGCAAAATAATTTGAGGAGAACAAAGTTTGTGAGTACTTAAAAAAATTACATAATATGATAGCTTGTAATTGTGGAGAAGTGATACCTCAAGCCTGCTTAGTTTGGGATCTTGTTCGTCTAGTTGAAGGTGGCGGTATTAAAGAAGGTTGTGGTTGTACTGGCTGAGACGAAGTTCCTTCAATTGTCTTCGCTTTCTTCAAAGTGTTCTCATCAACCTTACTTGGCCTACCAACTCTTCTTTTCTCACCAACTTTTGGTTTTCTGGGCTTATCTTTCCCTCTCCTTATCGGAAGCACATTGCCTTATCTGTGACTCCTAGAATTATGGCCAAACTGCTTGCATATGCTGCATCTGAGGGTGTTAGTTCGGGTGTACACCTTTCTTTTTTCTGTTCTATCCCTCCTCCTCTCACGGGGTGGTCTACCTCTCTTCAGCTGGACTGGTGGGGGATCTAGCTTAGGGCATTCCCTTTCTTTCCAGAAAATGGGATCTTTGATAGGGTGCACGACAACATCATAAGTCTGCAGATATGACGTTATGGAGTATGCTTTATGAACATATAAATCAATATCTTACCTTTCACTAAAAATGCATCGTATGCCATGCTTGCAAGGTATACCAGTTATGTCCCACATCATGCAATCACAGTGATGCTCAGTTAGGTTGACTGTGAATGTGGTACTACTGTCTAAAACTTCAAACAACCCTCGCCCGGCAGAGGTGACTATACAACCCCTACTTTCCAATTCAGTTTTGGTTATAATCATTTTGACTCTGGGAACCACATGACTAGGCCAAGACTTACCCACGTTGAATCTGTTGGCAATTGTCTTCATAAACTTCCTCCTAATCTCCTCTAAAAGAGTGAAAATAGGTTTGTGTCTATAAAGCTCTGTCTTGCCATTGAAAGATTCAACAAAGTTAGTTGTATTGTCAGGGCATTTGAGGTGAACAGGAAATGTGTACCTTGC
>JACYFF010019584.1:40632673-40644618 GCA_017589665.1 Selenicereus undatus
TTATTATTATTATTATTATTATTATTATTATTATTATTATTATTATTGGTAGTAGTAGTAGTAGTAGTAGTTTGCTTATTTTAGTCAAATTCATGTTAGACAATCAGCGAGTTTCTTGAATTAAGGAATCAGGGTTCTTGATTGGGGATTTAGGACAAATTGGCTGGTAATTGCCAGTTGCGGAAGATTAATTAATTAATTAATTTTGAATTCTTATACTCTTGATTAATTGAAAAAAATTAGTTTGCTTTGTTTGTTGATGTTGGCACAAAGAATTGGAATCCTACGAAAAAGTTAAATTGGTTTTAATTTACTTTACTTCCAAACCATGAGTTCTCAAGTACAATCTTTTAAAAATGTATTAATTATGTACTTTTATTTTCAAAACTAATGTTAAATTTTTCGTGCTCACCAAATTTGATACCATTACTCACCAAAAGATTATTTGTGGTTGATTTCTATTAAATATTAAGAGTTCAAAATCATTAAAAGATATGGTAAACAATATTACCAATAATTTTTTTTGTTATTCACTAATTGTGAGCCTATTGTTCACCAAAGATAAAGTTATTACTCACATAATAAAAGCCTTTTCTTTTTATTGTCGAGTATCTTTCCAATGCACTTTTCTTTTTCGGGCACATAGCTATAAAATTTACAAAATATATTAGCAAAGGCCAGTAAAGAATAGTCGCGCATAACTTTTTTCCCTTTGTTTTAATTTTTTATTTTTAAGCTAAAATGAGGATATGTTTTATTTTAAATTAACATAACCTACAAAAATTATTTATGTGCATGTATCATGCTCACCAAATTCGATACTAATACTCACCAAAAGCATTATTAGTAGTTGATTTTTTAAAAAAAAAAATACAAAGAGTTAAAAATGATTAAAAGACATTTCAAATAATATTACCAATAAAATATGTTATATTGTTCACTAAATGTTAACCTGTTGTTAACAAAAACTAAGCTTATTACTCACAAAATGAAAACCTATTGTTCACAAAGTCAAAGTTTTAATCTGCACATTACTATTACCCAGTAACCTTTTATATTCTATTGTTCACAAAATTAAGTGTTTTAAATTCACAAACTACCATTTTATTCAATGAAAGAGCTTTTATCTAGCAGTGCTCTATTTTTCACCAAACATGTTTAATTGTTCAATGAAAATATTGGATATGTGCTCTAAATACTAGGACTTAAAAGCAATTAAAGGATAGAATAAACAAAATCACCTATAAATAAAATTTCTAATGTTCACATAATGTCAACCTATTGTTCACAAAATAGAAACCTATTCTTCACAAAAGGTTAACCTATTTTTCACAAAATGTAAACCTATTGCTCACAAAATAAAAGTGTTTTATACGTATTATTATTACTAACCTTTTTATTTTCTATTGTTCACAAAACGATAGCCTATGGCTCACAAAATATAAACCTAGTATTCACAAAATAAAATTTTATGCTAGCATGCTATTCACCAAAAATTCATAGATATTTTTCTAAATAACATATTTATTAGTCAAAGGTACAATAATAAGTTACCCTAAACAAGATTGGCCTTTGGTAACGGGCAAAACTATTGCCTTAGGGCCTAAAAGTGTTGCCATAGGTCTAGTGCAATGACTTTTTGACTGTTGCATTTGATGGGTGTTGCATTAGACCTAATGCAATAGTTTTTAGTCCTAAAGCAACAGTTACTTTAACCGTTGCAGAAAGGCATAAAAAGTGTTGCCATAGGTTGAGCTCTTGCAACGGTTTTTGATAAATGCTAAGGCAACATATCTTTTATTTCTTGCAACGCTTCGAGTCAATACAAAGTGAAATCCCTTTCAATTAGTATCTATCCCTTCAGAACATCATAATTTCTCACAATATATCATTCATCAAATTTGAGGCTTCAGCCCTTAGGACCTACATATTGTCCAATTCCATGCTTCTAAAGATAATTTGAAAACAAACATGCATGTTTAAAATATGTCTCTCTCCAAAGTATAAAAAGATATGAAACAATATCATAATATGCAAAATTCAAATTCCTCAAAAAGATGAGAAGCCCCAATATATTGTTGACTCCTACTCCTAGGCGGATTTTTTGACATTCCAGTAAGAAGATCAAGTGTTGAAACCCCAATAGAAAGCCAGATATAGAAGGACGCAAAAAACTGGAATAAATGAGTCAAATAAGAAGACCAAGAAAACAACTAAACGAAAATTTTTGAGAAAAGGTTCGAACAAATCTCCAAAATTACACTTCAAAACAAACTATATACAGTTGGCAAAACCATCATAAGGTTTGCAAAATATATCAACATTAGGCAATAAAGGTCAAAATCAAAAGAATACCTTAGTAACTGAACTGGGATTTCTAAGTCTCCAAAGTAAAATGTCCATGGTGTGCAAACTCCATTACTTTGGTTAAAGGGGAATATGTTACTACTGGAGATCAATCCTACCTCATGCGAAGGCACTAACCCCTTCATTTTTCCCTTCATCTAAAAAAATGAATGGTAGAATGTACATGAGTAGTTGTTATAAAAGCAAGTTAGAATCAGACACAGGATAGAAGGCCATTGCTCTTTTGTAACTTGAAATATAAGTTTCAATAACTTTACCCTTAAACATCATCAATTTTTCACATGTTCCACAAGCATCATCGATTTTTCCACCAGTTCCCTACTGATTCACTCTAAGCTCAAATGAACATGAAGCTGCAAATTAAATTTCCAGAGAATGAGCTCATGAGATGATTGATTTATTTCACAAAGAAAGAAAAGTATTTCTCTTACACAAAATCACACTTAGGACATATACACCATTATTTTCACCCCCAAAAACAGATTAAGGTATAAAGATTGTTGTAGTAGCAAGCCTGTAGTGTAAGAACCACAAAACATCGTGAATAATACTTCTTAGCATAGTATAAGAAGTCTAGTCATCAAAAGGATGTGTTACTTAATTCGTTAATTATCTTACAATCATGAAGACCTTTATCGAAGACTACATAACTCTCAGTACTTAATTTTCATGCATAAGCAACAAACCACCCCCAGTTTCCTTCAAACATTGAACCACTCTAATGCTCTTCTCAGTTGGAGCAGGGGATTCATAGGATTCATGGCATTTAATCACCAGCATGACAGGAAGCAATAGATAAGACATAAATCCCTTAGTAAATAGAGCAATTTAAAAAATTTCTTTCACTAACGACAATCAAAGCTTTGTGAAAGAAGAAAAGAACCTTTGGATTTGGTTCTCAAAGTTCCTCCATCCCATGTTCGCTATATTCAATTTTGCTCACTTGCCAGGGAGCAAATTGGACAGAAAACAAATTGCTTGCCAAACTTGTTCCTTTACTTGCAACAATTACACTTTGCCTCTATTATAGATATGAATCAAAATTAGGTTCTCAAAGTTCACCAACAAAACACCAAGATAGATTAATCTTCTTAAAAAAGGTCATCTAAATAATCAAACAATACATCCTAACAACCCTACTTATGCAGACTCTTTATAATCATTCAATGAAGAACAAAAGGAGGGAAAAAAGAAAATAAACAATGTGTTTAAACATGTAATGAGGCAAAAAATACGACATACACAGAAAAGGAAAGGTAAGATAAAAATAGCTACAAGAATCTCAACTGAGGTTAGAAGAACACAGAATTGACAATTTTAACTGCAACAATTTATGAATTTCAGCATCGAGACCAAACCTAGGGTTAGAGGAAGTAGGAACACCAAATCACCAAATTTGGATGGCAACAATTTACGAATTTCAAATTGGGGTCGAACCTAGGATTATAGGAGCTCAAATTCTCAATTTCAGGCTCCTACAATTTTCAAATTTTAACATCAATATCAAAACTAGGGTTACAAGAATTGAAGATTGCCAATTTGAAACTAAATATGCATTCCCCGCATCTGATTTGAATTATATGGCAATAAATTACCTGGTTGCTTGCCTGTGTGTTGATTGAGATGAATCATTTCAGCCATTTGATGAAAAGGGTTAGATTTGCTCTTCTAAATCGAAACAAACAGTTTGCTCGATTCTTCCCAACAATTAATCTTCAAATCCATGAGCGATGTGGTGCAGAGCATTGAGTATTGAGAAGCGATGAAAACTCTTGAGTTCAAATGAAAGGTGTGGATGCATAGAGTGAAGTAATAAGGGGGAGAGAGGCGGAAATGGTATATTAGGCAATTTATGAAAGAAAATGGATGGCCTGCGCATGAAATACAAAGCAGGGTTTGGATTTTGGGCGGGTCTTCCAATTTTTCATTTTGGAATGACCCTGTCCTCCAAAAAGCTATGGCAACAGTTTTCCAACGTTGCTTAATCTAACTATTGCAACAGTCATTTGCTAGTGTTGCATTAGGTAGACACTTTAGACAACGGTCGTGGACACTGTTGCACAAAATGGCTATTGCAATGATTTTTCCAAATGTTGCCTCCTGGTTGTTGCCATAGACCACTTTTCTTGTAGTGAAAATATGAATATATTGTTCACAAAAAATACATTTATTGTTCATAAAATAGAAGTTTTTAACTAGCAATTTTTTGTTGTTCACCAGACATTCTTAATTTTTAAGAAAATATATTCCATAAGTTGAAGTTTGGTTTTCAATGAAATAATGTTCCAAAAAAAAAAAGCTTTATTGTTCACAGAAGATTACCTAATTTTTCCACAAAGTGAACTCACTGTTCATCAAAAGAACTTTTATGCTAGAGCCTAATTAAAAAAAAGGGACTAACTAGTATGAACAAAATCTAGTCGCATAGAATAAATACATAAGAAAAAAGATGAGAAAGCAAATAAATAAATTAATAAAATAAGTATACTTGAACGTTCAGAAATAAAATATAAATAAAATGAAAAGCCTAAATGATGTTTTCAAGGAAAAGAACTAGAAGTTAATTAACGTAAAAGAAATCAGGAAAAAAAAAAAACCCCTTCTTCATCCTCTAAATGTAATCCTAAATGCAATGTTTCCTTTTTTCTTAATTAATTTCTATTCTTTTGTTGTTAAATGTAGGACAGATTTTGTTTGCAATACCTAAATGTAATCCGATCAAAACAATGCTTGAAAGAAAAATATAAATTCTTTTGGGAAATCAAATAGGCAGACAAGATGGATGGATACCTATACACAAGAAGATGGATAGACATGTATGCAGGGAGAGAGTAAAATTCCTTTATGTCTAACTTTGATCCTCAATTTTATTTCTTTGATTTATTTCAATTATCTATTCTATATTTCATTTCTTCATTCTTTGATTCATTTCATCTATTTCCTTGGTGAATTTGATTATGTTGTTCTTGGCGACGTGCATTTGTTGGCTTCAGCAAGAGTCGGGATGGTATATTAAAGTCGGAAGCATAATTTTATTATTATAATGCTAGCTACAATACAAATAATGTAACTTATTATTTAAAATTTTTATTTTCATATTTTCTTTTGATATTTGCGCGTAATTTTGGATTGCTTTGATACATTTGTGTGTTATATCTATGTTATCTTATACATAGACCTGATCAACAGGTCGGGTATCCGCCTTGACCTGACCCTAAAAAATGAGGGTTAGGGTTGATTTTTTTTTTTGTCTCCGACCCTCAAATTGAGGGTACCCGACTATAATGAGGGTCGGATTTGGGTAAAGGTTTTGACCCTTTGACCCGACTAGCTGATCCTGACTTTTTAAAAACAATTAAAAATTAAAAGAAAAATAAGATACTTTCGGTTTTTTTTTTTGTTCAAAACTTTTTTGCTTTCACTTTTCCATCTCCCCTTAACATCTTTCCCTCATTCACCTCACCAAATCTCACTAGTTCGTAACCTTCTAGCGCTCCATTTCTAATGTTTGGAGTTGTCATTTTAGTGAACAAATCGGTTTATTGGTTTAATGAGTAAACTACACATTAGAATGTTTGTAGTTGCGATACACTTCATTGGAGTATTATATTATCATTTGACCTTTTATTTTATAAGATATTTAATTTTGTCCTTTATGGTAAAAAGAAAACTTAGTGAAAAATCTCATTTTTTGTATCGGAAGGTTTGAGGGTCGGGTCTGACTTGATGACCCGAGGGTACCCGCAGGGTCAGGGTCAGGGTTAAGGATATGCCGAACCGCATGGGGGCCGAGTAGGGTCAGGGTCGTGATAATCCTGTCTGCCGACCCTCATGACCCGACCCTCAACCCAACACGACCCTCAATTTGATAAGGTTATACATAGGGTCAAAGCCCTTTTATGCTGTACGACTTTTGGAACTTGCCCTCACCTTTAAGTGTAATTTCTTCATATGCCACAATATTTTTTGAGATGAAACTCATATGTCATAGTGTATATAGGGCAAATTTGGGGCGGGTTGAACCATACTCACACTCATACCCATTTTTAAAAATCACACCCATACCCGTACGCATACCAATGTCCATATCCATTGGGTTTTCGATGGTTATACCCATACCCGACCATATCCATTGGATTTTTCGGGTTTACAGATTTTTTGGATTTATGGTTTTATTCTGGTATATATAGAGTACGCAAAGTGTTACCCATATTCAACACATATTTGCATACATGTTATATTTGATTAGCAATTTTAAGCGACGCTACTAAAATTCATGTCCACATAAACTCACAGAAGTTAAGTTTTAAAAAAATTTAAATTTTTATTTCTACATAACTAAACACTATATACTTCGAGTTTCATTATTTTTTGATTTTACTACATTTTAGTTGCCTTTACTAACAAATCAGGTACACAATTGGTTATGAATTTTAAGAATCCATACCCATGCTAATACACATACCCATTTTCAAACACAAGACCCATACCCATACGACACACCCACTTGAAACCCATTTTCATCACCAATTCGGGTGCAAAATGGGATGGGTTTTAATTGGTTTTTTTTGGGTTCGGGTTCAAGTAATACTTCCATCCCTAAGCAATATGTGATAAAACCTAATTATGAAAGTATGGGCGAATATTAATGTCATAACATATAATAGATCTTAGGAAGGGGAAAAAAGCTTACCTAGACTAATTCTCTTCAATGCATTATAAGTGTTCCTATATTCCTCCTAAATCTCTCTTAACCCATATGTGGAAAAAAAGATGCAGTTAATTATCAATTAATCTGCTAACTTGCTAAAGCAACATTAAAGCATGATCGTTAATGTCAGACTACACTCTAACCCTGTAAGACCCGCATTTTGTGTTTTCCGTTAAGCTAACTGTATTACCTTTTTACGTAATAAAATCGTATTTTTAGTAGCTATATGAGTTAAATGATTACCGATGTGCTTTTGGGAGCAATAATTTTATTAAAAAGGATTATTATTGCTATTATTGATTTCATAGTTAATTCGTGCTATTTGTGTCTTTAAATTACATTGATAGTTTAATTTAGTCGTTATTCGATTTATTTAGTCGTTTTTCGAATGCGATTAGGTTTTTAACCATAGAATTAGTTTGTGGTTTATTAAATCGAACCTAGATGTATTTGGGAACGAATAGTCGATAGAAGGTCGTATTAACGATTCGGGTGTAGAGTTTGGGATATGAATTAGATTAGCGACACCAATTATAGATTAGCTTAAGACCCAACAAAAAAGGGGGGGGGGGAGGGGGACAAAAGGGGTCGAAGCCCCTTTCTTCTTCAGGAAAAGGCGCGACCGGGGGGGGGGGTGGTCTCACTACCCTGCCCTGCCCCATAAACCACACAGGAGAGAGAGAGAGAGAGAGAGGCTGAGTGATGGAGGGAGAGAGAGGAAGCGCCGGCCGGCGACGGCGTCGGTGCCACGGTGCGCAGCCGGCCACGACCGTGGACCGGCGAAGAGAGAGAGTGTGGGATCGAGCCAGTGTCAGGGCGAGGTGCTCGGTCCAAAGGCTAGGGTTTTGAAGCCCTCAACCCCACGCCACCACCACCGTCACCGTCGACGGGTGAGCCCACGTCGGCGACCACCAGTAGCAGCAACGACAACAATAAACGGGGGTTGATTCGTGTCTGGGTTTGGGGTCGAATTGAGTTCGTTTTTGTGAGGGTCAGGCCTAGGTTGGGTCTGTTCGTGCGTCAGTAAGCAAGGGTCAAGAAATCGAGCTCTTCCAACACTCAAAGTCGAGCCTAAAGCCTTTCGAACGAACCCTTAGCTTGGATTGAGGTGAGTATTTCTCACCTCCTAAGTATTAGTAGTTTCGAAATCGTTTTAAGCTTTAAGTTGCGATGCATGCTAAGTTTAGTTAGTTTATTCCTAAAAACGATGAGTTGCGATGCATGCTAAGTTTAGTTAGTTTATGCCTGAAAACGACTTTGAATCGTTAAATGTCAGTTTAGTTGATTAATACTCGAAAGTGGCTTGAATCGATACATGTTAGTTTAGTTAATTCATGCCTGAAAACACAGTTCGAAATGAGTTATGCATGCTTAGATTCGATTCAAGTAAATTCAGTTAGTGCATGCCTGAAAAGTTGACTTGATTAGTAACTTCGATGTAGTAAGTGAATGCCTAAAGTTATGTTATGTTTAAATGGCTTAAATAGGCTTGAAATGCAATGTCGAGACAACGAATGACGCCCCAAATCGATGCATGTTATTTCAGTTAGCTCATGCTTGAAAAATGGCTTCGAAATGAATTATGCTTGTTTATAATCGATTCAAACATGTTTAGTTAGCTCATGCCTAATTAATAGTTTCGAAATGAAATATGAATGCTTAGAATCGATTTTAGTACATTCAGTTAACACGTGCCTGGAAGTGTGGTTTGAAGTAAGCTATGCATGTTTAGAATCAAGTTTAGTATATTTAGTTAACGCATGTTTGAAAGGTCGACTCGAATAGTAACATTGATATGATAAACGAGAGCGTAGAATCGTATTATGCCTAAATGACCAAGTAATCCTAAATAAATGAATTGTTTTACGCTTAAATAAAGATTCGATTCATGTTAAGCTTAAATGGTATAAATAAGCATGCTTAGTAAAACGCTTAAATCGTATTATGTCTAAATGACCATATTAGCCTAAATAGTGAATCGTTTCATGCTTAGTTAGTCTCACCTAACATATTAGACGCCCGTTTCAAGTTAAGCTCGTATGAATACTTATATGTATATATGTGTGTGCATGGTTATAACCGTTGGTTGCAGCGCTCTGCTAATTGTTAGTCGTTTAATCGGTAAGTCCAGCATCGGTAAATTGCGTATGTTCTGCATCGCTTTTCAGTATATCATAATGATTAGGATGCTAGATTGTGAAATTGAAACCGAGATGATAGTTGGATGGTTTGAGGAAGAACTATGAGTGGTTCGAGGTCTTTGTGGTACGGTGCTTGTGAGGAGGGAGTTCGGGTTGTGAATTGACCGCAATCGTGTGGATTACGAGGCCATGTGTGGCTCATTGTGTTGAATTGATTATGAAGTGCTTGAATGTGATATATGTGAACCCCTTTCCCTTCGATGCCCTCAAATTGCGTTATGTGCATAAGGGTGAGTTTTTCAAAGAAGGCTTTCATGTTTTGAAATGATAGTAGCCATATCTATTAGTGCATGATGGCCTATTTTAATTAAGTGAAAACAGTTTTGGGAGTGAACTCGCTTGAACGGGGGAATCCCTAAAGAGTTTTAAAAAGGTGTGAGTTATACGTTGAATGATTTTACCGTTTGAAACGCAAAGTTGTAGCCGTTATGGCCGATACGCTTTAAGTGGCTAAGATAATGTGCTGCAGACAATATGATATGATATGAATGATGTTAACCTAGGGGAAGGTCCGGAAACCCTAGAGGCCCTAACGAGGGTTAATGTAATGGTCCGATATGTTATATAGCCATCTTGGGAGTAAGAGCTTAAGTGTGAGCGTTAGGTCTCACTATGGGGTCGAGAATAGTTCTCACCCAATCAGCACCCTGTAATGATCTTATGCCAGAAGTATTTTCGTACAAAGATAAGGAAAGCAATTGGCCTTTGCCATTTTATATGTTTCAAAAAAAAAAGAATGTTTTGCGGACCCAAAGAGGCCATATGGAATGAATGTGAAATGCTTATAAGGGTCGTTTTACGACGAATACGAAATGTAAACTCTTTCAAAAGATCGAGAACCTCAAAGGTTAAGAAAATGCTTCCAATGTTCAAAGAAAGTTTCAATGAAAGTTTAAAGAAAATGTTTTTAAATGTGTTGATTGTGACTTCAAATAGAATATGCGACATGTTAGTGAATCATGTAATGTCGGTCAAACATGCATATTGAATGCATAAGTCATGGCTTGTCCGATGTTCATGTTCTAGAACCTATGTCCTATGATATGTTGCCTAATATTATGTTTGAGTGCTTAAAATCAAGTTTATGATTAGTAATGTTTTCATAGGAATTCTCTAAATGTCTAATATGATAGTAAAGTATGGATACGTGATATGTGACTAGTAAAGATATTATTGCCTGCAACGGTTTTGGTTTTAAGGGGGTTGGGGGACACTCACTGAGTGTGTGGTTGCTCATCCCACTACTCTTTACCCTTTTCCCCAGGTTTTCTTTATAATAGGAAGAAGTTGAGTCAACTATGTCAAGATCGAACCTATTCTTGCTTGCCAGGTGTCGTTTAGATCCATTTGAAGGGATTTTATGTGCTTAATGAAGTCATGTCACGTGTTCTTAGTTTGAAATGATTGTAAACAAGTATTCTAAGTTTATGAAATGCATATTGTTTATGAGTTGCTCTGTATGGCCATATGAGCCAACCATCCAGTTAGCTAGATGTCTTTTTGATCAAAGATAGTTATGTTTTGGGATGTAAACCACATACTCTGGTTGTGTGAGCCGTTGAGTTGTATCTTTTACTTTTTTTGTATTAATAAACTATTATGTTTGGTGTACTCCGAGCGGGTGGCTTGTCGAGTTATGAACTCCGGCGTGTGGCCGTTGAGTTATGTTTCATATGTTTACGCTTCCGTTGATTTACAGGGACTTATTATAAGGCGTTTAGCCTGGAAATGGTCAGTTTTCAGGGGAAACACTGTCCGTTTCATCCCAGAATTTAAGTAAGAAGTTAGGAAAACGTAACGCTTTCGGCCCTAGGGCTGGGGGTGTTACAAACCCCTATTTATAACATATTGTTAATATTTCAAAAATTTTTTGAGTTAAAAAAAAATACTTCTAAACTTTTTAATCTTTTCATTTAATTACTCATTAATTCTCCAAAAACATCATTTTTTTTGACTTTTTTATATTCGTTAGTTATGTTGCTCATAATGGGTTTTCGGCAATTTCTTTTGCGCTCCTAAGAGCACATGCTCTCATTGTCCACGTATATGTATTTTTCACGAGTGCATTTATCATATATTAATTTTTTAATATATATTTACTAATATGGCTTTTTAGAGTAAGTGTTTCCAGGAGTATAATATATATCTATATTGGTATTTTTCTGAATATCAACTATTCTTCTTATATTGGTCTATTTTGAGGTATAAACTTTCCCCTCTAAATATTTGCAAAGCCTATATCATACTCATAGGAGTACAAACTCCTAAAAGTCATGTCAGCACCCCATATTAAAAATGATCTACATGACAAATACATGATAGTAAAATATATATGCATGATAAAATGAGTACACAATCCTAGGTGTATGACATACATTGCCAAATATTTGGATTAGTATTCTATTTTATTATTCATTTTAGTAGTAGTAATCTACGTGTGTGTGTGTGTGTGTGTGTGTGCATGTGTGTGCGTGCGTGCGTGTGTGTGTGTGTGTATGTATATATACACATATCTATAAATACACAGACACACAGACACACAGACACAGACACAGACACAGACACAGACACACACACACACAGCTATATAGGGACAACTCTGATAGGATGAGGTCTTGTGTATGATGAGTCGGATGAAGTAATCAATAGTGATTAACAACTATTGT
>JACYFF010019584.1:40684618-40697700 GCA_017589665.1 Selenicereus undatus
ATATATATGAATCTCATCATCACCATCCATGACGCTGTTATTAGCAGGTGAGGACTTGCTTGCATGTTTAACTATGCATGTACGTAAGTGTACACTTCAGGGTATTATATCCTTATATGAAAGCTTGATGTATACTTGGTGGTGCGTGAATGTGAACTCCAATGATCTGGATGTGTGATCCGTTGGGATGTATATTTGGTGTACTCCGGGTGTGTGGCCCGTTGAGCGTGCGAATGTCTTTTGTACATGTATTTATTGCAGGGAAGTAATGTATAGTTTAAAGCCTGTGATATGGTCCATTTTTAGGAGGAACTCTGTCCATTTTTTCCTAGGAAATATATATATATATATATATATATATATATATATATGTATATATATGTATATATATATAATGTATATATATATATATGTATATATATATATATGTATATATATATATATATATATATATATATATATATATATATATATATACTCACACACACATACACACACACACACACAGACCGTTCTACAAATTAAACAAATGGGGGTTTAAGGAGGGCTGTAGGTAGCTACGGAGTTCTTATTTGAGGTGAGAATGATTTATTTATTTAGTTATTCTGAATTGTAATCACCTATCTTTACATTACATTAAATATATATGTCCTTGAAGCAATCTTTTAGCTAATAAGTGTCTGATCTTTCTTTTATTAATTTGTGTGTGTTTCTGTTACAGAAAGGTCTATGTATGTAACTGGAATTGGTACTGACATATTACATGATAATCCGTGTGTTTTATTGTAACGCCCCCAAAATACTAATGACATGATTATTGATAATTGCAGCGGAAGACTCAGTAAACGAAGGCGCTACCGCCGTCCTGATAAGGATAAAGCTCACTGAAACCATTTAATCTTGCAACTCGCTGCTTATAATCACAAAATCACCGAAGTCCATAATAGTTCAACCATACCATGTACTAACTCACATTCCATACCATACAAGTACTTGATCCTAAGGTCGGTTCCAATATTCATGCTATGCTGAATCCACTGTGAGCATTTGACAAACTTCAAAATGGCTTGCTAAAAGGAGGAATATGGGACACTTCATCACCTAAAATGGAAAACATGAAAACAATTCGAAAATATGAGCAAAAACTCAGTACATACATCCCTGTATTGTAAAATGAGCATAGAAACACTGTTGATGGGTACCCGACTTTGCAATTCATTTAGTTGGCAGTAACAATGAAAATGAAGGTAATATGAAATTGAGTTGCTCATTATTATCTGGATGTGAACCCCTTGCAATGATATGATCTATACATAGGTGTACACCTGCCAATCCGATCAAGAGTTGGCCTGAAGCCACGCGGGTAGATGATGGGCTGACGCCCTATAGATGACAACTGATGGGGTCACAAGTTAAATAACAAATCACTGAATAAACTGATTCATTGATAAACTCATTAAGAGATGTAACTTGATAAACATGTTCTGCTTTTTGAAGATACATACAATGGACGTACCTTGAGTCTTTAAAAAACAAAATGTCATTTGACTTGATAAATATATTCTGACTTGATAACACTTATGCATAACGGTGAACGATAACTAGGCCTTAACTCTGTTTCACAAATGTTATCGTAGGTATGTATAGTCAGTAAATGATCCTCGCTCACATAATTGAGTAAGTAAACGTATGTGTAATAGAAATTGAGAAATTAAATGGTATACATAACGTGGGTATTTCAATATAACTTCAAAACTAAATTCATAAAAGTAATTAAATCCGATATAAAGTAAATAAAAGTGAGATAGTTCACAATGAGTGCAAAGAGATTACAAAGGGAAAAGCCTTGATGGTGACAATTGAGAGAGTGGTTGTGGCCTTTGATAACATAGGTTGTTGATACGGATTTAAGGCTCACTGAGGTACAATTTAGTTTAAGATAACAGTTAATACACTAGCTTGGCTTGATATGAATATTGGATACATTCTGACTTGAGTAAATGATAAAGGTTTGAGGCCAAGAGACATATATATCTTTGTTCAAAAAGCATAAACTGCAATAACTCTCCCACTTCTCATAATTCAATCATAAATCCATCATTGAACTCAATAAAAGCTATTAAACTCACTAAACTTGGTATTTTCCTTTGTAAAATCCATAAATGACTCAGAGCTCATAAACAAACTCCCAATTTGTATATTTGTCTTCTTCTTTCTCATTAATCAAGCTACAAACTCCATGAAAGGCCATGAATATTCATGTCCCCCCCTTAAATGATCTTGCTTGGCCCAAAGTATACAAAATGAGTGCATGATCAATCTCCCTCAATCATTATTATTGCTCTTTACACATTTATTCAAAATGCTTTCAAAGAGCACCAAATTCCAAATACTCAACCAAAATTCATGAAATATTATAGGAAATTCAAAAATAATATGAAAAATCTACAAGAAAATTTTTAGAATTTCCCTCTAAGTATACGTTGCACAGAAATTACAATAACTGCCCAATTGCACCAAAGCAGGTTAGTGCACTTCAAAAATTCATAACTTTCATCCTAGGCCTCAAATGGAGACCTATAACCACAATATGTAAAGATTAATAAGTCTTCTAAAACTTTCATTAAGGGCAGAAAACATGATTCCCACAATAGGTTTCCCAAAATGGAGCTTGAACACAAGTGTGTCAGTTTTTCGATCCATCCTGCACAGTCTCGATGAAATAATCATAAATGTTTCCACATACCTCGGATTGGGACGATTCAAGAGGCATTTTAAATCTAACACACTGAGCTATCTAACCACCAAAAAGCATAATTTTTGGCTGGACCATTCATTACCAATTTAATCCCAAAGTCAGCCCTAATTTTCTGAAATTCCAGCCCCTCACTGATTTCACTTTCTCTTCCTTTTTCACATAAAAATCATTTGAAATCATTTCAAATCATCACAATCAGATACAAAGATCATTTAAGGCCTCACACATATATTCCAACTCTAAACAACTTCATTAATACATAATTACTAAATTCGTATCCAAAATAGGGCAGTTTTCTTCAAAATTCCATAACTCACTGATTACACCTCCAAACTTCATGAAGCTTTTCCATAAACTCCCAAATAATATAGAGAATCTACATTAAAAATTTCCAAAATTTTGGACGATCCCATCATTGCCAGAATTTTCGACAGTGGCATTTAAACAAATGCAAAATCATAAAAATCATGCCCTTGATCCAATACCTATGACTCCAAACATCTCCAAGCTCAATAAAAATGGCACAATAACTATCAATTTGATCATCCAAGTATAGCCCATAAATAAAACAATCACAGAATCAAAATCAAAATACAATCCATATGAACAAAAACAAGCTAGGGTTTACTTACTTGGATTGAAGAAAAGAGGATCTAAGAGAGGTTTGATGTTTGTGAGGATGTAGATGGTGGCTAGGGTGGCTAAAGGGCTATTTTTATGGTGGTTTGGTGGCCAAAACAGAAGCAAAATCTTCAGGTATCAGCCATGTAGAGAGAGAAAGGAGAGAGAGAAGAGAGAGAAGAAGTCTTGTGTTTTTACTAGCATGAATGCTTGGTATAAAAATACTTGGTGAATATATACATACCAAAAATACTTGGCTGAGAATTCCCCTTAAAAAAAATCCACTTTTATTAAGTCTAAATTAGGCTAAACTGAAGGTAATTAGATAAACAAATGGGGTAAAGTCTTGGTGGGCCGAAATTGGCCTTAAACGGGCTCGGGTTCGCAAAATAGCTTAAACCGAGTGCGTTTGACATTTTTTTTTTTAATTTTTTTTTAAGCTCGAGATTAAATGTTCATGGCATCATGAAAAAAATAAATAAATAATAATTGAATCCTTTAATCCAGAAATCATAAATAGTGATAGTCAGAATAATTTCTTAAACCATGATTCTCGAGGCCTACTATCGATTCACCCGATACTTACTAATCAACGAAACTTGAATTTACAATCAATGAAATGTGAATTGTAAAATGGAACCCAAATGAAATATCCTTCAACCGAAGTGATTAAATACGATAAATGAAAGAGGAAAATTTAAATGACATAAGGTAATTCAATAAATATATAAATTGAGTGTAATTGATTTAATAAACATGATTTGGTTAAACAAATAACCATGAGTATTTTGGTCAATAAACATGATAAAGTAAATGAATAAATATGCTTACTGAAATAAATAAAGATGATTTAATTAAAGATGGGTTAGGGTCGGGGCTATTACATTTATCGTTATTATGTTTCAAACATGACAACTTATTATGAGTTTTGTTGCAAATTAACATGACCACTTATATACACGCATTTATGTACACCTAGTAACACATTGCAATTAATTTTTTTTCTATTCTTTGGAATTTTACGTGTAGGAATGATTCACATGGGATCCCGAGCATGAAGCACTAGTCAGAAGAGAATGGCAACAAAATGTGTGTGTAAGGGTGAAAGATATTGTGAACAAGGGCGGGAAGGGTCCTCTGGAGAAGATCATTCGTTGGATGACGGATGATCTTCGAGCATCATTGAAGAACAAGAGGGAAACTGATGAGGAATTCAAGAAGCGACCTGAGTGGAATAGGAAGAACAAGATAGTGGGCCCGAAGGCTAAGATTGGGCACAGCCAGGGGTTAATATCATCTACAATGTGGGTTGAGATACTGGTATGAAAACATAAACTACATCACTAGAATACGTGGTTTTTAACTTTGCAATGTTGCTAATGTAGAGAGATATATGTGTATATGATAGGCGAAGCAGTTGGGAAGAAGACCTTCGGCTACTGAGTTGTTTGCTGCCACTCATTCAAAGGTTGATGAGAGTGGTCAGCGGATTTGGTGCGATGCTCACGCACAGAGTGTTTATGTAAGCATTGTAGCAATACTTCGGTTTGAAGTTAGACGACCAAAATTTGTACACAAGCTTCTTGTTTGGCCTTTTCTATTCATTCTGATGATGCAAGAAAAATATGAGCAACTGAAAGCAGGGACTGATGTGCAAGTTGGTTCAGCAATAGATGATCACCTGTTCTTTAAGGCTAGTGGTGGTTGGAGTGAGAAGGGAACTATATATGAACTTGGACGGGAGGGTCCTGCTATGTTTGAGAGGCCGACCATGTCTAGGTGTAGTAGCTACAGCACTTCGTCGGCATATTCGTCCCCGATAGTTACCCAACTCCAGGATCAATTGCAAACGACGCAGAATGAGCTGCAAACGACCCAAGCTCGACTACATTCGACAGAGGAGGAGTTAAGGAGTACTAGGGAGGAGTTGAGTAGTATTAGGGAGGAGTTGGAAGCTACGAGGAAGCAGCTGGATGAGCAAAGAATTGGACTGCTGGAGCTTAATGCTCGGTTTGATAGCTTCTCTACGCTCCTTGGCCGCCCCACTCATGCGGACAACTCTCAGGCATCCTCATAGATTTAGGTATGTATGGTTGTACCCTTTAGCTTAGTTGGATGCGTAGTTGTAATTGCTTGAACACTTGAATGTGGAACATTGATCTCGGGACTTCATGTATGGTAGATAACCATTTTAGGCAGTGTTGCGAAAATTGTTGGACACAGAACTGTTGTACGCGGTTGTTGTAGTTTTGGAATGTAAAACAGTGGAAATTTTGGTGTAATTTACGATGCAAAATGTGTGACACGTACTTCGAGATATTGTATTTAGGGGAAAATGTGGCTAGAACATGCAAATATCATGATGTGTAAAATGTAGGTGGTATGTTCACATGGATAGAATTATTGTAAAAAATATATGCAAGTTAGAGACCGAAATTGAAATCACAGTCTCAGTTTGAGACCAAAACTGAAGTAACGGTCTCCAATTTAGCTAAAAAGGGGCGCTGGTCTCTGGTTGAGACCAAAATAAAAACCGATCTCCAATAGAGACCGAATCCAGCGGTCTCCACTAGAGACCGGTCCATTTTAGGTCTCAAATGGAGACCGACCCATCTTGGTCTCCGATGGAGACCGGGGAGTTTTGGTCTCAATCAGAGACCAAAGTGTTTGTTCTCTAATTGAGACCAAATTTTTTGGTCTCCAATAGAGACCAATCTGGCCCAAACTCCAATAGAGACCATGGCAGTTTAGTCTCAAAATTCGATCTCAGGTAGAGACCGATGTGTGCAATTCGGTCTCCAAATTTAAATTTCTACCAAGCTTTTAGAGACCGATACTTTTCGGTCTCTATTCGGTCTGTAAAATTAAATAGAGACCGAGTTTTCTATTTTGGAGACTGAATTTTTTCGATCTCAAATGGACCGGCTTGTTGTAGTGATATATGTGTGTGTGTGTGCGCGCGTGCACGTGTTTGTGTGTGTGATATTAGATTCATTTAACGATCTTTGTTTCGATTTTTTATATGGATTTCAAGAGGCTTTTTTAATTTATAGAATTATTAGCATATTGATTCTTTCACACTAAAGCTAGTAAAGCATAAAATCAAGAATGACGTGCATGTGAATATTAATATCAAGAAAAACTCAAAATAGAAGATATCATATATTAATATCAAGCCAAAGAAAAAGAAAAACAACTAAAATTGAGTTATAATCTTTATCAATTTAAATTAAGATATAAATTAAAAGAAACAAAAGAGATAAGCATAAAATAAAAACAAAAAGACAACTGAATGAAAAAAATTGATTACATAGAAAATTTTTAATCGAAGAAATGACATAGAAAACTTGGCTAACGGAATATATCTTTTTTTCGATCAATAAAGGAATATATCTTGCTAGCTTATAGATTCTAGATTTTGCCAAAGACATATACTTAGGAGAGGTTTTGGATAAAATATTTAAGATTGAAATCCATATGTGCAATCAATATTTGGTGCGGAGTAATACTATGTTAGATCTCTTCACGTACAAAACATTTACTGTACAATGTCACATGTATAACTAATGGGATAGCAAATTAGGTCAAGATTCAAAGTAAAAGAGCATAATCCTGTTTTTGGGTGGGGGGGGGGGGGCGGATAGCAGATCCTATAGAAGTTAAATGCGATATAACATTTGTAGTGCCATGCCCTTTTTCTAGTTTAGCCCCTCTGTTCTGAAGTTGATACGTTTCATGGAAAAATAATCATTAGGACAATTAGTTGTGAGAATAGTAGTATTACGAAGATCAACTGTAACTTTCAGGTGATGAGCCGGCGTGGCGGTTTATCAACAGGGAGTGGGGTCGGGTATTGAGAGAAAAAGGGTGAACAACTTTGTTCCATTGTTTTTCAACAAGTAGTTATCTGTAGTTGCCTCAGAAATAATTTCTTAAATATTTAAACACTATTAATATTTAAATTAAAATGTAGTTGTAGGCAATTAAATATTTACGTGCCATCCCAAAAATAAAATAAAATAAACCGATTGGGCCAACCCATTTAGTTAATTTGATAAGGTCCAAAAGACTCTCAAGTTAGTTCAAAAAGACTCTCAAGTCAAGCCCAAATCAAGGTTCAAGAATCGACTTCCAAGTCAAGTCACAACCTAAAGTTCAAACAACTTCCAAGTCAAGGCTCGACCCAAACCCGGGAGATTCCAAATTGAAAATCAAAGTCAAAGTCAAAGTCAAAGCAAATGAGTCTTAATTCAAAGCAATCTCGGATGATGGCTTATTGAAAGGCCCATTGTTAAGTCATAATTCATGCACGTTTTTAATAATTAATTTGATTATATTATATATATTATTTTGTCTAATTTATTTTATTTTATATATTTTTATGTTAAGCATTAATAAAGGAAGAGGAGAAAAGAAGACGTTGAAGTTCTGTTTTATTTACAGAAGGATTTTACAAGCAAATTCATCAATTCGGTCCAAAAAAAATATTGATATATGCAAAAATATTATTTTCATAATGATTTATTTAGGCTAGGGTTACAAGATTACTACTCATAGTTCAAGAGGAATTAGAAGACTTGGAGAAGAAGACATCTTACAGGAAAAGAAAACCCTAGCAATGTTATGATATAAAAACCCATTCAATCTCCTCACCTCCTTGGACACTCACGGCATCTTCATGCCTAACCCACTACACATTCCTTCCACCACCTAATCTTCATCATCTCACAATCTCTCTTTCACGTACACACCACCATCACGCCTCAAGCCATCCTCACAAAAATTCCTCACGCCACCCCTTCATCACCATCATCAAATCATCATCCATCTTCTCTTATCATCATCATCACCATATCACGACCAT
Organism: Selenicereus undatus; assembly: GCA_017589665.1. NCBI lineage: Eukaryota > Viridiplantae > Streptophyta > Magnoliopsida > Caryophyllales > Cactaceae > Selenicereus > Selenicereus undatus. The sequence continues at coordinate 40,692,862 of JACYFF010019584.1, forward strand.
CATCTAGCTCCATCATCACCATCAACTACCATTACTAGCTTCTCGTTATTCAACCAAGTAACATTGGTTGTTTGGTTTTTTTTTTTTTTTATTTTTAGTTTAGCTTAGTTTATTGTTAAAGATGAGTTCTTTGAATGATTTATGTAATATGAGTGAGTAGTTTTCTTATACTTAGTATAATGTATTTGAAACCATGCTAAAATTAATTATTGTGAAACAAGTTTTGTTCTTTATTGTCTAATTGATTTGATTCCATGATTCTATGATGGTTTGTGTTTATTGTTCATGATATTCATGTTAGATTAATTAGAATGCATGCTAATTAGTTTAATATGAATTCATATGATAGTCTAAAAGACTTTAGTACGTAAAAGCTTTAGCCTTTTGGGTATAAGTATCACCCTAATTAATCATGGAGGACTCAAACTCATCTCTTTTAATTAGGAAATCATTATAGATTTTTGTTAAACCAATTTGCTGGTAAATTGGTTACAAGGCGGTCGATGATGTTTTTCTAATACTTAATGATTTAGTTTGATTAAGTTCTTGCATTGGTGCTGGGGTTATCAAAATTAGCAGGATTTATATTAAAGCTGGGGAATTAAATAAACTATAATATAAGGAAAAACAGGGATGATCTGCTAGCGGGTGTCTAATATTGTGTGATTATTTCTATTTTTATTTTTCCAGAATATTCAGGATAGCTATTTTCTACTTTTATTTTGAGAATTAAATTTAGAATCTTTAGGGGCATTACTAAGTAATTTTTCCAGATTTTTACTTGTTTAATTTGATTTGTTTTAGTAATATAAAGAGAAAGTAAAATTAATTAGAGCAGTAAATATAATTAGACTTAAACTAGCTTACTATCAAAAATTTTTCTCATGGGATCGATCCCTACTTTCCTATGCTATAAATCTTATTTATAAATCAAAGTAGTGGTTTAATTTGTATCTCAACGACAAGCTTTACAAATTTTGGCACCGTTGTCGGGGAAAGAAAATAAAATTGATAGTTTGCTTCTATTAGTTTACTAGTTTTATTATTTTGTCTTAACTCTAGCTCGTATTTTATTTTTGTAGGTTGTTTTAGTTTATGAGATTAAGGAGTGGTCGCTTGATCGAAGTGAAAAAGGAGTGTACGTTTGAGGTGTTTGAAAGTAAAGTAAGTGATTTTGAATCTGTAAATTCCGAATCGTTAAGTTGTGAATATATTAAAGTTGAGATGGTTGCTTTACGTGAACTTGCTTCACCTAATTTGGAAATTCAACCTTTATCTATTATTTATCCTGTATTAGACCGTCCATTGAAATTGAACTCTGGATTTTTAAACTTACTGCCTAAGTTTCATGGATTGCCTAGTGAGGATCCATACCACCATATTAATGAGTTCATTATTACATGTCCGACCATGCAACCTGAGGGTATCACCCAGGACCAAATTAGGTTGAGAGCCTTTCCTTTCTCACTTCAGGATAAAACTAAGGATTGGCTATATTACTTACCCTCTGCAACATTCACTATATGGACCCAAGTTCATAAAGCACTTTTAGAAAAGTTTTTTCCCCCATCTAGAATTGCATCCATTAGAAAAGAAATATGTAGAATTAAACAAATGAATGGGGAACTTTCCATGAGTATTGGGAACGCTTTAATAAATTATGTGCTAGTTGTTCCCAAAGCCAAATTTTTGAATAATTATTGATTCAATATTTCTATGAAGGTTTATTACCTATAGATAGAAATATGGTGGATGCTGCTAGTGGGGGGACTTTGGTTAATAAGATTCCAGCTCAGGCTAGGGAATTGTTTAATATCATGGCGTAAAACACTCAACAATTTGGAACTAGGGAACCCCAGTTTAGGAAGGTCAATGAGTTTAGTTCAGGTCCATTTGTGGAGACCCAGTTGTCTCAGATCATTACGATGGTAAACAAACTTGTCATTGGAGAAGTTCAGAAAGTAGTGGTGTGTGGTATTTCCTGTTTAGAGGGACATGTTACTGATGTGTGCCCTATACTTTAAGTGAGTGATGTGAATGCAATGTTTTCTAGCCAAGGCCAAAGGAAGTATGACCTATACTTCAACACTTATAATGAAGGATGGAGAGACCACCCTCACCTTAGCTATGGACCTAGGAACAACCCCCCAGGTTTTGACAAATCACCACGTCAACTATCTACTCAGGATAAAACAAATTTCTTTTTAAAGTAAGTCATAAAAAGGTGGATGACCAGAAAAAGGAGATCGACACTAGGTTTCATAACATAGAGATGACTCTTGAATAGGTCCAGGAGAGACAGACTGCTACTGATACCATAGTTAGCAACCTCCAGGCCCAAATACAACATAGATTGCCATCCCAATCATTCCAGAACCCAAAGGAAAATGTGAGTGCTATGACACTTAGGAGTGGGAAAGAGTTGAAGGAACCTAGGAAGAATAGAGAGGTAGAGCACGAAATAGAGGTAAACAGACCTGAATTTAGCCAAGATCAAGACACCACCTCTAATGTTAAGGAAGTAGGTGAGGATAAGAACGAACCTTACAAGCCATTACCACATTTTCCTAGTAGACTAAGAGGGAAAACCCCTAAGGTCAATGAAGCAAACCAAGAAATCTTAGAAACATTTAGGAAGGGAGAGATCAACATTCCTCTCCTAGATGCGATAAAGCAGGTGCCTCGTTATACCAAGTTCCTTAAAGAGCTTTGTATTGGAAAACGTAAAATAAAAGGGAATGAAAAAGTAAGCGTGGGGGAAAACGTGTTTGCCATTTTTCAAAAGAAGTTTTCCGCTAAGTGTAAGGACCCAGGTGTATTCTGTATTCCTTGTAAAATTGGAAACCTCTCTTTTGATAGAGCTATGCTTGATTTAGGAGCTTCCATTAATGTGATGCCTAGATGTATTTATGATAAACTACACCCAGGGGAGTTAAAGAAAACTCATCTAATCATTTAGTTAGCTGATATGAGTAATGCATACCCAGATGGAGTTAGCTTATATGAGTAATGCATGCCATGATGTTCCCATATTGCTTGGTAAACCACTTCTTAAAACATCTAGGATAAAAATAGATGTGCATGTCGGAACACTGACTGTGGAATTTGATGGTGAAATCATTAAATTCAATATTTTTGATGCTATGAGATTTCCTGCTAATGTGAATTATCTGTGTGCACTTGATATGATTGATGAACTATCCCAAGATGTTTATGAATTGTCTCATGAGGATGAATTATTAACTGTACTTACTCAGGGTTTGGATCAGTTTGTGTTTCAAAATGTGTCTTACCATATTAATAATGAGTTAGCGGGCAGCATAGAGTCTTTGTTGCAATTGCATGTAGTTGACAGACCTAGGAAGATAGAATTGCCTGAAAGTTATACGAAGATGCTACCTTCTCGCATTTCACCCCCTAAGCTACAACTAAAACCATTGCCTGAAAATCTTAAGTATGCTTATTTGGAGGATGATGAGACCTTACCTGTTATGATCTCTAATGCACTTACATCTGAACAAGAGGATAAACTTATTAGGGTGCTTAGAGAACATAGTAAAGCGTTAGGGTGGACTTTAGCAGACCTTAAAGGACTTAGCCCCATATTATGTTATCATAAAATCACATTAGAATCAGATGCTAAGCCTAAGAGAGACCCTCAATGACGACTAAATCCAGCTATGATAAAGGTAGTTCAAAAAGAAATTATTAAGTGGTTAGATGCTGGAGTGATATACCCCATCGTTGATTCTAAGTGGGTTAGTCATATCCATGTGGTTCCTAAAAACAGAGGAACAACAGTAGTGCAGAACAAGGAAGGTGAGTTAATACCTACTAGAGTCCAGAGTGGTCGGAGGGTGTGCATTGACTATAGAAAGCTTAACAAGGTCACAAAGAAGGACCATTTTCCATTGCCCTTTATGGACCAGATGTTAGAGAGATTAGCTGGGAGGCCACATTATTGCTTTCTAGATGGTTATTCAGGCTATATTCAGGTCCCTATAGCTCCTAAGGATAAGGAAAAGGCTACTTTCACCTGTCGTTTTGGCACCTATGCTTTTAGAAGGATGCGGTTTGGTCTATGTAATACTCCTGCTACATTTCAAAGATGTACGATGAGTATTTTTTCTAATTTTATTACCAAAATTATGGAAGTTTTCGTGGATGATTTTACAGTACATGGTGATTCATTTGATGAGTGCTCGCATCATCTTACGGCAGTACTTAAGCATTGCATTGAGATTAATTTGGTGCTTAACTTTGAAAAGTGTCATTTAATGGTGGAACATGAAGTAGTACTAGGGAGTGTAGTGTCATCCAAGGGATTAGAGGTTGATAAGGCTAAAATAGACATCATTCAATCTTTGCCCTATCCACAGTGTGTCAAGGAGGTGGGGTCCTTTTTAAGTCATGTTGGGTTTTATAGGAGATTTATCAAGGATTTTTCCAAGATTGCCTCCCCTTTACGTGCTTTACTTACAAAAGATGCTTTATTTAATTTTAATGAGGATTGTAGGAGAACTTTTGAACAATTGAAGTTGAAATTAACCATCACTTATATAGTATAACCCCTTAACCGGGCCCTACCTTTTGAACTGATGTGTGATGCTAGTGATAAGACAATAAGAGCAATCTTAGGTCAAAGAGTAAGGAAGGTACCTCATGTGATCTATTATGCTTCTAGAGCTCTAGACCCAGCATAGTGTAACTACACTACTACATAAAAGGAAATGTATACTGTGATCTTTGTTCTAGAAAAGTTTTGTCCTTATCTGTTAGGTGTAAAAATTACTATTTATACTGATTGTTCTGCTATTAAACATCTGTTAAGTAAGAATG
>JACYFF010019584.1:40705735-40768777 GCA_017589665.1 Selenicereus undatus
AATAACCGAAGTAGTGGTTAAATTTGTAGCCCTCGACAGGCTTTACACAGAGTCAAAATGGCCTGAAAAAGCTAGAAGGGTTACCGACCCAAAATATTATCGTTATCATAGGGTGGTTAGTCAGCCTCTTGAGAAATCCATTATGCTCAAGGAACATATTATGCAACTTCCCAAGGATGGGAAAATAGTATTGGATTTGGATGACATTGTCGAGAGAAATCATATTTTCACCCAACTAGAGCGTTCTTCATCACCTTGGAAGCAAAAACATACTTAACCTCATGGTAGACTAAACACTGAATTGATTTCCTCCCATGGAGAAAAATTAATTACAATTGAATTGGAAAGTTTGGATCCTGTTGTAGTTCCAATTGAATCCAAATGACGTTTGATAGAGACTAATCTCTTTGTGGATATCTCTGATAAAGCTGATGATGATGGGAGGGATGGACTCTTGTCACTCGCCGGAGGCCAAGGAAACAAAACCAAGTGCAATCACCAGCTCTCTACCATAGAAAGAGACAAGGAAGAAAGAAGAGCCCTTGTCATTCAAAAAGTAAAAAGAAGTCCAAGAACATCAAAAGGCACAAAATTCTGCCTATTGACCTCCTTGAGCAGGATCCGCTTGTCCCTATCACACTTGAGGAGTTCTTTCCAATAAGCATCTTTGAGAAAGTCTCAGTCAACATCACCTCATGTTCTAAGCTTAAAGAAGAGGAAGACAAAGGAAGTGACACATAAGATGAGTCTCCTAGAGTAGCTGACAAGACCTTGACTATCCTGAAGGCTTTGCCAGCTCACATGGGTTGGGGGCAAATCTTTTGTTTGCCTGACGAGGTGCGCCAACATGTTGTTGCTGCCTTATAGCACCCATAACTTTACGCTGACAAAGTCAAGGATGTGGGAGGATCAATAAAAAGCCTTATTCAGTGTGCCTCTTGCACACTGTAGTCACTTTCACTGATGATGACTTATTGTTGGGATCCAAGCCTCATAACCGTCCTTTGTTTGTGACTGGCTACATTAGGGAGCAGAAAGTCAGGCGTATTCTTATAGATGGAGGGTCAGCCGTCAATGTCATGCCCAAGTCTACAATGAACGACCTAGGCATTATAGTGGAAGAACTTTCTAAGAGCCAAACGATGATTCAAGGCTTCAACCTTGAGGGCCAGCGTGCAATCGGCATGATTTGCATTGAAATGATAATGGGATATTTGTCAACATCCTCAATTTCCATGTAATCAACGCTATGACTTCCTACAGGTTATTACTTAGGTAACCATGGCTTTATGAACATGGGATTGTGGCTTCCACTTTACACCAGTGCCTTAAGTACTACCGAGACGGAGAGAAGAAAATAAAGGGGATGTCAAGCCACTCACTAAAGCTGAGTCTCATTTTGCAGATGCGAGGTTCTTTGAAGAAGGTGCTGGACCTAAGGAAACCATGCCATCAACCATTTCTTCCACAGGCAAAGGTGGCGCAAAGAAGTCCCCTCAAGCAAGAAAAGATTATGCTCCTAAGCAACAACTTGAGAAAGAAGTGAGTATGCAAGGCAACACCACTTCTCTTATTGAACAAGTTTCTAAACTAGCTGCTGCTTCAATGGGATCAATGTCACCAATTTTAAGGTACATACCTAAGTCTCGCCATAAAGAGGGTGAATCGCGTTTTAGTGAGTGCACAAGCAGCAACATCATAACCAAAGCTACTAAGAATAATAGAGCTAGCATAACTACGGTAAAAAGGAGTGTAATAGTTCCAACCCTTAAGATGTGGCAGGCTAAGGTGAGTAAGTCCCCTTTTTCGGGGTTTATTGTTTCTTCTAAAGAAGGTGATGACTTGCTAAGTGTGCGAACTAAGGAGGGATTTGATCCTAATGCATACAAGCTTATGGAGAAGGCTGGTTATGACTTTCAAAATTCAGTTACCTTAGGAAAGGTAGTCAAAGTTAAGCCTCATGGACTTACTGAAACTCAGAGAAAGATTTAAGAGCAGGGAGGTTTAGTAGGTGTCTCTAAAGTTGGACTGGGTTTCACGCCACTGTAGCCAGTCAGAATCTCTGAGCGATGAAAGGACAAGAAATTGGTGATTCAACACATCTCAGCTGCAGAGGTATATGAGAGTGAATATGAAAGTGCTTCACCTAACCCAAAGCCCTCTATGTTTGATAGGCTACATTCGTCCACTTTGAAAAAACATTCGTTAGTATTCACTCGTATAGGGACGGGGAAAGTCCACAAAATCTTTGTTTTCAACAGGATCAAAGATGTTCCCTAGCCAAAGCGTTTAGTTTTTGCTAGAATAAAAACTAGTGAAAAGTCTTCAAGCTCACAGCTTCAGCAGGAGAAAAGTTATGTGTTTAGCTGCTTAAGGGTGATAAATGAAGTTCAGAGCTCTATCCCTTCTCGTATGAAGTGTTTCTCCAGTTTGGATGTTAAGACGGACAGTTCATTAAGAGTAAAGAGCTGTACTGTGGTCTTCACAGGTCAAAAAAGAACTCTAACTCTAGCGAGGAGGCGGAGAAAGAAGAAGTCGTTTCTTCTAATCGTATCATAGTCCACGAAAGTGATAACTCAGACTCAGAGATAGAGCTGTCAGAAACTCCTGAGACTTTCGAAGATGAGGGGTAGGCTATAGTTGATGAATTGAAATAGTTGAATCTTGGAACCAGCAAAGAGTCTCATCCTAATCTACGTAAGCTCATCACTTACACCCGAAGAGGAAACGTAGTACTTGGAACTCCTGACAGAGTACAAGGACGTGTTTGCCTGGAGCTATAAAGAAATACTCGGGTTGGATCCAAAGGTCGCAATCCACCGTCTGTCTATGAAAAGGGGCATTTCTCCTAAGAAGCAATCTCAACGATGTTTACACCCAGAGTTGGTGCCAGAAATTAAAAAAGATGTCAAAAAACTCATAGAGGCATGACTCATTCGTGAGGTCAAGTATCCAACATGAATCACAAACATCGTGCTTGTCAGGAAGAAAAATGGGCAACTTCATGTTTGTGTGAACTTCCGGGATCTCAACGACGCTTGTCCAAAAGATAATTTCCCACTGCCTTCATAGAACTCATGATCGACTTAACTACAGGGCATGAAGCGTTGCCATTCATGGATTGTACTACAGGATGCAATCAGATTGTGATGGCGCCAGAAGATCAAGAGACCACAGCTTTACGCACACCTAAAGACATTTTTTGCTATAAGATGATGCCCTTGGGACTTAAGAATTCAGGAGCAACTTACCAAAGGCCGATGCAAACAATTTTTGATGATATGCTCCACAAAAAAGTCGAGTGCTATGTCGATGATTTTGTGGTCAGGTCCAAAAAGAGGGCAGACCACATACAAGTTCTTTGTCTGGTTTGTGAACAATTGCAAAGATGGTAATTGAAGATGAATCCACTCAAGTGCGCATTTGGTGTCACCTCTGGAAAGATCTTGGGTTTCATTCTTCATTACAGAGGGATTAAGATCGACCAATCGAAGATCAAGGCAATCTAAGAGATGCCTGAGCTTAAGAATCTCAGGGAGCTTCGCAGACTTCAAGGTCACTTGGCATATATTCGAAGATTCATCTCAAATCTTGCAGGACGTTTCCATCCCTTTAGCCACCTTATGAAAAAGGGTGCACCGTTTGAGTGGGACAAATCATGTCGTACGACTTTCAAGAAAATAAAGGAGTATTTGTCCCATCCTCCGGTGTTGGTGAACCCATCCCTGGCAAGCCTCTCAGACTGTACATTGCAACTCTGGAAAAATCCTTATGAACATTATGTGTACAGGAAAATGAGGAAGGAAGAGAAGTCACCCTATACTAATTAGGTCGTACGCTGGTTAGCGCTGAATTGAAGTACTTCCCCACTGAAAAGATGTGTTTGTCGCTCATCTTTACCATTCAGAAACTCAGACATTACGTGCAGGCCTATATAGTGCAAGTGGTCTCCAAAGTTGATCCCATCAAGTACATCTTGTCTAGGCCAATCTTAAATGGGCAACTTGTAAAATAGGCTATAATCTTAAAGTAGTACAACCTTGTCTACGTACCACAAAGAGCGGTTAAGGGGCAAGCGTTGGGGAGATTTCTTAGTAGATCATCCAATTCCTGATGATTGGGAGCTAAATGATGATTCACCAGGGGAAGATGTGTTCTTCACCGATATCCTCCTTCCTCGGGAAATGTATTTCAATGTAGTAGCAAGGCGAGATAGAGTTGGTGCAAGAGTAGCTTTCGTCTCCCCCGAAAAGCACATTCTCCCGTATTCATTTGTGCTTCCTCAGTTATGCTCTAACAATGTGGCAGAGTACTAAGTGCTCAGCTTAGGTCTTCAAATGGTTGTTGAGATGGGGATTAGAGACCTCAACATATATGGTGACTCGCAGTTGGTCATCAATCAACTACTTGATGAGTACGAGGTTAAGAAAAAAGACCTTGTCCTATATCAGAAGCATACATTACAACTGCTAAACAAGTTGGACATAGTCAAGTTAGATTACATGCCAAGGAGTGCCAACAAGGTGGCTAATGCAATTGCAAGTCTCACAGTCACTTTGGCACTGGGGGCAGAAGGAATGACTATTCTAGTAGGTAGTCGCTGGGTTGTTCAGCCTGATGATGAAGACTAAGAGGAAGACATCAACATGATCTGTGTTCTTAAAACAGATGCAAAAGACTGGCTTCAACCTATAATTGAGTACTTAGAGCATGGAAAACTTCCTAGTGACCCAAGGCATAAGACGAAAATATAGCAAAGAGCTCTGAGCTTTCTTTACTACAACGGAACGCTCTATTAACGCTCTTTTCTTGGCCTTTGGTTACGATGCTTGGATATGGAAGAAGAAAAGCAAGCGATGGTGAAAGCTCATTCAGGTGTGTGTGGAGCACACCAATCAAGGCCCAGGCTACAAGATCACATTATAAGGATGGGTTACTACGGGCCCACTATGGTGCAAGATTGCATAAATTATGCAAAGAGGTGTGATGCTTGCCAATTCCATGCCAACTTCATACATTAACCTCTAGAACCTCTCCACCCAACAGCTACATGTTGGCCTTTTGAGGCATAAGGGTTTGATGTCGTTGGACCAATCACGTCTAAATTGTTTGCTGATCACTCCTACATCTTGGCGGCCATTGATTACTTCTCTAAATGGGCGGAAGCAATTCCAATAAGGGAGGTCAAAAAAGAAAATGTGGTCGACTTCATAAGGACACACACTATCTATCGATATGGTGTGTCGAAGTACATTATCACTAATAATGGTAAGCCCTTCGTCAACAGCATGATAATTAGCCTGTGCGAGAAGTTTAAGTTTGCATAACACAAGTCTTCTATGCATAATGCCCCTGCAAACGGCCTGGCAGAAGCCTTTAACAAAACACTTTGCAACTTACTCAAAAAATTTGTCACAAAGTCTAAGCAGGATTGGCATGAAAGACAAGGGGAGGCTCTTTGGGCATACTGAACCAAACACAAGACGACAACACAGTCGACCTCCTTCGCTCTGGTGTATGGAGTTAAAGCCGTTCTACCATTGAAGCTTCAAATTCCATCACTCCGCATCGCCATACATGAAGCTTTGATGGAAGACGAAAATCACAGTCTTCGCTTAACTGAGGTGGAGGCCCTTGATCAGAGAAGACTTTAGGCACAACAGAAGCTAAAATGCTACAAAGCCCGTTTATCAAGAGCGTTCAACAAAAAGGTGCAGCCGCGCTCGTTCCAGGTTGGGAATCAGGTGCTCTGAAATTCTTTTGTAATACTCCTAGCCTGCAAGAGTATAAATTGTGAACGGCAAAAACAAACTCAAACAAAAAAACATCGTTGCAGTACTCCTGGCCCGCATGCGTTCAACAAGAGAGGAAGCAAATTTGCTCCAAAATGGGAATGACCTTATATTGTCTGTGAGATATACTCAAATGCTGCGTATAAGATAGTAGATGGACAAGGGGGTTCGGGTAGGATCCACAAACGGCAAGTTCTTGAAGCGTTATTATTCTTGAAATCAGATGTTGTAAAGCTCTTAAGTAAGAGCCTAAACTTCTCATTCTTTCAAGTTAAATTCTTTTATAATGCTCCTGGCCCACAAGAGTATAAACTGTGATGGCAAAAACAAACTCAAACAAAAAAAATCGTTGTACTACTCCTAGCCCGCAAAAGTATAAACTGTGCACGACAAAATAAATATAAAAAAATACTTTCTTGAACTGCGTGATGACTTGATCTTATTGAAAATTGCAACGTTTCCATAAGTAGGTAGGCAGCTTAGTAAACAAATCACCAAGTACAGTTAAACATAATAAAAGGGGATAGTAGGGGGGTGATCGAATTTGATATGAAGGAGAACACAAAGTCCATTACAAGAGTTCGTTACAAAAAAAGAGGAGGAACAAAACAAGCTAAGTGATACATCAGTTGGTGTCCACCCAAGTCTCAAGATTGAGTGAGGATTGCAGTGCTAGCATGACTTGCTTATTCCTCTCCAACTCCTTTGCATCATTAGGTGAGAGAGTGGGCACCATCTCAAGGTCAGCAAGAGCTTTGGATCTCACATCAACTTCCTTCTCGGCAACCTTTAGTAGGAAAGATTGGACCTGGACGTCGTCCTTAAGTTGGCGCTCTTCTTCCCAAGCCAGGCGAAGCGCTTCCTTCAAATCAACAATCTTCTGTTGTACCCCATTAAGTTTCTCCGTCAAGGCACCAAGATCTACGCGGAAAGGCATGAGCGCGTAAGATCGACCTGGTCAGTGCACAAGTTCTTCTCCTTCGGCACATCATCATGGTGACGGTATGAGGAAGTTGCTTTCTTTAGTGATAAGAGAGCTAATAAAGCACTCCCATAATCCTCCACCTTTTTCTTCAAAAGGGTCCGGTCTCCACAAAGCCGCTCAATCCCCCTATAAATCATTGGGGCTCCTTGAAGTCTTCTCTCTACTTCATCAAATTTTACATTTTTCAAACTAATCAAGTACTTGGAACCCATCACTTGTATGGCGGCAGTGAAGATACTTTGGGAGCGAGGTCCGGGGCTGAAAGAAGTAGTGGAGGGAGCAACAACACAAGAGGGTCTTCCTTTCGAACCCCCAGGAGTGCCAACATCAGCAGCAATAGAGAGTAGCCCCCTCATGGATACCTCAAGAGAGTTGGGTCCATCAACTGAATGCTAGCTTTGGGTAGCTGATGCCTGCAAGGCCTCTATTCCTTTGGAAGTTGAACTCCCAACCTTTTGAGGTGATGTTTGCCTCCTCACAATTGCAATGTCCTTGTCTATGCTTGGGGTTGCCTTGGGTGCAGATAATCTGGTTGTACGACTAACATCTTCGAGTAACTAGTCGTCAATAATGGGTGCAGCGTCTTATGTTAGGTCGAACTCCCCAATATGAAAAAGAAGAGGGGTTAAACAAAATATGTAATCATTCCGTACTAATCAAAAAACCAAAGAAACAAGGGAAAAGAAAATGACAATAAAAAGGCAAAGGAAGGGAGCACACGTCCTCAAGATTAGGTGGCTCGCATGAACAACTTTGGTCGTCATCAAAAAAGTCATCTCCAAGTTGACTCTAGCATCTCTGGGGGTCATAGTCTCACGCCTTTTGCACCCCCTATGTCTGAAGTTCGCCTCGGACTTTGGCTCGCTATCACTATCCTTCGCCAGACCTCGCTTTCTATCAACGAGGTGAACTGACGGGGACCCATGAGCATCATCACTAGACTCTGGTCCCTTAGCATCTAAATCTACTACAGAATCCTTTCCTTTTTTTCCCTTGGCCTTCTTCGATGAGCCAGCCTCTGCATCCTTCTCTAGCTTGGATGAATTTGCTTTAGTACTCTTCTACAGAATGGAAGCATTAGATCGAAGGTCATTAATGGTCACCTTAGACCACCAAATCGTGTAAGCTAAGGAGACATATTGACTTAATGTCAAGGAGCGGCAAGGTAGAATGCCCTGAGACATAGTCCCGAGGAATAGGAGCCTCTTCCAATATAGAAGGGCATCATCATACGACACTACCCGGGTACGAGGATACTCGAGAAGTACTCCAAGAATCCCTTGGCAGAACCCAAACTACCTACTGAACCGATGCGGGATGTAGGGTTCAACATAGAAAGTGGCACCCCGGCGAATAGGAAGAAAACCATCTCAGAGAGAGATCAAGTTGCTCGACTTATTCTCATCCAAATCTCTATTGTCGATAAGGATCTCTATTCAATTTCTTCCCAACATTAGACATCCCAGGTTGGAGACTCTTCCCTCATGTATAAGCTCACGAGCACCCCTAATGTCGCTGCGCATCATTTGTGATTCGGAGTAGCACACCATCAAAAGACCCAGAGGGGGAGGTTGTAATACATGGTGATTCTTGAAATAGTGGGCAAACCATTCATGAAAGTAGCGGCAGGGAAAGAATGACCATGAATGAGAAGGCTTCGTAGCCATAGTAATCCTATTAAGGCCATGGTATTTGCTTGCTAGCACAAGGAATGCCAAACTGAAAATGGTACCAGATGCCATCAAGCTGGCGACCTCAAAAGTTTCCAGGAAAATGAACTTCTCCCTAGTCTTAGGAAGTACAAAAGCGCACAGCCAACATGACAAGAATGCGGCAAGATATGTGCTCTCCTTCTTCTCCTTGGGAACCCCCAGGCTTCTGAAAACGTCCAACTCATCACGACTTCAACAAAGATCTTGAGGTTGAATCTGGCCACTAGGATTTTACGTCCTCCTGTGAGTCAAGCTACGACGGCGACACTGTGTTGGCGGGTTATGGAAAAGCTTCTTCTTACACCAGAAATCAATCCAAACTTTAGCACTAACACCCTTCTTACAGATAGGCATCTTTTCTAGGCTTCTAAAAGCAGCAAACAGGAATTTGCAAGAAGATGGGATAGTCTTCAAATTCTGCTTGTCCTGATACTCAAAAGGTTGGATGCTAGGGATAGTCTCATCATAAATCATGTCGCTGATTAGAAGCCCACCAAGTCTATGCAAGTCCCATAGGGAGATGGACATTTATCCAGATATGGTGTGAAGAGTGTTGGTGGTAGGACATCAACTCTCACAAAAGGTGCACAATACATGCATGTCGCAAATGTAGGAATAAAGCGAAGCATACACTGCCTGGTATAAGGCACATCTCCGCAGGAGCACCTCAAAACACAATAGCACGTGCTTTGTCCATTCCCAGTACAAGGGAATGTAGCCAAAATCTCCATAAAGAAGCATGTTCAGGCCCCATATGGATTGCCCGGATATAATGGGGCGCCCGAGCATAGGAAATTTGGTGAGTAGGCTGAATATGTTGTGATACACCCTCTGCAAGAAGTGCCAACTGAATCATCCTCCGCATCTTTTTCCACTCGGATGGAAAACTTAGAAGGAAAAGACGATGACTCTATAGCAGGTGCTTGATTGGCCTTCGGCCTCCTCAAAGAATGGTAGACCCGGAAGCAACTCCCTGACTGGGGTTTATCGTTCACCTTATCCACGAAGGAAAGAAAAGTTTGCTATCATGCTAAAATTTCTTAAGATGCACCATGATAAATCACCTTAAAATAGAAGAAAACACAAAGTTAGTTTCTTTTTAAAGAAGAAAATCAGCAAACAAAACGGCATCCAGGAAAAACAAATAATAAAGAAGGGAGAAGCGTGATGGAAAATCAATAAAAATATTGGGTTTCAACCACCCAGCTGCTTGTCGTTGCTCATACCACTTTCAGGCATGTAGGTTTCCGTTTTATGCACCAAAGGCCCAGCGACAACCATTTTGCAAGTGGTTCTTCAAGTCTTCATACGACTTTCAGTTGTGTAGGTTTTTGTTTTAGGCACCAAAGGTGATGGAGATCTCTCCATGCCCCTTCATTTCCAGACCCAAATCAGTCAAGGTAATCTTATTTTGAAGGCCTTAAGTTGAATAAATCATCCTCATTTTGTCTAAGAAGCAAAGCAGCAGGTCACGGGTTGATTCCAACAGCAAACTTGGTTTTGGAAAGCTTAATTACTTAGGCCTCTTTGACGTTTAAGTATAATATTTTGCATTGGGATTGAAGTTCAAGAATTCAGCTTTCCAGTAAAACAAGTTTCATCTCATTTGGAATTCATTTTCCCATTCAAATCAGCCATTAAATGCAAGCTATACAATCTGCCTGGTTCAGCTAGAATGTACCCGGTATTGGGTATATAATTTCTTGAGCTTAATTATGGTTTAAGTCTTAGATTTTTACATTTTTGGGTTCCCCTAGATGTTACCTTTTAGGTCCAAGGAATAAAAATTGATCATGCTCAGTTGACATGAAGAAATCAAGTCATTTCATCAAGCCTGTCAGTTTTGGTCCAAATCTGCATAGTAAAATATTTTAGCAAAAATCTTCTACTTAAACATGATTTAGCCTTGATTTCTTTATAAGGGGGTTTGTACACACCCTAAGGTCCCCCCCCCTATGGCTTGAAATCAAAATCATACTCACTTTTGATTGGTGGAAACAAGGTCAGAAAATCGGGTAGAAAACTGCCTAGTGAACCTGGTTGAAGCATGATGTGTTTTTCCTTCTCAAGCGGGTTTTCCTAGTTGCTTGGTTGCTTGCCTACATCATACCACGTCCAAGGCTGCTAGAAACACCATGATTTGCTGTTGAAGAAGCTTTGAAACGTGTGAACCAATGAGAAAACAAAGGGGAAAACAACACCTTGCAACCTGATTGTATAGCCGAAAAGGAGAAGTACTTTACAGCTGCTATTATCTACATTTATTGATTAATGCTGTTGTATAAGCTTAGTTAAGGATGTATTAAGTTAATTATATCATTTGTTTTGCTTTCCTTAATGTTTTTTGATGTAATTAGCTTAAGTTAAGCAAGCTTGTATTCTGATTTGTACTAAGCGCATGGATTAGCTTAGTTAATCCATTTCCTTCCTAGGGAGGAAACCTCTAGCTACTAGCTTAGTTGTTTAGGTGCATGCCTGGCTCTATGTTAAGGGGAGTCATGGCCTTTTGTAAGGAATATACTTTGATGTTGAATGAAAAACTAGAATTGAGAGCATTGTGCTTTCGTTTCCTTAAACACTTCACTTGCTTATCCTTAATTAGGTCAATTAAGGTGGTGACCAAGTAAGTCTTAACTCTAAATTAGGTGGTGTTTCTGTATCTTAATTGAGGCTAAGGGCCCTAAACTCAAGCTTAGTTGTGATATCTGTATCTAGGTAAGAGTTTAGTTCTACCTACATTAGTCTTTGGTGGTGATTTCTGTATCCAAAGATTAGTTTAGTATCTATCCTTTCTTTTCCTTTTCCCATTTAGAATTCCTTGATTCGAAATTCCATCCCTTTCCTTACGTTTTTGCTGCCTCACAACCAGCTTATAACATACCATTCCTTTGAGCTTGGCTTGATTGTACTCTCTCTTGGTTTTAAGCTTTTGCTCTTGAATTTAGTTTTAACATAGACCCTCGGGAGATACATCAAAAGGCCTAGCGGCGAACCATTTCGCAAATGGTTTTTCAAGTCTTCATACCACTTTCAGGTGTGTGGGTTTCCGTTCTAGGTACCAAAAGGGCCAGTGGCAAACCATTTCGTAAGTGGTTCTTTCAGTCCTTATACCACTTTTAGGCAAGTGGCTTTCCGTTGTAGGCCTCAAAAGGCTTAGTGAAAAATCATTTCACAAGTGGTTCTTCAAATGACTTCTCAACCTGCACAAGCAACAATACAAACGCAACAAAAAAAAGAAGGGTCTTGGCATACAAAAAAAAAAAAAAAACACAAGCACAAGCGACAAAAAAGTGATCTTTCAACAAGTAAGCATGACATTGTGCCGATAATAAATTCCACCTTTCAACAAATAAACATGCTATTGCGACACGAGAAAATGCGACAATAAATGAATGTGACATTACGATGGCACAAGTAGGCATGAGAAGACTTTTCAGGCTAATAAAGTGGCTTCGTTTGGACTCATTTCGGCCAAAGTTACTACCTTTATTGCTTATGGTCGTCAAAAAATGGCAACCCCTTCAAGACTCAACATTGCAAATTTCAATAAAAGGTCAAGTCACAAGCAACCTATGACTCAATGAGCATGAAAAATTCTTAATTTCTACACATAACTTGGCCACAAAAAATGAAATTTTTTGCCTTTACCCCTAAAGATTGGTACTTTGATTTATTCAAACTACTCAATCCCAAAAATTAGCAATTTCCATCTCTTGTTTTAATCCCCCTTACTAGCCTTTGGTTTCACTCTCTCTCTCTATTCCTCACACACATGCCCAGATTATTGCCCACACACAAGCTCAAAATTAATATCCATATTGTTGCTTCACTTTCTCTCTCTTCAATCCACCCAACCACGCTGGGAAAAAACATGAAGTGTAGTAGAGACAGAACAAAAAGAATGGAGGACAAAGGTGTCACCTTTCCTTTGCAAAAAGTGGTGAAATCTTAGAGTTCAACACCAAATCGGTCGTTCGAATGGGCTAAATGTCTGAGGCAACAACTGCACGATCAAAGATGATGGGATTTCCTTCAAACACCTAGCAACCAGATTCATTTCCCACGCTGAAAAATGGGTAATCAGTGACCTCGAATCGTCTAATGGGTTGAAAACTGTGGTGCAAGGGTTGAACTTTTGGAGTTCTCCACCATGGAACACCAGTAGCAACGGTAGCAGTGTGGAGGGGCCTGGGCGATAGGTTCTCGGGATTTTGGGTTGTAGTTAGAGAACAAGAAAATGGCATGGAATGTCACTCAAAAACAAAAAAAAAATGAACTGATGCCTCAACGGAAGTAAATATTTTTTGTCTTTTGTATGAAATTTGATACCTTTGATCAATTACTGAGAGCCAAGCCACACAAATGGAAATTTGGGCAGTACAAGTGTCAAGCTTTGGGGGGTGCTTTCACAAAAAAAAAGGAGAATAGCAGTAGCGGCTTGGACATGCTTTGGTCATGGGTTTCGGTCTTCAGGTGTCGAGCAGTAGAGGAGGAAGAAAGGTGAATAGGAAGGTCACGTGACCTGCATGTGCTCGGTTTAGTGAAATCAACAGCAAGCGGGGCTCTTGGTCAAAGACAGACAAAAAAAAGAGAACCCTGTCCAAGCCATGCCCAAAAGAAAAATAAGGTGGAAAACCGGGCCAGCCCATACAAGGAAAAGGAAGGAAAAGGGAAGCAAAGCCTAGCCCAGCCCACGTGAAGGCAAGAAGAAAAAAAAAATGACAAGGAAAAAGCAAGCTGGGCCTGGGCCATAAAAGAAGGAAAAAAAGGAAGCAAGCGTGGCCTGGCTCGTGCCAGAAGAAGGAAAGAAGCAGCAGTCTCGTGCAAGGCATGAGGTTCTTAAGTGAAATGCAGCTGGGCTCTGGGCTACGGAAGAAGGACAGGTCGAGCCCACCCGTGAGAAAAGGACAGAAGAAAAAATCCAGGCCCCTTTGGCTAAAAAAAAAAAGAGAAACAAAAAGGGTGGCAGGTAGGTCATGTTTAGAAGCAGTACCACCCCAAAATGAGAAGAGAGGCTGATGTTAGATAAAAGAAAAAAAAAATACAAGAAGAGAGTCGAGAACTCGATCACGCCTATACGACAACAGTCTCGTACGTAACCCTGTCTCTCGGGGGCAATTTGTAGGCACCAAAATATTTATGTGTCGTACCAAAAATAAAATAAATTAAATTAATTTGGCCAACCCTTTTAATTAATTTGATCAGGCCCAAAAGACTCTCAAGTAAGTTAGGTCCAAAAGACTCTTTAACTCAAGCCCAAATTAAGGTTCAAGAATCGACTTCCAAGTCAAGTCACGACCTAAACCCGAACGACTTCCAAGTCAAGGCTCAGCCCAAGCCCGAGAGATTCCCAAGTCAAAGTCAAAACAAATGACTTTTAAGTCAAAGCAACACAGGATGAGGCCTAATTGAAAGGCCCAAAACCCAAGTTAAAGCCTATTTTGACTTTTAAGGAGGTGAGGGAAGCTTTCCTATAAATAGGACCCTACTCTCCCTGATTAAGGGATTCGAAAATCTATCCAGGAGGAGATAGAATCAGAGGATCATACACATTGTGTTCATAGATATTGTACTCAAACATTCAAATCAATACAAATATTCAATCTTGTATCCGTATTCTTGTCTAATTTATTTTAAACTTAAAATTTGTGTTTACAGTAGTACAACTCAAGTTTTGTACCAAGTTAAATGGTAGATGAAAGACTCAAAAAGAGAAAAAAACGTATTAAGCATAGCACGATTCTACCAAAGTTGAAAACTTTTTTAACTATCATATTGACTTATTTAAGCCGTTGATTTCATAGGACCTAATCCAAATCTTTGATTTCTTTTACCAACTACCTGCCGAGCTGGTTAACGTGAAGGAAAAATTGTATCTTTCCTATCTTTTGTACCCCTTCTTCCACACAGTTATTCTTATGTATTTTTTTTCCTTTCCTGGGCCCCCTAAAAGATGTTGAGAAAAGTTGAGTACCAAGATATTATTCATATGCTTTTGCTTCGTTAATGGCGGAGCTAGTTTATCACATATGGGTTCGTGCTAAGATATGAGTGTCGTTTGTTATTTAAAGCAAACTTTCTTTGCTTTTGCTTCTCTCCTCCATTTCCACAATTAATGTTGGAGATGAAACTTAGTCTACAGTGTATATACTCTTCAATTACTTCGCTCTAATATGTGTTAAATTCCATGTTTTTCAATTAGTTTATAGCAATATCTCCTTTTAATCCCCCTATCATTATTGTTCCATTGTCATCTTCTTGTATTGTCATCTTCTTCTACAGATAAACAAACTTAAATTAATTATAAGACATCAAAGTATTAAATATTGATGTTTGAGTTGCCCTGAATTCATTTGGATATTACAAATGAATTGAATGGAGATATTTAGAGAGAGAATTTTTGTTTTCAATCTCCTTTGCCTTCAATCCTTCATGAGAACTATCAATTTTGCCTTTAGTTAGTTTAATGGCCCATGGACTTGAGTCGAGGGGGGGTCACACACCCCATGGCTACCAAAATCCGCAGTGATGAGTTAGGCTCTGGGCTTGAAAGTGCTGCAGACCTCTTCCTACTATAGTAGATGTGAGAAATAGGTAGAAAAATAAAATAGAGGGGAGAGAATCACTAGGGTCTGGGAGGCATAGAAAGATAGTGGGAGACTCGTGGGATAGTGGGTGGCTCACAAAAACTACCGGTTATAACGGGTTGGTAAAAATCATAGCCAGCAACGGTTTAGATTTGTCAAGACAAAATGAAGGGTGATTATAATTTTTAATTACTATAGTTAAATAAAATTTCAACCATGGTAGAATCATCGTTAAGCATAATGATTGAAAGTATTGTAGAATAAAATGAGATTTTTCATGACAGAAATGTTAATTACATCATAACTAAAAGACATAATAAATAAATAAAAAAGATACTCTGATCCTATCATTTAAACTCCTCATCTTCGGTGTAATGCGCCCACTGTACCTGTGTCACTATTCATCTTCATAATTTATGTTACAACTAATAAACCCAATGAATGCGTTACCGTCATCCCGAAGGACAAGGCTCTAAACACCATGACTGGATATAACATGGATCACTTATATACATCCTCAAACTTCATCCAATCATATATAAGTAATGACTAACTAACTTAAATTTTTTATCACCATAAACTTACATCACTGTCGACTGAAGTGCTTATCCAATGGTCTCCACATAATATGAACAACAACCACTATAAACCCGACCAATGTTTCAAGGTTATTTTACAATACAATAATGTATGTACTGAGCTTCGGCTCACCATTCGAAATGTTTTCATGTTTTGTTTTAGGCATGCCCATGATTTGCTTTTTGCTTTATTCTACCAAGCTAGTTGAAGAAATCGAAGGTCCAAGGACATCTGGATGGGTTCATAGTGGTGATTGTTCATATTATATGAAGACCATTGGATAAGCACTTCAGTAGACAGTGATGTAAGTTTATGGTGATGTAAACTTTAAGTTAGCTAGTCATTAGTTGTATATGATTGGATGAGGTTTGAGGATGCATATAAGTGACCCATGTTATATCCAGTCATGGTGTATAGATCCTTGTCCTTCAGGACAGCGGTAACCCCCCATTCATTGGGTTTATCAATTGCTCCCACTAAACTTGTGGGTTATGGGGACGTTACATTCGGCATCCCTAGTTTGATAAATAAATGATGATACTTCCATTCGAACTCAAAGGAATTATAGAATCAGTCCTCTATCTTTCTTGCATAAGAAAAATAGATATCATTACACCATAAATTTAATATCAATACACCAGAAATTACTAACTTTTTATTTAATATATAGAAAACAAAAATTGATGACAATAACCTGATTAGACGAAATTATTATCCTTAATTACAAAGAGATATACCTAGCAATATATATGAAATATATGGGCTAAACCGTATTTTCTAGTGTTACAAATCCACACATAAGAGCATCAGGGAAATAACCAATACCTAATACTGTACCTTATATATTCTTGTTTTGTGCCATTAACCAAACACACCTTTCATTGACTAATATATATGCTGCTCGTGTCCTTTCAAACAAAGTTGTTACAATGACCTAAGTTACCCAACAGTTCAAAACATTAGACCTTAATTTTTCGAAAAGAAAAAGAAAAGAAAAGGGTCAGAAAACAATAACATGCTTATACTTGTACCAAAAACTAACAAATCGACCATAAGCATGATAAAATTTCAACACTGTCACTCATACAAAACGCATAATATGAAATAGGTAGCACCAATGGATCGTACTCCTGAATGGGGGAAACAATGTGATTGAGGCCCTATTCCTTTTGTGGTTTAATAGAGCCAACCAACCCCTTCCCACTCTCACCCATTTCTTCCCCCTTCCCACTCCTTCCCACACTTTAAAAAAAATACTAATCCTCCCTACTCTCACCTACTCTCACATAATCCTTCCCACTCCTATATATAACTACTATTTTTCATATTTTGAAAACTTTTATAATTTATGTAATTTTGTGTAAAAATAGTTTGATAACGATTATGAAAAGCTTTATTTATTTTTCAGATGTTATGAAAATATTTGTTAGTCGTATCGCAAATTATAGATGGTGTAATTTTTGTTATATATATTGAAGGAATAATAATTTTTTTCCTGCTTTGTTAAGCAAATATTAGTTTTTTATGACTGATCGATATTTTGGGTTTGATTCTGTATATGGAAGAGATGCTTATATATATATATATATATATATATATATATTGTGTTGGTTACGAAATATTTGTTGTAGGTTACCAAAGCGCGGATGGCTGTTGTTGTATGTGTAACAGATTTATTTTTCGTTCAACGTAATTCGTGACAGAAATTGCATATGTTTTTCCTGGCATAATAAAGGAATGAGTAAATTTTTTTGGCATTGTTTGTAATTCATGACAGGAAGTACAGATGTATTGTACGTGTATTTTGAGCAGATTCTTTTTCCGTGTACGTTAGTAATAAAATATTGGAAGTTCTTCACACAAATTACAGATAATTGTTTTCCATATAGTGAGGCGCTGTTCTTTTCGTTCAGAAATATGGGTTGGTAAATTGGTGAAGTTGGTTAAGATTGATAGAAGTGGGTTGAAGTGGGTATTTTTTTTTGTTGAAGTGGGTATTTTTTTGTTGAAGTGAGTTAAAGTTGGTTGAAATTGGTTGAAGTGGGTTGAATTTTTTTTGTATGATGAGTAGAAGTTGGTAAAAATAGTGAAAAGTGAGTTGAAGTTGGTTGAAGCGGGTTGAAATTGGTATTTTTTTTATTGAAGATCATGAAGTGGGTTGATATGGGTTGAAGTTGGTTGAGATTGGTAAGTTTGGATTTACCAACAAAAAGAACAAGGCCTGAACATATGTGTATTTTTTTATTGTTCGTATTTGATTAATAAATGAAAAAAAATAAATCTGCAATGTGTTTTACGAATAACGAAAATTATAAATTTTTTAGGGGTAAAAATGGCCATGAAACAATATTTTGTACTCGAATCAGCACATAAAAATATTCTTTTAGTCTAAAATTTTTTTCATCATCGGTAATTACTATCATAAATAAAAGATTACAATAGAAAACAAAATACATAACCTAAATCAACTCTTCTACAATCCTACTTCATTCAACTCCTTCCCACTCATTTCCACTCCCGCCCACTCATCCCTCCCCTTCCCATTTCCCCCCACTCCTACCTTCTCATTTCCCCCCTTTTCGTTCTCACTCATTTTACACCTATAATTTCCCAGCGAAAAGAAAAGGGCCTCAACATATTTTGCAAGCCCACAACCTGTGGGTTTCTCATTGCTACCCACATATTGATGTTTTAGTTACACGTTCAGGTGGAGTTGTACACGTATTTCGCTTCTATATGATCTTCAGCAAAGCCTATATCATACTCTTAGGAGCACATATTTTTATAAGTCACATCAGTGCCACATATAAAAATGTATCTATATGACAAATATACATTGGACAAATATGTATACTTTATAAGTGAGAGTATATACTCTCAGGTGTATGATATATATTACCGATCTTCCGAGACTTCTTGGGATATGCAAAACTGTAATGACACCAAGCTGATTTATATTGACCCAAATTGCTCAAGTGAAAAGAATGCAAGCGGAGAGAGATATTTAGAGAAGTGAATAAGTCGTGGATATCATGCTCAAATGATCCCATATAAATGCCCTCATACAAGAAACAACCACCTCGTTGAAAACTTGCCATGACATATAGAAAATAAATCGATGTACATTAAACCAATGTCCATGGGTGTTTTTCTAAAAAAAATAATGATGCCTCTAATATCTTAATATAAAACCATATCCTAATCTCTTAATATCTAAAACCATATCCAAAGACTCTGAATGCCTTACACGCGTCAGTTGTCATAAGATTTTCTCTAGAATTGCAATATGAAAAGAAGCAAAAATCTGAAACATTTCCCAGTGAAAGACTGAAATAACATAAGATAATCAATAAATAACCCTTCTACACAAATAAGGGGTCCATCTACCTAGACAGGTAGACTACTGTACTCCTCCCCCCCGAATAAAAGGAACCCCAATATTCGTCATCTTTTGTTGGTTCGTGACCTTGGTTCGCATCATAAATATCTTAGTTAAGTCCGTCATAGTATAGTATTGTTCGCGTACAATTCGACCTCTTGTCATAAAGCCTACTCACGATACTGATAGAGAAGAGGGCAAACGGTGGCAAATTGGAAATAGACCAAACTTTGTCTCAATGCCCAACAAAAGGAAAAAATTGAGTGACTAATAAAGAAAATTAAAAATGTACAGCTATTTACCCAACGGGTAAAGATCATTAGGGCTACTTGTCAATGCCCATAGAAAGTTTGTACCTTTCAAATATGGGCGGAGCTACATTCAGGTAAGAGGATCAATTGAACCCCAGTTTTTTGAAAAAAAAAATTAAATATGGTATATTTTTGTGGATAAAAAAAATAGATATATATTAATTAGTTCATATATATTTTGCAAATGTGTGCTTAGAAGGATGGTCGACTACTCTTTACTTGTTTCAAGGGGTCACAGGTTTGACTCCCATCACTCTCCTTCTGCGCGGTGCCTTGTATGTTCTTTGTTTTTAGGTTTGTCCCATTTATTTTCCTAATTTCTGCTTCTCAACTCTCTAATCTTGCTTTGCTTTCTTCCTCAGACGCTCTCTTTCTCTCTCTGCCCAGCCCACTGTCCACGCACACTCTCTCTCACTCTCTGTAGTCTGCCCAACCCAGTCGGCGACCGGCCGACGCCGCCACTTGTGCCGGTAGCCGCCTCCACTCCTCCTCAACTCTCCTCCTAACTCTTAAGTTTCAAATCCCAATTTGAGATAACTCCCAAAAATTCTCGCCCCCCTTGCTTTGAATCTTGACTCTACCCCTGCCCCAATATGAACCAAGTTTCCTTTCGATCCTTAATCAACTCCCTGCACCCATTTCTCTTAATATATGTTGCCTCACCACTGAATTGCTCCCGATAATAATCATCAAAAACGGGTTTTTCTAAAATCTATATAGAAAAAGTAGTTGGGTTTTTGTAATGGTTTCTATCGTTTGTGTGACTCTTTTCTACTGATCATCTTTAATTATGAATTTTTGACATTACAAAGCCAAAACCAAATTGAAGGCAAAAGAGAAGAGAGAGAATGGGGAGAGAAAATATCGAGATTCTAATGTACCGACAACATTATTAGATCAAAAAAATTAGAAGAAAACCTTGCCCATTAGGAGGATATACCTTCGTACAATCGCCATCGAACTAGTTGCCTAGGATGGAGATTGGCATAAGATCGCAGTAGGTGATATACCTTCGTACAATCGCCATCGAACTAGTGGCCTAGGATGGAGATTGGCATAAGATCGCAGTTGGTGATGTAGACATTTGATCTTTATTTCCATTTGGATCATTACTAGAATTTGCAATATTGTTGTCAGCATTTTTTCGATCATACACCTGCAATTTTGGTAATTGCAGAGCCACAATCTGACGAAACTCCAATCTCCCATTTCACATATCCTCCCCAACATCACAAAATCCACTACGCCCCGCTCATTCTATTAATATATCGAAAACAAAAATTGATGAGAGTAACTTGAATAAATTAAATTATTATCCTTAATGACAAATAGATGTACTTAGCAATATATACAAATATGGGCTACACAAAATTGAAATAGAAAGAACTTGAGGCAAGAATGATTAAAGGCATGGAGAAGGCCAGCATGTGCAACGACATGAACCGTCATTTATTGCTCAATTAAAATCCTAAAAATTCTGAGTTCCTTACTGGGGAAACAATCGAACTAAATTGAAATTAGAACAAAAAAATTCAAGCCAAGAGTGATTGAAGTTCAAGGAGAATATTCTGTCTTTTTCTTGGATGTGATCTCCGTCCTTTGGACTCATCATTGAAGATAGAGATGGATATCCATTGCCTTTTGAGTTTTTACTGGAGAAACAAGTACAAAACATTTGACATGTTCAAAAACTGATAAGTGTTTGATTCTTTAAAAAAAGGCGAAAAATGAAGTAGGTGTCTAAAATTCACACCAAAATTTATAGATTGAAATCTAAAATAAAAAGTCATCAGTCAAACTCATACCTCAGCCGTAATTAACTTCTTCCAATGTATCCGTAATCTCCAATATGGGGAGAGGAAAAAACAATGTGAGCGGTGGTCAGCAATGAGAAACACAGGAAAGTGAAATTATTGTGTTCAAACCTAGAAAAGTTGTCATTTAGTAATTTCCAACATGGAACAAAAAAGGGAAAATTCTAACGAAATTAAACCTTTGTCTTATTTCTTCTTCTAAAATTACAACCCACCCGCATAGGGTGCATTAGTTCTTGGCATTTCTAGTACCAACGCACTGTTTGAAATATTATTTAAGATAGTCAGACCAAACTGAAGAACACAGCTGTATTAAAAAAAAAACTTCTAAATTTTTTCTTACTTAAAAATATAAAAGATAACATTTGGGAATGGATTGCTAGATATCTAAACGAAGAAACAAACTGCAAAAGAATAAAAGAAAAAAAATATCAGACATATAAAAAATGATCACCAAAGTATATTTACGGAAGTGGCCAAACATGCTGACAAGGTGGTGGCTGAAACAAAGAACGAGAAGGAGATCAGAGCAAGCACACCAAAGGATATCACATAAATTACGTCACAAATCATAAACTGAGAAACAAAGAAAATATCTGGGATCTTGATTTCATGGTCACGTACTACAGGAAAACCATTTTTTTAACTTTTGGGGGATTGGACATCTAAGTCTTCAGCTCTCAAATAAAAGCCTTTAAATTTCGCATAGTGGACTAAATAACCCCACCCATACAAAAAGAGAGAGAGAGAGAGACTGACCTGCACAGTCATCAGTTGGTGGGCCCCTTCTCTCAAATTTCATCTATTCCTTTGTAAACCTAACACCACCATCACCATCACACCAACAACAGCCTTTTAGTGTAGATCTCACTTGCAGAAGGTTTAAAAAAAAATCAAATATAAGCGGTCTTACCTTTGCAGGTATCACTACTCATAGGGAGTTCGATTCCAATAAACTCACAAAAAACAGTTTGAGAAAAACATTTTGCACTTGAAAATCCTCTGGTAAAATAAAATAAATAGCATATGGTAGGTAATAAATAAACAAACAAACAAATAAATAAAAACGGGATGCACAACACAATCATCAAGTCGCTTAATAAACGAAAGAAGTATACAGCAAGACTGGCAGTACATGACAAGTGACAGCCAACTCCAAGCATCAACTCTTTATGCGCCTTACCTAAAGTTTGTAACCTTAATCCTATATCTCCATATTTCCTATCATGGGCCATGGAATTGCTAACTCATAGGTACCTAAGTTCTATGGTAAGTATTTTTAGGCCCATGTCTTTTTGAAAGTAATTCTGAGGTATCTTATGTTTCCAAACAATATATTGTTAGGTCCTTTTTATTATTATTTTGGCCCAAAACTTTTAAAAATTTTCAAATTTGACCCGAATGGGGTTCAAAATGAAAATACTTAAAACTTATGGGCTTTTTTGGAAAATATGTTTGTTTTCAATTATTAAACTTCTTATAAGGACTTTACTGGTACTAATTATCACAATCTACTATTTATATTATATATGTTATATTTCTGTGATTAGAGGTCCACCATGCTTGGTAGAATAATTAAAGCTTAATTAGAGAGTTTCGATCATTACTTGAACTTAGCTGGTGTTGGACTCTAGCGTTCCTCTAGCTTCCAATTTACAAAGATTGCTAATCTCTACCACACATTCTTTAGATCAGACACAACACAGATCCGTTTCGTTTCCTACCTCGGACCGTAATTACTAATCAAGTTTTTTTATAGTTTAAAGGATAGTGGAACTTTAATCAAGAAATTATAATGTTTAAGACATAAGGTTCGATTGAATAACGTTTCCTACCAGGAAGCTTCTTTTATTGAAAGTTTGGAACTAGAAATATTACAATGGAACGACTAAAGGGGGACTTGAGCGACTAAAATCATTAGAGATGCTTGCTCATAGAAAAATGGCGAATTCTGACTTCTCTTTTGTTCAAGTATGCTCAAATGACAGTGTCCCTTCTTAGCCTTTACCCTCTCCTTTTATAAAGGAGATGGAATGCATAAGTTGCCCTAACGGCTACAACGTACACTGATATTTTCACATAGCTACAACTGTTTTCACATGGATACAATAGATAATATTATTTTACGGACTTGAGTGTTGACAAAATAGTACAATAATGGAGCAACAACTTTTCAGAACCTTTAATGTTGGCATGATTAGTCATCCGTGTTGAGTTTCTACATGCCATCATCTCCAATAATGTCTTTCAGTCCGTCATTATCCAAACAATAATCAAAATCTTCATCAAGTTGAAGAAGCTCTGAATCCCATTTTTCAAATAATTTATGAAGATATCTCTTTTCTTTTTCTGACAAGAATGTTCCAGCTCCAACATCAAAGAGATAATCAAAGACATCTTCTGAAGTAGTTCCCTTTACCTTCATATATTTCTTGAACTCGTTATGATAAACGAAAGTAGTGTTCCCGCAATACATTAGCATTCTTCCTTATGTCCAATTAATGCCTATATTTGATGATAAATGTTGTAAAATCCGATGGCTCTTGCTAAAATAGGATCACTAACTAATTCTTATTGTTCTAGAAACCATTATTGTCATTAATCATTGGGATCATTCAAAATCAACTATTTGAGCAAGATAATGGGTTGGTTTAGCTTTTCCATTTTCATACTCAATCACTGCACAATATAACTCCACATATAGGCATCTATTGTATGAAATTTTGTTGGACCATCAGGAGATGTGGGAATCCAATGGATACTTCTGAACGTGCAATGTTGAAATTTACTTAGTCTTGAGAAAAATGGGTACTTTGGATCTAGAATTTCAATGAGGTAGACTACAATTTTATATTCCCACGCTTTCACGATGGGGTCATTTGGATATGCTGAATTTGCTACAAAATTAACACCACCAACTTGAGATATATTAGGAAAGTAGATTGTAGTACTCCATGATTCCTAAATATTATAGGAATAATTATGATAGTATTTGATGCAGGCTGCATACTATTCGTTGAACCATTTTTCTTGGACATAAGAACTTTTTTTTTCTTGGATATCCTAGTGAGTATATGCCATTTGTTTGACTCAGATAATAGTATTGATATTTAATAAAGTAATCTTTGAAAATGTGTTATCTTTATCCCAAAATTTTAAAGGATTATTATAGCACAGTTCTGTGTATAATTGCTCTTGTTGTTCAACAATCTGACCTTTAATAGATAACTCTAGTAGTGAGATCATCAGTACTATCTCACGTTGTGCATTGCCTTTTCACCACGCTGGTTGCGTGTGAATTCAATCTTCTGATAAGTGTAAGCCTTACTTTATTTTGCAATAAGAATTGAATGGCCGTTAATTGTAAATATTATTTGGTTTATGTTCTGTGTGCATGGAGAATATAGTCTCTGAAAATTATTTCTTTTAATCATATCATGAGAGGGTTGATCAATAGCCCATAGAGCTAGTATAGTGCATTAGACTCCTCCTAATTCTATGAATAACCCTTCTATGGCTTATTTGTGGCTCATAATATTATTATCAGCTATCCTTACTTAAAAAGGATTCTTCACTTTTTACCACATATAGTTTCGAAATAAATATCTTTTCCAAAGCATATAGAACAACCACTATCTAAGTAGACACACAATTCATATTTATTATATCCCTCTAAAAATACATTTATTAGGATATAGATGCTATTAGGATTTGTATTGGTGACTTCATAGCATATCTCCATAGCCATATTTTTGACTAATTCATCTTCATAAATTGGCTCACTAATAGTTCTTGTTTTGTACCTAATGACTTTTTATCTAGACTCATACTTTGGTATACACTGTGTCTTGTGAGTTCAAAACTCATTCCACTCATTTGACTAGTCATACTAATTGTATCATCTTCTTTAAGCTATTCTTTATCGAATGAAGACCCTTCTTGCCATTCTGATCTTGCATTAATGCTTCTTAATAATTGAGGTTTGATAGTAATTTTACCATTCTCATCAATTTTTATCACATTTTTCTTATTGATTTTTGTAGCATTGACAAAGTTAGATATCCATGACCTATCAATCTTTATCTCTTGCTGGTTGGACTTTATTCTTTTAATTTTCTACATTGGAGAGGACTCCCAATTTTTTCTGTCTCTATAATTGTTACTTTAGTCTTTGGATCTTTAGTATTGTCTAATTTATAGATAATTTTTCAAAATATCCTTAGTGGATAACCTCCTCTTTTCGTTTACCTTAAGAGATAGGAAGTTTTTAGCAAACTCATCTTTTAGACTCACACAATATCCAAGTTAACAATTAAATCCTACTGATTCATTACATAAATTAGTCTTAATTCCTATGATAATTTGATTATTAAAATTTGGTATGCCTGATATCATAGAGTAGAGCATAAAGATCAATATCTTTGCCATAATACTGCACTGGAGTAATTTAAACTTTGACATTTCCAACATAGATAGACCTATACTTTCTATCTTTGTTATGCTTAAGGATGTTTTCCCAATTGATGAGATTAACTTCTTCCACATCACACTCACGATCTTTTATTTCTAGATCTCCTTCCATCATTTCACATACATACTCTTTAATTGAAAGATGGATTTTTTATAGATCATATCTTTCTAAATTATAAAAGGGACCCAATCTCCTTTGACTTCTTAGTTCTCATTATCCACAACAAATTCTTCTCCTTGAAGGTCACCAAGAATAAAGGAACTACTTTCCATCATATGACTAGTCTCTTCATATTCGTCTTTTAGTACAATCTCAATAATTCCCTTGTTTTTCAGGGTTAGGTCTAGTGCTTCTTCTTCGTTAAACTCAAAATAATCTAGACTACCTAATGTTTCAATAAGCTTGTTATTCTTTCTTTTTTTGCATTCGTTTGCGTAATGACCTACTTCTTCACATGCCCAACACTTACATTCCCGACAGGACAATAAAAGCCTTTCCTAAAAAATCTTCGGTTTTTAGGGCTTGGTTTGTTGTAATATTTTCTCTTATATTTCTCTCCCATTTACTTGTTAAAGCTCATCTTCATATAAAATTTCCTTTTTCTTCTTCTTTCAAATTTCTTTTCCCATTAGTGAGGAGAATCCCAATAGGCTAAAGACCGTTTTTGCATTTTCTTTTGTTTTTGGAGATCAAGGCATTGATCATTGATCCATTTTCTTAAGTAAGAGCTTTATGAACTAAGGATATCAATGACATCTGCCTTTTCAAGCCATGCAATGTACTTTTCATTAATGATGGAATTTATTGGCAATGTCAGTTTATCATAGAACATATCAAGATTAGTTTCATTATACTCAATTTTATAATAATATTGACTAAATTCAGCAATATAATTTTCCAAATATCTCATATCTCACAACTCTATGTTATTAATCTTTCTTTGTTATTCTGTACCTTTTTCTTCAGAATCAAGTTTAGCTATGATAAATTCAGTTTCGATTTCCTTACATAAATTTTTGAACATTGTAGTTGATGTTTCTATCATTCTTAATGCATTTTTACCATCCTTATTTAATGAATCATACCAGTCAGCTATCCTAGCAGAAAACCTATGTTCGGTGTAGTTTAGGAAATTTACAACATTCCATGTAGTATTTAGGTTGAGGGCACTATCATGTCTCTTTTCCAATGTTCAAATATTTTTTCTCTATTACAAGCTCCATCGATATTTAAGATATATTTAATTTGGCTAATTGGGGTAAGACTAATTTCTTCATAGGTCGTGGTTTTCCTTGGGATAAACCCAATGGAAAAATTTACCGCATGTCTCGCTGGAACGTACATATGCCTCATAAGATGAGTGTTTCTTTTATAAGGTTTACCGAATTCCTCAAGTTTAGGAATTACGTTGATAACTAGATTGGACTCAATTTCATCTGTGTTAAGCTCTTCTCCATTCTCATTAATCTCATCGTCAAATATCATTTTACCATATTTTTTCATCCAATTTTCTTCTAAATTCTTCTAAAGGTATAACATTAAGCTCCTCTAGTGTATTTAGGTTCATCTGTTGATATATTTTCTCTTCTAAGTGGACATTATTAGCCTTTGAATTTTCATCAAATATTACGTCGTATTTATCAACTATTGTGCCCATGATCATGTTTAATTCTTCTCGGTCTTGTTCTTTATCAAACATAGCCTATAATTCTTCAAGATTAAACTGCTTATACGTACTCCATATTCTTCTTCTTTTCTAATTTTTCAGATAATTTTTCAGTTTATTTTTCTCCTACTTCTTTTTGGATTTTTATATCGTGCATAGGAAATGAATTTTTATTTTTTGGGTTTTGGAAAGGATATTTATGCTGAAATGGAATACTAATACTTAAAGTATATTTTCCACTATGTCTAATCTCGTTAACTAAGGAAAGATTAATTAGAAATAGTTGCTTCTTAATCTCCTTAATTTTGATCTTAATTTTTGCTAATCCAGCTTTTAATTCCAAAACTATATGAGTGATATAGTTTAATTAAGGTGCTACTGAAGTGGTTCTTTTTGGTGAGTGAAAAACATATAAATAATTAGAAGCTGGACAATTAGGAGAATATTCAACCATTAAACATGATTACTTCAAGCATTAAACGCAGTTAATTAGACTAATTATCTTAATTATTTTTGGTCACGTGGCCCTGATACCAATTGAAGGAGGGTCCCATATATTGCTTATAAAAGAAATTACACATGCACAAAATAAAATTTTTGAAAGTAAGTTTTTAAGGATTTGGGTAAAATATGCAAATATGAAAAGTTATGGGTGATTCTATAAACTAAAATAGTAGCTTGGACTAGAAAATAGTTCGCATAAAATTTTGAGGGTCAGCTAGTTACCTCATAAGTCAAGTTACCTTATAATTAGTTTTAAAAACCGAAGGTCCTTAAAATAGTTTACACTAAACTGAAGGTACCTTTGTGTAATATATGCTGGGTCATATCCTCCATTAACCCTAAAGTCTTCAAATCGCTCGTAATCACCTCGCTCCAACTCTTCCTTGGTCTACTCGACCCCTTCTACATCCTAGAAGATTGATCTTCTCACATCTCTTCACTGGTGTATCCTCGCTCCTACTCCTTATATGACCAAACCATTTGAGCCTAGCTTCTCTCATCTTGTCCTCTATGGGTGACACTTCTACTTTGTCTTTAATCACATCATTTTTAATTCTATCCAATCTCATGTGGCCACACATCCAACGTAACATCCTCATCTATGCAACCGCCATCATCCGAACTTGGTACTTCTTGATAGGCTAACACTCCATGCCATAAAATAATGCCAGTCTAATAACTATACGGTAAACCCTCCCCTTTAATCTTAGTGAGATCCCCTTATCGCACAACACCCCTGAAACGTTCTTCCACTTTTGCCATCCTACCATTATTTGGTGGTTAATGTCTTCATCAATATCACTTCCTTCTTGAAATTCAGTTGATAATCAGAAAACACAAATCAAGATTAATAAAAACCATAAGGGATCTGAGGATTGTATGTTGTTACCAATCCCTCTCATGCCAATCATTGGACTTAAAAACTGATAATCCAAAATAAAAATATGGCTAGATAGAGGGGGAGGCAGAGCAACTTTTCACCAAAGCATGCACTAACATAAAAAAAGTGAATAAATTGAAAGACTACATAGAGATGAGAAATAGCTCCAAGTGCCAAACTAATGAATATGGTTGGAAATTTTGCTGAAAGTTACCATGCTTGCTCTCGGTGTGAAATGAAGAAATTAAAACCCAAGTACAAACTCATGCACAGAGCCATGGAGAAATTGTTGAGGATAAGAATGTATGAGTGCATATAAAAGATTTTTCCTTGAAAAACCTTAAATCATTCCCATGTCGACTACAGAGAGTGGATGCTAGAGTGGATTGGGAACATGGAAGAGTTGAGAACAAATGAGAGAGGAAGAGAGAGAAGACTATGGGCGTGCGTTAGTTACCAGGAGTGGAGGAGGAAACACGTCAATACTCAGGAGTAGTTTTTTCATTTTTTATTTTTTGTTTGTGAACACTCTTGAGTTAGTTATTAGACAGAGAGAGAAATGGAGACGTGCAAAATTAAGTGAACAGTTGTTTTTTTTCTTTAAAAACTAAAAATTTCCAGAACATTTAACATTTGGCATGCTACTATATAAGCAATCAATGGTGGTCACTTCTTGATGTTCCACAATTCACGCTCATTCAAGTCAAATTTTTTCTTCTTTTATTATAGTATAGATTTATGATATAGACAGAGAGAAGAAATGTTACTAGGTAACTGGGGTTGGGGGTAGGAGTAGCAGCGTGAGAAGTTGGGAGGGAAAGTTGAGATGAGGAAGTTAATTATGAAATATGTCATGTAACTAATTTGTCCTTACAATTTATGTACATATGAAAATTTTAACTATTTTATGTTTACAAAATGAGTAGTAAATGACTTGTTTTGTAATGAATTTTTTGAACTGGGGAAGGGAGGAGAGGGTGGGGAATGTGCATGTCAATATCCCAGTTGCTCAACAAAATGTCTATTAAGATATCAATTATTTGTATTATTTTATAAGGTAATTCTATTCCTATTAAAATGTATAATATTCTTACTAATATTTGGGAAGGAAAAATGGTAATATTATCCTATTTAAATTTAAAAAGAAATATATGTAATAAAAAGAGTTAAAATAAGTTAAAAGAGTAATGCATGCAAAAATTTGTTAATAGATATATTTGTGTTACGTTGATGCAAAGAGATTGCCAGTTAAGTCTATAATTAATATACTTGTATTTATTAACTAATGCAATTAATTTGTATAAAAGAGATACAATTGCTCTATTTACAAAGAAGAGTGAGGTACTTAATGCATACCGACTTGCCACATCAGAACTTTTGCTTTCTTTTAATCCATTCCTAGCTTCGACCAAGAGTACCACATCTGCCACAACTATTCCTCTGTTGTCGACCTCTCATCGGCAGGCCCAAAACATATTCTATTCCTATTAAAATGTATGTCTAGTTGCCAAACGATAATGTGGAGAGAGAGAGAGATTGAAGAAGGTGGGAAGGGAGAAACAAGAGAGAAAGAAGAAGCATATCGATAGATAACGAAGAAGGAAAAATGTCCAATAATGGAATGATCAAGGCTTCTGTGGGATTAAAAAATAAAAAAACAAAGTGTAATTAGTTGGTGCATTCAGTATACCACATGTTGGTATATTTAGAATTTTTTAAAAGAGATAATATAAAATTTTGAATGAAAGACATACAAATGAAGTGAAGGTTGACTTCAATTGATCTAGCGAAAACTTATAGGGGTTGCCATTATATGACAATCGTCAAAACTAAATAAATCTATACCATACATTAGTTATAGATTTGAATTGTTGATTTAATTTTGTCTTTAAATGAATAAATTTTTATTATAAAAATCATTTTACATTTACAAATATTGAGACAAAAATAACTTTTATAAGGCTTTTTTGGATATTAGTTAAACATTAATTCCCATGTTGACTATCTACTCATTAGTTTTCAATTTTTCTAGTGACTCATTCAAATTTTTTGGTGACCTATTAAAATTTTTCAGTGACATGCTCAAATTGGGCGAAGATACATTTAAACACTCTGGTGATTAGTCCATTGTTGGCCAAGGTCTACTGCTGGCAAAAATCTTTCCATCTCCCCTGCTCATCCCTCCATCTCTCTTTTTCATCTCTCTGGTGAAAGCGTTGCATTTTTTTCATCAGTTTCACTTTGCCGGCACGTCTCCTTATGGCTGAAAGCTGCAAATTTGTTAGCCGGTGACTTTTTTCGGTCCGTTGGTGCAATAGCTTAGTCTTTTTTTTAATCAAGTTATTTGTTTTGATTATTAATTTATGTGTAGTAGTTTTATAAATTTTCTCGTTGTATAGCGTTTCTTAGATTTAGCAGGATTAGTTGAAAATTTGGTAGTGTCGGGACTATGCGAAGTTAGTAAGGTTATGTTGGGTTATTTTACTTTCAAATCAACCAGGCTAGCACATTTGGACCAAGCTTTATTTGTAGGTTTAGGGAATTGAGTCAAAAAAAAAACTGAAGGGGGGGTGGGGTGGGGCTGGAGCCATTGTTCTGGGCAATGAATAGAAAGGGGAGGGGCTCTTCGACCCTTCTCCTTCACAGCCCCTATGCCCACCGAGCAAGAGAGAGATGGAATGAGCTCATGTCCACTGCCACCACCACCGCATGTTGTTGTCTGGTGGCTAGCTACTAGTTCGTCGCCGACAAAAAGGGCGTTAGGTGACTGGACCCGAATCCACCCTCAACACCACTGTTTTCACCGTCTGGAGAGAGAAAGGGAGAGTGAAAGTGGCTTAGCGCGGCCGGTGCCAACAACAGTGAGAGCCTATCAGCGGCTAGTGACTAGGCTATTTGGTAAATCGAGCCCTAAAGCGCGGAATTCGAGGTGAGTGGTTCTTAATCCCTTCAAACTATAATTAATTTCAAATATTCTTTTGCTACCTTGTTTAGTCTATGAAAGAGATATATGTATGGCTAGTATTGATGGAGTTTAACAGCAGTAAGAGGCTGCATGAGCTATTTAGGTTGCTACTAATTTGAATTAGAGGTACACTTTGGGATGGTGTTGCAATGAG
The DNA here is from genome assembly GCA_017589665.1 of Selenicereus undatus. Taxonomy (NCBI): domain Eukaryota; kingdom Viridiplantae; phylum Streptophyta; class Magnoliopsida; order Caryophyllales; family Cactaceae; genus Selenicereus; species Selenicereus undatus. The sequence goes on from JACYFF010019584.1 coordinate 40,737,535, forward strand.
GGAGACCGAGACATGAGTGTTGGAATTGGCATGATGAGTTATGAAGTCTCATTGTGATTGCTATGTTTGTGCTCAAACTTTTAATTGACTAGTAGATTATATTTATGGTGTCATTAGTTTGCTAGCCCACCTTTAGGTTTTTGTCAAAAGCATGCTTAGTGATTGCTATTGTCTATGTGTGCATGTGATGGTTAAGAGCAAGGCTGAAAATAGGGAGTGGCCGGCGGGCCCAACATAGGGGTTCAATGGAGAATCGAATCTGGGATCCGGGCAGTGGTTACCCCAGTTCAGCCCTGCATTTCTTTTAAATGGCTTATATATCGAGTGTATGAGTGTGTTATAGGTTGCAATCTTAATTGTTCAAGGTCGCTTGTGCGCTTAACAATCTCACACTAAATAAGTGGACTAAGAATTCAATCCGTTTGAAACTCACTTGATTCGCTTTAAACATGTCCAATCGTTTTTACATTGAAAACTTTTGAATGATTGAATTTCTCTTGTGGCTAGCTTGAGGGTCACTTGCCTTACTACATTGACCAAAGCAATGTCCCACTTAATAAGTAATGCGAGTTTTAAAGATTCCTTGATTGCTTCCAGAGGCTATTCAAGTGAGCTATCGATTTGGAAAACAATTTGAATTACAAATAAATATGTTTGAGACATACTGAAACGCTTGTGTGGATAAGTGTGTAAGTGATTTGCTTTGATATGACACGTGTTCCGAGATATGCGGTTAACTGTGACTACTAGACCATTTGTTTGACAAGAATGAGTTGTAATTAAATGCTATAGACTATTTTATAACTTATTTGACGCTTCATGCGAATGCATAGAGTCTTGCATGATGGTATGAACTATTTTACATTTAAACCAATGAAAAATCGAGATGTTTATGCATAATCGCAATTACTAGCTTTTTTAACAAGTTTTGACAACTGAATGGTCCTATGGCCGCTAATGCATTGGCAAGCATACTTAGCCTAAATGAGTGGTTTATGTTTTCAAAAGTTGCCTTGAAATCATTAAGGCTTTTTAACCCTCTTGAGAATGAAAATACCATTGTTTGTGATATAATGAAAATTTTGGTGTAAGTGTATGTACTTAAAGTGAGATGCATTTGAAACATTTTGGGTTAGGAGAATGGTGCTACATGTTTAGACAAATGTTTAAGGGGTAGACTCAGTGCGCTGGAACCCTAATTCCTAGAGAGTAGACCTAGAAGTAGGAACTCTAGAAGACCATGATAAGGGTAATGGCCCTCTGATTATAAGAGGCCCTAGGAATAATATGAAGGGCAAGTGTAGATCTCCCTTGAATAGCACAAATATGAGAATCTGATGCCTGATGAAATGATTTCGTACTTGTTATGTGATGTAACCTTCGCATTCGAGGACTATGGTAGTGCTACGATTTGGAAAAGTGCTTATACTCTTGAAAAGATCTTTTACTGAGTTCTAAATTATTTGCCAGTGAATAACGATTGTTTTATAAAGACTTTCTTTGATTTAAGCAATAGTTCTTGTCTTTTATACGCTTATTCCAATTTCTTACTAAAGCATCCCACTTGGTGATTTTAATTGAACTCCTGTATGATTTATGCTTATGTGTGAATTGAACGCTCTACTGTTCTCCATGCCTGATTTAGTGCATGAGTCAATTTTCTATTGAACCTGGTACTTGCTGTGTGATGTTTAGCAAGTGATTGTCACTACTAAGCCACCAGAGACATAGTTTAGGCAAGTTGAGTATGCTTGTGCATGAAATAGAAGGAAGGTACGGATACCATCGAGTCGGGAAGGTTATCGAGGTAATAACGAATATGGGAGACCCTACATAATTATTATATGACACCGTATATCAAATTGTGTGAATGCTACCTAATGTATTGTGTGCAACTGTTTTGTTTTATCAGGGTTGAGAATCATTTACTGAGCGTATAGTAGCTCATCCCCTCTCCATTCCCCTTTTCCCTAGGTTCTTGAGATGACAAGTAGAAGTCGGTTCAAGTAAGTCGAGATAGAGTCTCCTTGTTGCGCTAGAAATGGAATTATGTGTTTTGTACGTGGATTTATAAGTTTATTAACATATTGTGATGTATTTTAAGTTATTCAGTAAATGCAAGCCAATTGTAGTAATTCATATAATGCATATTGTCTAGAAGTCGCTCTAAATGGCCGTGTAGGCCGGCTGTTTCAATAGCCAGCTATTTGGCTTAGTTGACTTTAGCTATTATGGGATGTAAATTCAAGTGCTCTAGATGCGTGATCCATTGAGTTATATCTTTTACTTATCCCTTTTATTGAATTTTATACTTGGTGTACTCCGGTCATGTGGCCCATAGAGTTATGGTCTTCAGCACGTAGCCATCAAGCTTGTTTGGGTATTCTTTATGTTTCTATTGTTGCATGGACCAAATGCAAGGATTTAAGCCTAGAGTATAGTTAGTTTTTAGGCAAAACTCTGTCCGTTTTGTTCTAGGAGTTAAGAAGTCACTAACACTTCTAGCCCTAGGGGCAGGGGAATTACAGTTGGCTAATGCTGGTAGGTGGAGGCGACTTGATGTGAGCTCTAGGGGTTTGGTGATTGGTTGGATTTTATTTTTTTTTTAAATTAGGTTCTACATATACATCTAAGCAAAAGTAAGGCACAACAATACAAAAATATGAAAATGCCTTATAGTTGGGGTATCTTTATGAGCTATATTGGCTATAGGGTCTAATCTTTATACAACATTTTGTTTTCCAAATTTCAACTGCTCCATTATGTGTTTTTGGCAAGTTTATTTTCCGTTTTTTTCTTCCGTTTTTACGGTAACAAAATGGTTAATATAATAAATCAAATTTCTTTTATTTGATTTAGGATTAATTAATCTCGAATGACAACTTTACAAGGCTCCTTATATAAACCTTAGTGCTTTAATTATATAAACTCATGAAGCACTTGCAACTTATTCTCCACTAATTCCATGTGATCATGAACTTGATTAAATCTTACAATATGGATTCTTCAATGTAAAACTTCAGTAATCATTGTGAAAAAAAGGTTGACTAGGGAAGTTCAAACATTTTAATTTCAATTATTATATTTTTAATTTTTTTTATAAATGAGGTACCTCAACATGATTATTAATTTTGAATGTCGATCTTTTGAGTTTAATTGAAATCAAGTATGATACCAGTCATATGATTCTGCATACTTTATTTAATTTGAATGAAATTTTTTAGTGATAGTCTATTAATAATAATTGCATATGGCTTATTTTAAAGACTTTATCTTTGAATAAATTTGTTAGTGATATTCTTTGGTTATATTTTTTTTTCCTTGTAGATTAATGAGGTGATTTCGAGTGAGAATTACAATCACCCATCCAATTGTGCCAAAAAATTTGGGAAAATATATACTGAACTTGATATTTTTAAAAACATGATTTTTACCCAAGTTAATACTATTAAAAACACAATCTTCACTTTGAATTCAATGGGTTGGGTTATTTTAATCAACAAAAGAAAAAACTCAATAACATGGACGACAATTTGATCTTCCATTTCCCACTCCTAATACAACAAAACAAAAAATGTGTTCCAAAAAAAAAATCATAACAACCCTGCAATTCACCATTTGTGCAAGTTTCTAGTTAGGACTTTAGGTAACCTATAATCAAAATGCTAAGAAAAACTAGATCATAATTCCAAATACTATCAAAACTCACTAATTATTCGAATGGATATTCTCGATTCCTTGGCTGATATATACTTTAGTAAACCTTACTTTCAAAATGCATTAGTTACGTTTAGAGATAGCCCTATTTCTGTGAATGATGAGAAGAAGCAACCTCACATGCAAATGATTCACAAGCAATTTAGTAACAAGACATGAAAATAATCCATTCTTTAAAAAAAAAGTCAGGTTAGCGCTTCAAGCGATAAGCGTAAAGTCAACGGTTGATAAATTGACAAGGAAGAAATGTCACATAATGAGGAAAGAAGACAATGTGAAATTTAAAGATCTATCTCAATTTGGATCACAGTAAAGCAAAATTTCAGAAGACTAGGAGGAAACGTCGCACATGCATGTAACAGTCAAATCTAATTAATATTAATAGTCAACTTAAACAATTGTTAAGTCAACCAAATTGAGCACGCACACTTCAACAGGACATTTACAAATGTTTGTTTTGCAGGGCTCAAATGATGTTGGAGGCCTTTGGCAGAACATATTATATATATGTATTTTTAATTTTTTTAGATACGTATTTGAATAAATTAACCAAAACTAAATACTAAACGACAAATGTTGAATAGTAATAAGAATTTTGTCCTTGTGAAAAGATGCAATAAAATACTTATGCATATAACACATTTTAACATAGGAATGCACAATTGATTATAAAATAACAATAAGAGCAGTGGTGGTAGCAATAGTAATGGTAATAAATGATATCAACTACAATAAACTCAAATTCAAAAGAGGGGCAAGAAATCAAAATTATAACATAGAATAAATAAGATGTGATACAACTCGAAAAATAGGAACAAAGACCTACATTATAACCCAATTAATGTCAAGGGAAAAAGGGAGACTTATTTAAACTTGAGTTGAAAAAGATATTAAAAACAAATTAGTAAATAAATGAAAGAAAATAAAAATATATAAATAAAAATTAGCAAATGTGGTGAGAAGAGAAAAAATTGTCAATTTATTTAAATTAGAAAGGAAGCTCCTTCCTTTTTATCCCTCTCCCAAAACCATGTGCTATGCAAAACCATGTGCCATTCAACAAAATCCCACTCCTTGGTTTCTTTCTCTTCCTCCATTACCACTAGGCAGCCATGCCACACTACCTTCTGACTATCGTAGTCGCACTGCCAACAGCTACACTAACATAGTTCCCACTTGTTTCTTTTTGTTCTTGGTGTTTGTGAGGTAAAATCCCAATCTCAAACCTCTCTCTTTCTTCATTCAAAAATCATATTTTTTTTCTTTCTAATAATTGATACTTAAAGTTAGATTTAATTTTAGGAATGAACTTTTTAATCAAATTTATATGTTGATGATGAAAATTGTGTATACTTTTGTATAAAGTTAGAGGAAGATCGTGGGATACCAAGAATGTGACATTCTAAGTTTGAGTGATTTGGAAATGTGGAAGCAATGGATTACGTAGATAAATAATATGAGAATTTTGTACAAAAATTTAACTATGTGAATTTGAGATGAGGAAGTAAAGGCTAGCATGCAGAAAGGGAACGAATTTTGGGTTAAATTATGGATATGTATTTGTTAAATTAAGTTGTTGTGGTAATTGGAATAGTAAAATTGAAAATCTTTACTTTATTAATGGGAGTTGAACAAGAAATAGATATCGTAATGGACGGCTATAGAGACTTTAAGTTAGGGTAAGTATAGGTTATGGAATCAAGAAATTAAACACACATGAAAATAGAGGTTAATTCAAAAGCAAATTGGCATCAATTTACACATATAAAAATTGTGATTTTTGGTATGGAATAATCCCATGAGTTATTAATGTCTCAAAAGACAATGTTAGACAACCCTAGAGATGGCTGAATAGGTTAAAGTACTTTGATCCTACACTGCCAATGTCAATAAAAACAACCTTGAAGGTTAATCATCAATTTCAGTGATGAACAAAATTAAAGTACATAAATAAAATAGGACAAAATGCATGATATGTTTGTGACGTTCACATTTTAAAACAAAGTTAGTCACCATCTAAGGCACCTCTTCGCTTAGGATTTAATCACCTCTACTTCTTGTTCACTTAAGAATTACACACCAGTACCCTTGGCTTTACAATCTGTCTAGTGTCTCAATCTCACTTGACTAAGAAACCTCAGTTAGCACACTCACTAAGTATTAGCCTATCAATACCTAGCTACCCAAGTAAGTTTTACAACTTGTTACAATTCTTCCTTACAAATATTAAGATGAATAATAAGTACACGAGAAAGTATTATGAATGATTTGCACTTGAGCTCTTTTCATGATTTGATACTTTCTTGTATCTTGCCATATCCTTCAGCTTTGCTTTTTATAGATTTAAAACCTTCTTGACCATTGGAGCAATACTTGCCAATTCTTCAATGTGTTATGTCCAAAATCCAATGTTGTTGATTCCAACCTTGGTGTTTCCAAAACGGCCACTTGATTGATGAAATTAATAGATCCTGATTGCTGAGAAAAGAGCTTAGTTTGATCTCCAAAGATCTCACCGAATTCAATTAGAATAATTTATAAATAAACCCAGGATCGATTTATTACAACTTTCCTAAACTGGATCAAATAAAATCTTTATAAGATCTTGATTGATAAACGAGGATATATACCATCACAAGATACAATCCATTCAAACGGGGAATAAAGGATTATTTCCAAAGATATTAATAGTAATATATCTCTGACTTTGACACCAAATTCCTACAGAGACAAGATTTGTTAGTGCAACCCAATGTATTCAAATTAATCTATTATCTTTCACTCAAAACATTTGAGGTCCCTGAGCTATGACATTGAAACAATCAATGATATTGCTACTGATAATGAGGGAATCTTCAATCTAATCCTTTTTAATGAATGACAAAACTTCAATTTGAAGATCATATACGCTTATGAAGCATGTAAGCATATTAAGCAATCAGTAGAAAACTATAGCAAAACTATAGCACAGTCAACCATGGCAAAATATAAGACACCTCTAGTGATGTAGCTGTGAACGCTAGATGGTTTCAAAGCCTTTCAGGCAGGCTTTGATCTTTCATAGCCAATGTCCTTGAGTCCACACTTTTTCTCCCTCTTTTTGGCTTTCATCAAAAGGGGTAAACTTGCAAAAATGTTTCGTAAATCATTGTTTAAAAGCATTCAAATTATTTAGAAATGTAAAAATAGAAAATTATTTTTGAGAGCAACAGTATCAAGCTTGACCATCTCGGTGGGACACTGGAGCATTCGACGTTGGTTCTTCTACAGCCTTGGGCACACTAGTCTCTTTTCCAATGTCCAGCTCCTGAAACATATTAGCCTTTGCAATCCTTAATGCTGCCTCCAACTTTGCTATATTTTCCCTAAACTCATCATTTATCACTTTCAAGGTCCTTACTCTACCTTAGGATCTGAGATAATGCTTTTAAGCTTGGCAGCACATTGACCCAAATTCTCATACACCCCTTGGAGACTAAGCAATGTATGCTTTATCTCTCTCTGACCAGCCTTTAGACTGGTAAGCTCCCCTTTAGTCTCCTTAAGATCTTCTTTAAACCATTCTGTCCAAGGAGGAATCACATCACGGTAGGATTGAGGAGTGAGTGTCTCAATGTCATTGGTAGAAATCTCCTCTATATGTTTCCAATGTCCAGCAAAGAGAGGTTTGAAGTTTAGGCTCTTGAGTGTCTTTTCATTAATGGTTGGGATATGAGAATCAAGGCATTATTTGCCCTCAAGGGAAATATGAAAGGCCTTGAATATATGAGTTAGGAGATTTGCGTAGGGAAAAGGGTAATTTTGTGGTAAGTTACAGAACTTTGTCAAGTGTTCAAGGATAAGCTTAGCAAAATCCACATAATACCCCTCTATAATATAGTAAAAAGTTTCGAGGAGTGTGTCATTAATTAGTGGTCTCCTTTGATGAAACTTGGGGATATATGGTCCTAACCGGAATATAGTAGAGGAACCCTAGGTCAGAGTACAATGTTGTGTAGGATTGGTTTGATTTTTTCATCTTGGAAGGATAGGCATATTTTTCAAGGTAAAGTCTTTGGGCTTTGGAGGCTGACATTAAGGGAGGCAGTTTTAAAGGATAAGGGTTCAAATTGAAAATCCTCTCAATAGAAGCAGTAGTGAGGGTGTTGACAATGTCTTTAACCTTGGTAGTGTAGTAAGTTCTACCTCTACCATTAGGTTCTGCCTTTTCAAAGTTGGCATAAAACAATCAAACCAGCTAAGGATAAACTTTATCACTCACTTCAAGTAGACTCATAAAACCCAATTTCTCCAATTTTTCAAAAAAAGAAAACTTTGCAAACCTCAAGAAATTGAAATCAACAAATTCACAAAACACCAATTCCCTTTCTATCACATGGTTGGACCATTTTACCCCCATGTCAGATAACTGCTCAAGAAGAAGGCCAGGGATCCCCAGATTTTCTAGAGATTGTAATTTAAAGGAGTTGCTAGAGTTTATGGACAATTCTACCTTGGAGTCTGAGACAGTGTTGATCTCCCCAGACTTTAGTAGTCGGTGTTTGGTGGCACCGCAAGTTCGCTTAGCAGAGTGGCAAATGCTTTAGCAAGGGAACTTCCTTTTTGTTTGGAAGACATGGTTGAATGTGCTACCAAGGTTTTTGACATGAAATAGGTGAGGGTTTGAGGGTTCAAACAAGACAGAGAAGAGGTTGAGTGGTAAGCGGCTTATGCCAGGGCATGCCCTCTTTATGGGGTTGAGGAGAGAGAAAAGGGGGTGAAAGGTATTGGTTTTTGAAAGGTGTAGGATATCATGGGAAGGGATGAAGGATGATTTTTATGAAAGGCATCATTGCCTTGTATAAACAAGATTGAGAAACTACCTAAAATCGGTTTAAAAGATACCAAACATTTTTGAAATATTTGGAAAACCACAATTTTTGAAATATGGTAGCTGTTGAGGCATTTAATTAATTTAGATTCCCAACCACAAGAAACTTGATATAATTGATAATCTGTGATGTAAGTCCAAATTCCAAAAACATGAATTCAATCTAGACATGAGATGTTATAACAATGTTGGGTCTAATGTCATTAGTGTTTACCTGCAGCACTTCATCACTTTGGACTTTGAGGGATCTCTCCCTTAATTCACGCATCCATTTTCAATATGCCAAGTTCACTTCGAATAAAATTGAACTGATCTTCACCAAGTGGTTTGGTGAAAATATCAGCTAATTGTAAATTTGAAGGAACAAATTCAAGAATGATATTACCTTTCTCGACATGATCTCGTATGAAGTGATGCCTGACTTCAATGTGTTTGGTTCTTGAGCGTTAGACTAAATTTTTTGTGACTTATTGTATTCATATCATCATATAGGATGACAACTTTTTGAAAATCAAAACCAATGTGTCATAGCTGTCATATGATCTAGAGTATTTGAGCACAATATGCTCAACCTGCTATATATTTAGCTTCAACAAATGATAAAGCTATTTAGCTTTATTTCTTTGAATGTCATGAGTCTGAGGAGTGTTCAAGGAATTGGTAATATCCTGAGGTGCTTTTTCTATTGACCTTGTAGCCTACATAATCTGCATACGAATATCCAATGAGATTGAACTACCCATCTCTAGGACACCATAAACCATTATCCTTGGTTCCCGCAAGATATCTAAAAATATTTTTAAAGTGGTTATATGTGACTCTTTAAGAGAATTTTAGAACTAGCACAAAGGCATACACTGAACATAATATCTCGTCTACTTACTGCTAGATAAAGTAATGAGCCAATCATTCATCTGTAGACCTTTTTTTACGCTGACTTGCCATTTGGATTAAGGTCCAACTTTGTATTCAATGCCATTTGGGTGCTAGCAAGCTTAAAATCATGAAGCTTGTATTTCTTCAAGAGTTCTTTCATATATTTACCTTAGTTGATAAATATGCCATCTTGGCATTGCTTGATTTGAAGTCTTAGTAAGAAGTTGAGTTCTCCCACTATACTCAACTCAAACTCCTTACTTATCAAATTAGAAAACTCTTAACGTAGCACATTGTTAGTATCACCAAATATGATATCATCTACATACACTTGAATGATAAGGAAGTCTTCCCCTTTGTTTTAACAAAAAGGGTTTTGTTAATCTTTCCTCCTGTGAAATCATTCCCCAAGAGAAATTTGCTAAGACATTCATACCAAGCTCTTAAGGCTTATTTTAAGCCATAAAGAGCTTTATAAAGCTTGAAAACATGATTTAGAAATCCCGGGCCCCCCCCCCCGGGGGGGGGGGGGTGCTCAACATAGACTTCGTCGTTTAGAAAGCCATTTAGGAAAGCACATTTGAGATCCACCTAAAATGACTTGATGCGCACATAAGATGCAAATGCAAATAATATATATACTAATGACTTCTAATTTGGCTACAAGTGCAAAGGTCTCATCAAAGTCTATGCATTCCTCTTGGTCGTAATCATTTTACAACCAATTTGGCTTTGTTCCTAACCACTATCCCAGATTCATCTAACTTGTTCCTAAACACCTCTTTTGTCCTAATCACAGGGTAGTCCTTTGGTCTAGGTGTAAGGGACCAAACTTGTTTCCTCTCAAATGGCTTGAGTTTATCTTACATGGCCAATGTCCAGCTTAGGTCTAACAATGCCCCAACAAAGTGCTTGGTTTTATAAGAGAGACATCAGAAGAATGCACAGAAATTTCTTAATGATGAATGAGTTCTTACACCTGTATTGATGTTTTTGAGCAAATTATCTAAGGGATGGGTAGATTTGTATTTGAATCCCCTCCTTGGTTCATTGAAGTTGTTTGAACTTGACCCTGATCACTTGAAGATGACATATTTTTCATGTTATCAGCTTGGGGTCTCTCAAATGCATTTTGTGAGTTTTCTAGAGCCACTTCAATGTCATCAGGTTATCTTTGGTCATTCTGATTTGGACATTAGTCCACATTGCTAGGAGTGTTTTTGATAATTGCATTTGTCTAAGGTTCCTTCATCTTCATCATCTATAAATTTTATCAATTGAAACTAATCAAATGAAGATGTACTAGCAAGACCATTGTTAGTTTCATTAAAGACAACATGAATAGATTTCTCAATCACCGTAGTATATTTGTTGTAAACACAATATGCTTTACTAACAGAGGAATAACCAAGAAATACACCTTCATCACTCTTTGGATCAAATTCACCAAGATTTTCATTGCCATTCTTGTGAATGAAGCACTTCCTTCTAAAGGTTTTGAAGTATGACACATTTGGTTCCTTGCGCTTGAACACTTCATATGGTGTCATTTTTAGGAATGGTATAATGAGGCATATGTTAAGAACAAAGTGTTAAGTACCTCAGCCCATAATGACTTTGGATGACCATTTTCGTATATCATTGTCCTAACCATATCTTGTAATATCATATTCTTACTATCAAAAACTCCATTTTGTTGTGGAGTTCTTAGTGCTTAAAAGTTGTGAGAAATGCCATTTTTGTCATAATAATCAATGAACCTATCTTGGTCACATTCCCTCCCATGGTCAGTTCTGATTGCAACCATTGGCAAGTTCATTGATATTTGCAATTTCCGGCACAACTTTATAAACTCTTTAAGAGCTTCTATTTTATCCTTCAAAAAGATCATCCATGTGAATTTAGAGTAATCATCCACCATAACAAATATATATGAACCACCTTCTAGACTTCTAATGTGCATTAGTCCACATAGGTCCATATGCAAAAATTCCAAGCACCTTGAGGTAGATACACTTTTCAATGGTTTGAAGGAAGCATGTACTTGCTTACCTCTAACACATACACTACACGCATGTTATTTGTCAAATTTGTAAGCAGCATTGTTCGCACAGTCTATGATTGGACTGGACCAAACCGGACCAAGAACCGAAAATGCCTTACTTTGAAGACTGAGGATCGAACTGGTCCAAAGTCGATCTAGACCGAGACCGGACCGGGCAAACCCGAACCGAACTAAGATCAGACCGACTTTGGACCGAGTCAAAATGGTTAAGTGAATGGGGTACTTTGTTAGGTTGCTGCAATGTTTTTGTTGGTTATTGCTGTTGAGATGATATGTATAAAAATTAGCCTTGAAATGCCTCTTTAAATAGGCTTATTCGCCTATTGCTCATGCCCAAGCTTCTTTATAGAGAAATGACCTAAGTATTTATAGAGAAATGCCTTTCTCTTTGAGTGCCCATGAATGACAATGCATATGATGTACCTATTTCAACTTTCACAAACCATAACCTATTTCACAAACCAACTTACCACAACAATTCAACCACAACACAAATCTAAAGCAACTCTCAAAGTAAAAAGTTTAATACATAGCCAACAATACTAAAAAGTTCATCACATAACCAAAGTTTTAAGTCTTTAATGAAATGTTGTCCTCTCAAAGCAACTCAAACTTCAACTCAATGTGCCTCCCAAACTTGAAACCAATATCTTGGACTTGGAGAAGGATTTCCTTGCAACCATTTGATCTTCTCTCAAATATTCAACTAATTGCTCAAGCACTACATGAAATAAATAAAAGATCGAGTTAGTAAATATAAATACCAACCATTAATTTACCAAAGAAAAATACTAATGACAACAATAATAAAATGTAAAATAAACACAATAAAAAGAACAAAAACTACCTTAATGTTAAATGTTCAAAGTATCACCCATGTCAATCACGTTATCCTTAAGACTCAATTTACCAAGATCTAAAATAAACATAGTAAAAAGAGCAAAAATTAAAAGTTAGAACATGTAAATATGTAATCATATAAAGTAAATAAATAAAAAGCTTGGCCTGAGCCAATCTTGTGCACATACATATCTAATATATTGCTTGGCCTAAGCTAATCTTGTGCATATATGACCCTGGACCATCGTTTCGCAATCTAACCCAACAAAATTCATAAGGTAACAAAAAATAAATAAGTTATAAATTTATAATCCAATAAAAAGAAATCTACTAACTAAATCGATTACCTTTGGGGTTAAAGAAGTTTTAAATGAATCAAGAGTACGTCCTCCTGCACTGAATGCCGACTCTGATACAACCATAGAAGCGGGGTCAACCAATACATCACGAGCCATACGGGCAACCATGGGATATCGAGGACCATGTATTTTCCACCATCCTAACACATTATCCTCTACTTTGTCCTTTCAAGTCCCTCTTTTAGATACTTTTGTAACTCTATCTTGATGATTCCTCTTCCTCTATCTCGCCCCTTTAACTTCTTTCTCAATTGTAGTACATAAGAGGTAGCTCCACTAGATGCATTACCTTTCTCAACTCCAGGTTATGCCCCACTACTTTGCCCACTTTGAGGAGTTAGTGGCTTGTGCAATTGCCAATACTCATCACAAAGCTTCTAATTTCTCTTTCACTTTCAAAACTATAGCAATATCTTGTATTGAAAAAGAGAAACCTCAAGACCTGCCAACTTGTACCTAGGGACAAAGATAGGAGCAATATACACCAAAGGGCTCATTTTCTCAAGTGCATCATAGTACTTATCATATTTCTTCCTCATCCTATTCGTCATTTCTTTATAATTTGTGGCTCTAGATCCAATCTCCTCAATTTCTTCATTTTCTTCATCATTAGCGTCAATAGTCTTAACAACTTGCTCCAAGTGTTTTAATATAGCGTGAATAGCCACAATCTCAAAGAAAAGCAGGTTGGATGTCACATATGAAGTACCAGAAAAATGCAAAGTAATATTATAAAGAAAAAACTCCAAAAAAACTAACAAGTGTTTAACTTGTTTCCAATCATTAGAGTTAGGAGGTCTATCTACATCGTAATCTTTTACCAACTCCACATTATAGTTAATAAGGGTTTCTTTTGCTATACTTTGTGAATGCATGCTCATACACTAAAGAAATGCTAAGCATCTTATAAGTGGAGTTCTATCTGGTGGGAACATCAAGAGACAAAGAAGCATTGCTTTCCATTTTTTCTACAACTGCACATTTTCAAAATTTTTGCCACCTACTAGTAGATAGCCTAATAAACTTCATAGTAGCTCGAGCATACTTAACTGACTTCCCAACAACCTTTAACCCATCCCATACAATGAAATTAAGTATATGATCAACACACCTAACATATAAGAATTCCCCACCAAATAAAAGAAAATGAGCATGTCAATTAAGCTCTCCAATAATGGATGTACAAGTAGTGCTACTGCTCCCAGCATTATCAACAATAATAGTGTACAATTTAGATGCTAAATGCCAATCGTCTAAATACTTTCCAGGAGCAATAGCAATATCATCACCTTTATGAATAGAAATGGCACAAAAAATTCAATATTTTCTTATGCAATTTCCAATCATTATCAATAAAGTGGGTAGTTAAAACTATATAGTTAATCCTCTGAAGTGAAGTCCATGTGTATATTGTCACACGCACCTTTGACATGAATATGTAAGGTATTCTTTCAATTTCACCCTTTGATCTACATACATGTAATAAATGTCTCTTGCAATGGTAATGTGTGAAGACATACTAAGTGTAAAGGATAACAAAACAACATCATTAGCCTAAATGCCACATTTTCAACAAACCTAAAGGGTAACTCATCAATTCTAATAATTTTGGCTATAGACTCCTTTGCCTCATAAGGATTCAATACCCATGCCTTCAATCTAAATTCTCCCTCATCGTTTTGATCCTTTAACCAATTGACTTTGTGTCTGTTTGGTTTGATTATTCTGGTTTTCAGGGCACTTTGAAAAATAATTTTTCAAGTTCTTCGTTCCATTCTCACTAGAGTCACCCTTATATATTATACCACAATAGTTGTACTTACTGAACACTTTTTTCCATTCTCTTAAATCTCTTCAAAATGTTACCAACACTTTGCCCTTTGAGTAGAGTTTCTAGCTGCTTATTTCCTCTTACTCTTGCTTTTTATTGCTCTTTAACTTGCCTGTTCCTTCTCTTCAATTTCAATAGGGTCATTCGGTTGGTGCTCACTTGGAACACGGATATCCATGCCAACCGATTCTTCCACTTTTGAAATACCTTTCTTTTTGGATTTAGAGTTCGACATCTACCATTGGCAAGTGATTCAAAATAATAAGTAAATAAGCTGTTAATATTATATACACACACACACACACATACACATACACACACATCCCCATATACACACACATCATGCTACTTTAAAAAATAAACATACAAAACTTACATTTCGAGAACAAGTTGTAAGGGACTTTGTTATGACTAATCTAATCGAAAAAGTTGGACTTCAAAAGTGCACTTACACTTGAAAATAACAAAGGAATGAAAGGACATTGATATAATTAAAATCAAAGGAAAGTGGATCAAAAGAAAACCTAGAGTTCCTATTTTGATTAACGTTTCACAATGACATTCACACCTTGGAAAGGTAAACCTGCTCAATAGTCGTGATAAATTTAGTCAAGACATCAAAGCAAAATACGTAATCTACCACCTCAAAGCAACATTAGAAATTGATTAGAAAGATAAACCCTCAATATAACACAACAAATTGTCAAAACCATCTCTATAGAATATTAAAGACAACCACGTTTTCATTAATAGAAAAGAACACAAAGTGGTTGATACCACATCATTTATAATATACCAATTACCATAACAATAAACCGAATTCTCACCATAATCATATGTAATTGCTTCGAACATTCATTGTTTGGAAACAAATATGAGGTGCGTAACCAGCGATAGTGAGCTATTTTACAACATGCTATGCTTATTTACACAAAGTAGAACAGGCTTGGTTACTTAGAATCGTGAATCTCATATTACAAACTCCTATTGATAATACCCATTAGCTTTAAAGACTTTCCTCTCTACAATCAAAGAGCTAAACTTAAACAAGCATCCACTGACCCACAAACCCAATTGGGCAGGATGTCTACAAATAAAACAAAAACAGAAGACCAACTCCAACCAAAACAAGCATATAAGATTCTAGGCAGTGAGTTGCAATTTTGATACTCAAAAGCATTTCAAATTACAATCTTTACTGAATTATTTGCAGGTGAATCATTTGAATATGGGTTTGATTGTTTGAAACCGTCAACTGTGTTTGTTTGTAAGCCTCGTTCAAGAAAAATTCATATGTATATTAACAATTCCAAGAAGATCAGTAGATAAATAAGAACAAAAATCGAGAATGAGAGAAAGATATCATGCTAAGTGCTGCCTATTAAGTTTTACCCCATTCAATGTATAATTCGTCTATGGCTGAGGGCAAAGGGGAGGATTGAGAGGATGAGGCCAACTATCGAGAGTGAGAGGAAGGGAGGATGTATGAGCAAGAGCTGAGAGAAAAGGAGGCAGGTTGGGCGGTGCGTAACGAGCGAGGCAAACTAGCAACGTATGAAATTGAAATATGAAAACTCAACATTAAAAAAACCCTAAATTTAACCAGTCTACATTCTGCTCAGTCCACGCGATCGAGATTTGGAATAGACCGAAGACCGAAAATGAAAAAAGACAGGACCTAGACCGGACTAACTTAGCGCGATCCAGTCCCGGCCGTCTTAGGTCCGGTCTGGGTTTGGACCGAATAATGAACAGTCCTATCTGTAAGGAGGTAACCATCTTACTAAATCATACTTGACTAATTTATGAAGAGTGTGCATGTTAGCATGTCCTAATCTACGATGCCAAAGTCATGTATCATCAATGGATGCTTTCAAACAAGGAAGATGTATGGGAGAGATATGATCAAGGTTTACGACATAAACATTGTCTAATCTAGAACCATACAATGCAATGTCATTGGATTTGGTATTTTCCGCAGTGCATTGGGATTCTTCAAACCATACATGATTACCCTTATCACAAAGCTATGAAATGCTCATCAAGTTGTATTTTAAAGCATCAACCAAATGGACCTTGTCAATAGAGTTGTAGAATTCTTACCAATCTTTCCAATGCCAAGGATGTTACCTCAACTACTATCTCTAAAGGTCACTTTACCTGATTTTTATTTTCAAAATTTAGTAAACATTGAGGCATATCTAGTCATATGCCTTGAACACCCACTATGCAACTACTAGAGATTGCTCTTCATTTATAGTCACTCCTGCTGGATAAAATTCAAACCTTCCTACTTTCTTTGATCGCAGGATTTCGACAAGGGTGATCAATGTCCAATTGTTATGACATTAACCCTTTGGGAACCCATACTTGTAAGATCCTTGGGCAAGAGGTCTCTCTGCCGCTGAATTTACTATAGCGCTTCTGACCTTTACCTGGATCAGAATAACTTGGACACCTAACGACACCTGTGACCAAAGTAGCTATGGTTCCTGTGACATTGGTAATTGTGACCAAGGTTACTGTTTTTGGAACTAGATCTACTTTGCGGTTCCTTTTGTGATGTCTCTCTAATAAAGAAGTGCTTGTATTACCTTATCTTATTATTTGGGCTCAAACCAAGGTCTTCCTTATTAAAAGACATACATTAGGATCCAAGCAATTTGTCCAAATTCTCTTAACCCTTAGTAAGTTTCAAGAGAGACTTGTGAGAATCATCACACTTGTTTTGCAAAGCAATCTTCTCATTTTCAAGATCATTGACGTTGGTGTGTATATTTTCACAAGATCTTTGCAAGTTCTCATTTTCTTTTTTCGGGAACTTGTTTTCCTGTTCAGGGACCTTGATTGCATTTATGTGATCTTGATCATATTTAACACACTTTAATAGACCTTGAGCAAGATACTCATCTGTGAAAGTAAGGATATATTACAATGTTACCTCTTCATATTCATCACTTTCTCCAGTGTTATCTCTCACCATGAGACAGAGGTTAGCTATCTCTTCATCTTCACTTTCACTTTCAGAGCTAATCGTCACTCCATGTTGTAGCTATTGCTCTTTTACTTGCCTATTTGGACTTGAATCTGGTTCTCTTGTTTTTCTTTTTGATGTTTGGACAATCCTTTATCACATGACCTAGAAGTCCATAACCATAACAAGAATTTTGGTTAATGTCAACTTTTGAGACAAACTTACCTTTAGAATTTCAATCATTGCTCTTTGAGGTTGATCCTTTCCAAATTTCCTTGAATTTTGGATGCTTTTGAAACATCCTTTTAAATCCTTTGGCTATCATAGCCACTAATTCATCTTCATCATTTCTAGACTCTTCTGGTGGCATCTCATTGTTATTGGATTTTATTGCATGTCCTTGTTATGGTACGTGCCCTTTAATTTCTTCCTACATATGAATTTCATGGATTAGAAGTTTGCAGCAAGATAATCTAACTTGAGAGTTTTTAGATCTTATGCTTCTTCAATAGTCTTGACTTTGGGTCCGCACTTGCTTCTTGAAAGGCATCAGAACATTTTTCTCACTATCACTTCATTGGTGTATGTTTCCTAAAGGACTTAAGTTTGTTGATTATCTCAGTAAAGCTCATATACATGTCCTTGATGGGTTCTATAGGTAGCATCTTAAAGAGCTCATATTAATGGACATAGAGGCTGATTTTGGATTCTCAAACTTAACTAGTTCCTTTATAGCTAGTCTCTAATGTGTCCCACACTTCTGTGGCTCTATCATCAATAGACAAATAATTAAACTAGTTAGAAGCTAAACCACAAAATAAAATGTTCAATGCCCTATAATTTTTGGCCACTTTCTCAGTCTGTTCATGACTAAATGCTGATTTGGGCTTTGGAATAACTTTCTCTCTTTCCTTCATAGTAGGCACAAAATTGCCCTTGGAGATAATCTCCTAAAGCACATAGTCATAATCCTTGATAAGCATCTACATAAGCTTTTTCCAAAGATCAAAATTAAAACCATGAAATCAGGGAGGTTTAGTAAAGGAGCATCCTTGATCAATTTCAGCATTTTCAAAGAAAGTCATAATCTTTTCCACAAGGCGGTTAAGTCAATATGTGAGAACTTGGCTCTGATACCAATTGAAGGTTTCAAAAGACAATGTTATATCAACATATAGGGGTGTATAGGGTGAATTCTTAAAACAAATAAGACTTTATAAAAAATTCAATGTGCTTTGTTCCTACACTGCCAATGTCCATGAAGACAACCTTGAAGCTTAACACCAATGTCATTAATGAACCAAATTAAAGTACATAAATAAAATAGGACAACGCGCAGGATATGTTTGCGATGTTCACATTTCTAAATAGGGCTAGTCGCCATATAAAGAACTTCTTCCATTAGGATTTAATCACCTCCACTTCTTGTTCACTTAAGAAGTACACACCAATGCCCTTAGCTTTACAATCTGTCCAACATTCCAATCTCACTTGACTAAGAAATCTCAGTTAGCACAATCACTAAGTATTGATCTATCAATACCTAGCTACCCAAGTAAGTTCCCCAACTTACTTGTTATAATTATCCCTTACAAATATTAAGATGAACAATAAGTATACGAGAGAGTATTATGAATGATTTAAATTTGAGCTCTTTTCACAATTTGATTTTGTCTTCTATCTTGTCATATGCTTCAGCTCTGCCTTTTATACATTCAAAACCTTCTTCACCGTTAGGGCAATACTTGTATATTTTTTAATGTATTCTGTCTAGAATTCAACATCACTGTTTCCAACCTTGGTTTCCTAAAACGGGCACTTGATTAAAGAAATTAATGGATCTTGATTACGGAGAAAAGAGCTTAATTTGACATCCAAATATCTCATCGAAATTAATCAGATCAATTTACAAATAAACCCAACATTGATTCATTATAACTTTCCTAAACTAGGCAAATAAATCTTTACAAGTTCCTAATTGATAAGCAAGGATATATACCATCACAAGATATAATCCATTCAAACATGAATAGGGGATTATTTCTAAAGATATTAATAGCAAAATATCTCAAGAATAAAATAATGTATCACATATATTGTTTTTACCAAAAGCGATTTTCTTAACACCAAAGTCAGAGATTCTAACTTTGACATTGGATTCCTATAGAGACAAGATTTGTTAGTGTAACCCAATTTATTGAAATTAAGCTTTTGTCTTTCACTCAAAACATTAGGGCAACTCCAATCATATGCCTTAAACATCCACTATCCAAGCACCAGATATTATTCTTTTCTTTAAGCAGTCCTGTAAGGACTAAATTCAAACCTTCCTGTATTATTTGGTAGCAGGATTTAGACAAGGGTGACCAATGTCCAACTTCGAGGATATTGAATCTTTGGGAACCTATACTTGTATGATCCTTGGGTAAGAGATCTCTTGGTCACTGAATTTACTATAGTGCATGTGAACTTTACCTAGATCTAAATAACTTAGACACTTGTGACCAAAGTAGCTATGGTTCCTTTGATAAATAGTATGACATTAGTAATTGTGACCAAGGTTGCTGTCTTTGGAACTAGATCTACTTTGGGTTTTTTCATGATGTCTCTTTAATAAAGAAGTGTTTGTTCTCATTACTTGGGTTAAAACCAATGCCTTTCTTTTAAAAAAAACAAAAAAAAAACATACATTGGGATCCAAGCAATTTGTCCAAATTCTCTTGACACTTAGTAAGTTTCGAGAGAGACTTGTGAGAATCATCACAATTGTTTTGCAAAGAATTTTTCTCATTCTCAAGATCATTGACTTTCGTGTATAGATTTTCACAAGATCTTTGCAAGTTCTCACTTTCCTTTTTCAAGAACTTATTTTCCTTTTTAAGGGCCTTGATTACAGTTATATGATCTTGCTCATATTTAACACACTTTAATAACCTTGAGCATGATAATCTTCTATGAAACTAAGGATATATTCTAACATTTCCTCATCAAATTCATCACTTTCTCTAGTGCTATCTCTTGCTATGAGCCAGAGGTTGGCTACCTCTTCATCTTCACTTTCACTTTCAGAGCTATTACTGTCACTCCATGTTGCAACCATAGCTCTTTTGCTTGCCTTCTTGGACTTGAATATGCTTCTCTCACGGTTCTTCAAGATGTTTGGACAATCCTTTATTATGTGACCTAGAAGTCCACAATCATAACAAGAGTTTTGGTTAGTGTGAATTTTTCAAACAAATTTACCTTTGGAATTTCAATCATTCTTCTTTGAGGTTTATTTTTTCCAAAGTCCCTTGAATTCTGGATGCTTTTGAAACATCCTTTTGAATCCTTTGTCTATCACAACCACTGATTCACCTTTATCATTTTCAAATTCCTTCGATGGCACCTCAATGAAATTGGACTTTAGTGCAAGTCCTTGTTCTAGTGCGTGCTCTTCAATTTCTTCCTACAAGTGAATTTCATAGGTCAGAATTTTTCTAATAAGATCATCTACCTTGAGGTATTTAAATCTTACGTTTCTTCGATGGCCGTGACATTTGATCACCATTTGCTTCTTAAAAGACATCACATCATTTTTCTCAGCCGTGTATGTTTTCCCTAAGGACTTAATGTTGTTGATTGTCTGAGTAATGTGCATATACATGTCCTTGTTGGATTGTCTAGGTGGCATCTTGAAGAGCTCATACTAATGGACACAGAGGCTGATTTGGGACTCTCGTACTTGACTAGTCCCTTCATAGGTAGTCTTTGCCCCATACTTCTTTAGCTATATCACAAGCAGACACACGGTTAAACGCGTTACAACCCAACCCACAAAATAAAATGTTCAGTGCCCTATAATTTTTGATCACTTTCTCAGTGTTTTCATGAGTAAAGGCCAATCTAGGCTTTGGAACAATTTTACCTTATTCCTTCATAATAGGCACAAAATCCCCCTTGGAGATAATCTCCTAATGCTCATAGTCATGGTCCTTGATAAAGATATGTACAAGGTTTTTCCAATGAGCAAAATTAGAACCACGAAATAAGGGAGGTTTAGAAAAAGAGTGTCCTTGACCAATTTCATCATTTCCAGAAAAAGTCATCATTTTTTTCACAAGATGGTTAAGTCAATGTGTGAGGGCTTGGCTCTTATACCAATTGAAGGTTTGAAAAACAATCTTAGATCATCATAGAGGGGTAAATAGGATGAATTCTTCAAAGAAATAAGAATTTATAAAAATTCAATGTACTTTGATCTTGCACTATCAACGTTAGTGAAGATAACCTTGAATGTTAATCACCAATGTCAGTAATAAACCAAATTAAAGTACACAAATAAAATCGGGCAAACACAGGATATTTACGATGTTCACATTTCCAAACATTGCTAGTCACCTCCGAAGGCAGTTCTTCCCTTAGGATTTAATTACCTCTACTTCTTGCTCACTTAAGAAGTACACACCAATGTCCTTGGCTTCACAATCCGTCTAGCATTCCAATCTCACCCTACTAAGGTACCTCACCTAGCACACTCAATAAGTATTGACCTATTAATACTAGCTACCGAAGTAAGTTTCCCAACTTACTT
Source organism: Selenicereus undatus (assembly GCA_017589665.1). Classification (NCBI taxonomy): domain Eukaryota; kingdom Viridiplantae; phylum Streptophyta; class Magnoliopsida; order Caryophyllales; family Cactaceae; genus Selenicereus; species Selenicereus undatus. Next base: position 40,759,640 of record JACYFF010019584.1, read on the forward strand.
GTTACAATTCTCCCTTTCAAATATTAAGATGAACAATAAGTACCCAAGATAGTACTAGGAATTATTTGCACTAGAGCTCTTTTCAGGATGTGATTCTTTGTTGTATCTTGCCATATGCTTCAGCTCTTCTTTGTATACATTCAAAACCTTCTTAACCGTCAGAGAAATAACTATAAATTCTTTAACTTATTCTCTCCAGAATCTAATGTCGCTTATTCCAACCTTGGTGTTTCAAAAATGGGCACTTGATTAACAAAAATAATGCATCTTGATTGCTAAGAGAAGAGCTTAATTTGATCTCCAAAGATCTCACCGAAATCAATCAAAATAAGTTATAATTAAACCCAAGATTGATTTATCACAACTTCCCTAAACTCGATCAAATAAAATCTTTACAAGATCTTAATTGATAAGCAACGATATAGTCACAAGATATAATCCATTCAAACAGGAATAAGGGATTATTTCCAAAGATATTAATAGTAATATATCTCGAGAATACAATAATATATCATATATATATCAGTTTTGTAAAAAATGATTTTAATACTAAAGTTAGAGATTCTGACTTTGACACTGGATTCTCACAAAGACAAGATTGTTAGTGTAGCCCAATGCATTCAAATTAAGCTTTTTGTGTTTTACTCAAAATACCCGAGGTCTATGAGGTATGATATTAAAACAATCAATGATATTGCTACTAACATTAAGGGAATCTTTAATTTATCTTTCCAATGCCTTGGAAATTGCTTGGTTTGGAGTTGTATAAGTCAAGTTATGAGCAATTTACTAAAACTATGTAGATTGTATATGAGTTGTGCAAAGTTCTATTTAAGTCCACTTTTGGTGGCCTACTTATGGTTTTTGCATTTTAGACTCTATATGAACGCTATAGAAAATTTCCTAAGGTTTTAATATTAGGGTTTAAGGTCTCAATCTGAGATTAGAAGAGAAAGATATGAATTTTCTAAGTTAATCTTAAAAATTGTCCAAAAATACTTATGATCTTGTTATGGGATTGTGGCAAATGTATCCTAGATTATGGAACCAAGTCACCATTAAAATGAACAAATTATTAAAAAAAAAATCATGTTTGATGGCTTCTTTGGATGTATTAGGGGTCTACTTGTGTTATTAATAACTCTTGTTCCAAGTTCAAGTCTATGTAGTAAGTACCAAGATGCAATTGATTATACAAGAATGGCTTTTGTTAAAAAAAAAAAGGTATGGGAAGTATTGCAAAACAATAAGTAAAAGAGGGGGCAAGTGCTAAAAAGTGGAGAATTATCATCGAAATATGGATGGGTAAAAATTATGTGAGGATGCTTGTTAAGGGAAAAGAACTAAATATGTGCACCAAAATATCGATATGAATAATTTAGAAATCATAAGGTGAATAAGCCATGAGTCTTAACTTTAGTAGCAAAACATATGACACACTAATACTTAGGGTCAGTATGATGATCATTGAACCAATGTAATTAATGAGCAAAACACATCCTAATAGAAATTAGACTATAGTAATTAATATAAGAATGAAACACTTAAGGCTCACAATGAAGATTCTAATCAAGTCATTGACCACATAAGTTCCTTTTCAACAGAAAGGCAAGGCTTCTCCAACAATCATTGAGCCAATAGACATCATTGAATATCAAGTACGGGAGATCAAAGTTAAGGTATGTTTACTGCCTATAGACTTATAAAACTCACATGTTTTAGGTGAAAATGTTCATCTACCAATTTTGATACAACAACAGTCTATACAATGTTTTTCTACACAATAATATCAGACTGGCCAATTCCTGAATCATACGCTTATGCACATAGATTATATCGATTATACTATACAATTGAACCTAGGCAATGTCAACTGGCTTCGGCTAACCAGACATAAATTCGGTCTAGGTATGCACATATGAAGGAAAAATCAGAAGTCCTGATGATCATAATTACCATCATAAAGGGCTCATCCAGATAATAACATGCATTATTCATTCTCTCTCTCCCCTATTTCGAAATAAAATGAATTAAAATGTGCACGCTCATAAACATCGTTTGAATTTATTTTTACAGTATATGGGCAAACATATTGAATTTTGACTCACTCGGTAAATTGTTTTCGTGTTTTCTATTTTAGGAGAGATGTCTATCAATTATAAGAGGGAACCAACCAAGAAGTGGGCCTTGGTTTCAAGTGATGCGGGTGTCATGGGTAATAAAGGCTCATAATGGCTTGTGTCTTGGTGATCTACTTATGTCATGCTAAGTTCGGTTTTGTGATGATAATTTTTTTTTTCAAGTAAAAAAATGGTTTACATGTTATTGTCTCATCATCAAAATTGATGTATAGCAAAGACATAGGTTATGTCTGGAGTATTGAACTGAACAGTAAATTAGGATGTTTGATTCTTGATTAGCCCTGTCCTTTCTATAGGATGACGGTAGCACCTGAGTTGTTATTTGTTTTGTTGTACTAATCACTAGGTAATTAGTTAGTTATAACTAAACTAGTGATTATCTGATTTGGGGTGTTACAACCTCATTGTGGAATTAATACATAATTGTATGTCATCAATGATGAATTTCTTATTCCCCATAATTAAGAACATGTAATGAAAAATCTGAGTTATTATTATTTTAATTTATTTTATTTTGTATATGTTTTTATTTCAACCAATTTGAATGATATAAATGTCTTGCAAAGTAGTACTTGTAATAATGAAGTGAACAAAAAGGGTGCAACACATCAAGTATATTTGCTTGTTATTGTGCGTGAAGATTTTTCCCTTTTAAGCTTGGTTATTTTATTTGTTTTCCTTTTTCTTTGTAGGTTATAGATTTGCATGATATCTAAGAGATTCAATATAATCTGGATAATGTAGCACATGGTGTTGATGAGATGTACAAAAACTATTTGCAGTTTTGAACTTCTAAACAAGCAAGCATTTGTGATAGGATCTTTAATTGGAAAGAACATGAGCAAGGATTCTTCAAGGAGTCAAACTTTCAGCATTATCAATTGCTATGTTTTTTTCCTGGAAAAATGGCTACCATATTAGATACATACACGTGAAAAATTTTCATTTCCTGATTATGCATAAATAATTATAGTATGTCAAAAATAATTATATTGTTTATTTATTCCATATGGCAATTGACACATACTTATATGACTTAACCTAAGGACGCAAAAGGAGGGAATAAGGAATAAGCTATATTTACTCAACATGCGTTAGGTACTAAACACTATTATTACTTCAGCATTTCTTTTTGTAATCAAGCTTTTTTAATATTTTCAATAAATATGAAATAATTTGCGCTGGTAAAATGTCTTTTGTATATGATACTTGTGAAAAATCCTTATCAAAGAGACGCATTCCTACTCCATACAATGTTGTTGGACCATATCTTTTCAATGATACTAATCATATTGAGGAGGTATGTAAATGAAAAAGTATCTAATCCGTACATGTTAATTTTTTATATAAATGACTTAACATTACTATTTTATTTGTGTATGTAGGTTTATATTCCCATGCTGGGTGGAAGCAAAAATCATTGGATAACCTAAAAAAAGGAATGATTTTATTATTTGGACTCGATGGGTCCATCACAAGTTGGAATTGAATGAGCCCGTGATTTGATAATTTAATAATTCAAGTAATTTATTATTCTAATCATTTATTCTAAAAATACTAATGTCATTTTAAGGTAGCTACTAAAAACATCAAAGTTCTTTGAAGAGGACCCTCGGTTGTGTCATTTGTTTTAAGATGTATCAACTTCAAAATTTCAAGTGTCTATATTTTATAAACAGCCAATTACATGAGTAGACATTTGGAATGTCAATTTCACATAAGTCATTCTATTAAGTCATTCTATATAGCTTAAGATTATAAAACTCATGCTTATGTTGTTAGCATGATTGTGGCATGCTTATTTTCAAGCATATTGAAGCGATTTACAATTTTACATGGAGCAAGATAAAAGTTTTGGTATAAATGAATTATAATGCGTAAAATATATTTGCTCTTTGTATACTGGATAAAATTTCCAGTATGAATTCATCATAATGAGAAAAATCAGGAATAATTATTTTATTTATGAAATGAGGGCGGAATGATTGAAGTATGCAACAAAACTCGTGCAAGCAAATTCAACATGGTAGCTTCCAAATTGGCATATTGATAAACTAATTGTAAAAAAAATGGCTATATTTGGGATATATTTATTTTAGTTTAATTCATATCTTTGATATTTTAATTTGAATTATTTCAGAAAAATATAATAAATTTACATTAAAAAATTGCAATGATGGTGATGACTGTAACTTAGTTTTTGAATTTTTAGCTGAAAAATAATGAAAAATTACAATTCAAAAAATAACAAATTGTGAAAAAATGTGTTAAAAATCAATAATGTCTTTTTTTTTGAGAAAAATATCACTCAATGTGGGTTAAATGAAAAGAGTGGTGATACATGTCTAGGTGCAAGAAGCAAATTTTATTTCCTACACGATGTGTAACTGCCACAAAAATGTGCACCTTGATTATTTTTATTTTTTTTTATAAAACACATTATGGACTTCTAAGGAACTTGTTGTAAAGAAAATTTCTATAATTAAGGAAAATTTGGGAAAAGTTGTAAAAAAGAGGAAAACGAAAAGACTAAATATGTAAATAAATTTTTTAATATAATTTTTTTGCCCATTAAATTCGAAGATTTAATATACAGTTTTTCATTTAAATCAAGCTATTTTTGAAAAACAAAAATAACTAAAATGAATAACTCTTTTTTGGAAAATATAGTGGAAAAGTTATCTATGTATTTTGTAATTTGATTTATTTCCTTCGTTTTTTCACACTTATCACTAAAATTTATGATTTTTTATTTAAAAAATTGTACATTTTTTTTAAAAAATAAGACTCTCATAAAGCAAAGAAATTGTTTGAGGTCTTTTTCTAAAGGGAAATATTTGATGACTTGAAATGCTTTTAAGGAGAAAAAAAATAATTTGAATTCTATGAAGGAATGAAAAAAAAATCAGTGACAATTGGCGTTTGGATAAACAATGGGCGAAATACTCGGTAAATAAAAACTTCGAAAAATGGGTAATTTATCTGAAAATAAGTACTAAAAAAAGATAATGTTTTCATTTTATATTTAGTTTTTCAAATGTACTGAGTAACGGCTCACTCACCTATAGAATGGACGATGAGACTCTACCAGGGATGAACGTTGAACATTGATGAGAGAAACTAGAGTGAGAATGGAATCCCTTCTCTTGAATCACATTAGCAAATCCGATTCCAAATATTGCAGTCATTAAACAGTATATTTGAACACCACTTTCAAAAGAGCAACTATATAAGTATTCATTGAAATCGAATAGAAGATATTGAGAAAGCAGTTTTCATCACAAAAGCCCAAATAATGTCAAGAACCAATCATCAACAACCATAATCTCTCTCTCAAGAAGTGAAAGTGTTGCTACTGTAGTCTACTACTGTGGTCTCTGTTGGCAAGAAGCCCAAATAGTAGGTTTATCTCTTTCATATGCATGAAATGCGATTGAAGGTGTTTTTTTGGGGGGGGGGGAATTACCTGATAAAGCAACTTTGAAGTTTGTGACTTTAATTTGTCTGAGTCTTTGAGATGAGGTTGAGAGGGGGGAAGGGGGATTGTAGGAGACAAAAATTATCTATCCAATCAAGACCTGCCACGTGAAAAATTCAATATTTTTTTATTTCGCCTAATAACACGTTGCCACGTGTCAAATTAAATATTTGGTGAATAATTATGGCGGCCAATTAAAAAGTTCCACGTGTCACAAATGATGTAGAAAATGGATTATTATTCCTTTTCTTTTAAGGGACAGTTAATAGGAGATTTCATTCCATTCTTCTATAAAAAGGGAGCTACTTCTCCCATTCCAGGGGTCGGCATTTTTGGAGAAGAATTCACAAGAGCTCAGAAACTCTCTCTGGAAGAAGACAACAAGCACTCCAAATACGTGTCGTCTACTTACAGAGATCAAATCCTCGAGAGAGATCAAGCCTCTTAGGCCATCTCTCGAGACAAACTATTCAAGATTATTCAAGGAGATCGAATCAGAGGATTTATTATACTTGTTCTTGTAAAAATTATACAGAGATTGTACCCATTCTTTGATATAAATACAAAAATTCAATTTGTTCATCAATTTTTTGTCTAATTTATTTCAGGCTCGAAATTTGTGTTTACAGGGATGAACTCAAAAAGCAACTTAGTAGCTTGTGGACCTGGGCATTTGCTATGATAGATATAATCATGATTTGTGGATTTTGGTTCGCAACTTGGTCAAGTCTCTAACCCACTTACACAGTATATTTCATTTGATAAATTAATATGTGATCCACTGACATTTACAATGCATTAGATTTAGATCTATGAAGATTGTAGAAGGTTGATGCAAAATAAAGCATTTTGACAAAATGTTTTTATAAAAATCACTGCTGTGCATATTACTCCAATTTAAAATCCACATGCATATAATAAATTTGCTTTGTAATTTGTATTTTAGTGCTTCTAGTCTTGATGTAATTATCTTTTCCCCCCTCCTTTCAAGCATGATGTAGGTATTCTTTTAGGGATTTAGTGTCTATTTTTAATTTGATAAAGAAATATCTATTTTCAATTTGATAAATTAATCTTTATACGAATTAAATTTATGAGTTGCTTTGAAACGTCTAATGTATCATGTGAGTATATGATGCACGCAATTCTATATATCAACCTTATTAAAATTATTTATTGTCACCTTTATTAGATGAAGTTTTAATTTTTGTATTGTTAAAATATTCAAATAATACATGTCTTTTCTTGTATGTATTTACCTATTATTTAGATCTATATTGATTTAAAAAAGTGTACATTTTCATCTTACTCTATGTTTTTAATTAAACTAATTCATGATGAAACCAACTCCTATTCATACATTTCCTAATGACGTCATATTTTAAGTATCTCAAATTCATATGTTGCTTTTGTTAGAATAAGACTGATTTGATATTAACATAGTTGTTTTTTTTGTTAGAGATATTCACACAATTAATTTTAAAGTTTTTTGCCACATAATATTTATTACACTCTTGATATTTGGAACATTATGTGATCCACCAATATGTGGTTCTCATCATTGCATTGAAAGAGGATTTATCTATTGTTGAAAAATGATTGCATTAATAAATGTGATTATTAAAATCAATTTACTTCCTCTTTAAAGAAAGTGTCTGTTCAAAATTAGGCCTTCCTAGAATTTTGAACTTCATCTTCTTGCATTTAAATTACTAATTCTATAGATTAGTTGTACACAATGCATTGATACTTGATTTAATTGTTTAATATGTAATTTATTGTTTAACATGTAAATCTAATATACATTAGAAGACGTATTTATGTTGTAGTTAAACTTGACAAGTGTTGTATATGCCTCAATTTTTTTAGAATTATATGCCCATAATTAATTAATAAAAAATTATAGTTTCCTACTATTTTGACATAGTTTTCGCAATTAAAAATATTTTTCACAAAAAAGAAGATATCATAATCTAAATGTTTCACAAAATTTTTAATGCTTATAATTGCTTTAAAAAAAGAAACTCGTGCATAGCACGTGATTAATTCCTACTTAATAAGAAAAAGTGAAATAGGTATGATATGTAGGATCCATTTACATTGAGAAAATTATTTGAAGAAATTTTGTTGAAAACCCCCATTTTACTAATAGATTTCATAGACTTAGGAATTATTAGTAACTAGTATAGACTCGTGCTATGCACGCTGCATTTTAATCTTGAATTTTTTTAAGAAACATTATACTTCTAATTTTTATTTGATTTAAAATTAAAATATATACGACAATAACTCCTTAAAATGATATTTTAAATTTTGGTGTCGCAATCTGTATAAGATTTGTACATCTTAGAAAAAAAAATATTAACACATATAATGCATTTTATTTGGGCTAGGACATAACCAAATTGCTCAAATTATTTGATTTTACTTGCAGTAGGACATACATACTTAAAAAAAATTCTATTGAAAAAAATAAAAATAAAAGGACAACAACTTCATATATACAATTGAGACTAATAATTTAGAAAACCTAAACTGATAAAAGGCAGGGTTTATACACCATTAATACAATCTACAATAACCCCCGTAATACTAGATGCAATTACTCCAAGGTTTGCTTGTTAGAAGCTATTTTTAAATGTTGGATTATTGTGTTCAAACTCACAAAGTTTGGAATATCCACATCCAAATCACCCCTAAAAGATAAGATCTATATATATCTTATGATAATAAGTAATGAATTGAAAAAAGTGTATGAATTGTATTATCATCATGACAAATGTCATGATAAGTTGCATGAAAATTTCAATATACGTAAATTTTAAGGCTAATAAATTTCTAGAAAGTCCTATGCAAATTTCTTAGATGATGTGGCAATTTTAAATCCCAAACTGTAGAAACCCTTACTGAAAATTGTCTAGCATAGTGTGCCAATGAAAATGAATAAATTCTCTCTTGAACATGGAGTCAATCTAAGAATAAAATAAGAAACATAAACAAGCACATTTAAAAATTATTGTTACGTATTTATAAATACAATTTTGATTGGTGAAAATATAGTCACTTCAAAATATAGTCACTTCTTTTTTTATATTTTATTACTCTTTGCTTAATTCCATTATTTTTTACAAAATTGTTACATATTTAATTTTTCACTTTATCATTGTTAGGGGGCATTTTTGTCTATATTTAACATGATTTATATTGTGTTTGAATGAACTAATGAGAAGATTAGGCTTTTATACTAAATTTGGGATTTTCTATTATAGTTCTATTCTTACATTTAATGTTTGCAGAAGTTGGGGCTATTTGAAGGACTACCAAAAACATTTTGGAGAAGCGGTATGTACAATTGTACATGTATATGTCATTAGTGATTGATTATGGAATTTCTTTGTTCATTTTCTTTATCTTATGTAAAAATGATTATCTCTCACTGATGTGGTAATGTTTCAATTATTAAATGTACTTACTGCAATATATATATATATATATATATATATATATATATATATATAT
>JACYFF010019584.1:40768877-40789981 GCA_017589665.1 Selenicereus undatus
TGCGTGTGTGTGTGTGTTTGTTCAAATGTAGTTGCTACTTTGTCCTATATCATGAAGAGATTAAGCTAGAGTTTCCAATATTCGAATTACTTTTCTATTCAAGATGTCTTTTCCAACTTGTTTTATGTATTGATTATTAAGGCCTGTTCTTTTCGTAGGTAAATTGGGATGGGTAAAAGGGTGAAGTAGGTTGAGGTAGATTGAAGTAAGTTGAGGTGGGTTGAAATAGGTTGAGGTGGGTTGAAGTAGGTTGAATTTTTTTTATGTGATAAATTGAACTTGGTTAATATAGTGGAAGTGGGTTGAAGTGGGTTGAAATTGGTATTTTAGAATTGACCCACGAAAGGAATAGGGCCTTAGTGTCACCGGTTAAATAAGACAAAACTACATTTTAGTTACCTTAATTTAGTGCAATTAAATTTACCAATTGATTGATATGATATAATAATAAACATGAGTCAAAATTCGGTAAGTTATTAGGATTGGTAGTTGACTTTCTTTCTTTAAAGATTACCTATGAAAATGGTTATGGTTTGTCATTTTTATGTTTTATTTAATTGTAAAGTTTACAATAGTGTTATATTTGGATATATTTTGTCACATAGTTATTGATAAACATATATGTAACTGTTAATTAATTAGTTAGTTAATTTTTGAAATAATATTAATCTAAATAACAAAGAGACTAATAATTAATTTCTTAACGGAACCCCAGTGTCTAAAAGGTGAACAGACGTCAGTCTATTTAATCAATGAGTGATAATTGGTCTGATATTTCACAAACTTTGAATCCCTACAATCATGGTTCTTAGAATCAAGATCCTATTTAGAATCGATGGTGGGTCTGTAGAATCAGAATCATAGAATCGGATCGAGGATCATAAGATTCTAATATTTTTTGGAATAGTAAAAGGTATTTTCACAAGAACAAGAATCTTAATAAATATATACAAAGATTTTAGAAATTCAACTTAACTTTATTCTGTGGGTAATTTTGATAAAAAAAAATGTAAAATGTTAGGATAATTTCTCGATTACAATTAGATATGAGCACTTGATAAAAAAATTTTCGGATCGTAGATTGGATTGCAGGATTGTAGAATCGTATTATGATCCTACCATATTTTTTTTTACTAAATTAGGATTGTAAGATCCTAATTACTTTATGATTCTAGTGCAAGTTGGATCGGTAGAGGGTGATTGGATCGTGGAATCATAGGATTGAAGATCCGGATCAGGAGTTTAACAACTTTGCCTACAATGAATTCTATGTTATTTGATTCAAGTAATGATCCAACTTTTTTTGGTTCGTTTGAGATGTTGGATTTGAGGAGAACTTGTTTTATTTGCAAAGATATAAAGGAAGAGGTACTGTCTTTTGTTAATTTCAACCTTATTTGGCTTTGATTTATGACGTGATAGTTTAAATATGTCTCTTATTTACTAAAATTCATTGTGTAAAATTTGTATTACCAATTTATCTCACTTAAATTACATGTTAATATATACAAGGATCCATTTGTTATTAGTGAGTCTCTAGATAAAATTTTCTAGATCTATCATCGGTATTATCATCCACGATGTCACTAGAAGTCTTTCATCAAAGGATAGATGAATTAAAATTGTTGTAGCTAAGTTTTATCCTCATAATATGAATTCACACTCAATTTTTATGTCCAATTTAGTGGTATATTAGTATTGAGGTTAACCGACATCATCTCAAAAATAGAGAAAAAAAGCTATAAAAGATGTATTATACTATTTTGGGACTGGGCAGGAGAATTAGAGATTTTAGTTATAGACAACTTGTACTTAGAAAAAATAATTATATTGAAGGAAATTTGTCACAAGATATTAGTGTATAGTTGAAGAACACTCTCTCGTAATTTAATATTATTCGATTAATGTGTATATTAAGAAAGAAAATTAAAATCTTTAAATGATGTAAGTAATGTCTAACTAAATTACTCTTTTAAAGGTTTGTTGTCATTAATTATTCAACCAATTGTAAGTGTATTTAGATAAAAGAGCCTTATTTTGTTTCATATGAATAAATCATGTTTGTAGTAGAATCAAGTGTCCAATATTAAGTATATGTAATGAAAATATACAGGAGCACTTCTTTCAACGGCAATGGAATCATCAGGATTTGAATATGGAAAAGATAGTATGGAGGATATGTCAAGTGGGACAAATGATGAAGTAAATGAGGACATAGAATGCACTAGTCCTGAAGACGATGAAGAAGTTGATGCTCAAGAAAGTGGGCATGTCATTTTCTACAATGAATGAAATGCATGCATGTATGCAAAAATATGCATGTTCAAAAGGCTTGGGGGAGAAATATGCATGCATAGATAGTAAGGGAAAAATAAAACGTCAAGCATACGCTTGCAGTCACTAGTACAAGAAAGTAAACGATTTGAAGAGGTAGAGGAAATTACCAAGCACAATGATGCATTGCCCGATGAACGCATCCATTTCGGGGGAAAGTGATAATTGCTAAAAACGTATTAGGTGAAAGTAGAGTATAAGTCAAATGAAAATAGAGCCCCATGTGAGAAGAATATTAGAATTGTTTGATGTTGCTATTGTGAAAACCACTAAAAGCATAAGAGCATTAACAACAGAAGCAAGGGAGCGGAGCACATTTCATGCTTGCCAAGGGACAGTAGAAATCATTTAGATAGTGCTAGGAGGTTCCAACTAAAAGATGGAGATGCAAATGCTGTGCATAAACTTTTTTGAGGATGTAAGAGGTAAGCCGAGATTTTCACTTTGAAATTAATGCTGACGGTGAAGGTTGAATGCGAAATGTTTTTTGCGTTGATGCTAGGAGTATAGCAACATACAAAGAGTTTAATGATGTGGTGACATTTGATAGCACTTATTTATTAAACAAATACAAAATGTTATTTGCTCCCTTTGTTGGAGTAAACCATCATGGCCACTCTATATTGTCAGGATGTGCATTGTTATCTAACAAGGATATAGAGACATTTGAGCGGCTTTTTCATGCATGGACGAAAGCAATGGATTGGAGTGCCCTAAAGGCAATCATTATGGATTAGTGTCAAAGTATCGGCAAAGGACTTGAGTGGATATTCCCTTATGTGAGACATCGATGATGTGGTGGCATATTCTTATTAAGTTTCTTGACAAGGTAAGAGGACACAAAAGGTACACTATTTATAGAAGGTTTTTATAGATACACTTTATGAAAATTTGAATGTAGAAGTGTTCGAAAATAAGTGGAAAAACATGATATAAGATTTTGACTTTCATGTAAGGAATGGTTTCAAACGTTGTATGATAATACGGAAAAATGGGTTCTTGGGTTTGTCAAAGATCAATTTGGGGCTGGAATGTATTCTACGCAAAGAAGGGAGACTATAAATGGATATTTCAATGGACATGTTCATACGAAAATCTCACTACATAGTTTGTCAAAGACGAACTCAATGATATAATGTATTGTGATGTTAACATAGTGAAGGATGATGAACTTATAGTTGAGTACAAGGTCATTAAGAGAGAAGATCACACAAATGGCACAATAAGTAAGAAAGGGTATAATGTGGTGTTTAACATCTCCAATGGTGATGTAGATTGTTTATCTAGAATGTTTAATCGGAAGGGTTTGCTTTGTAGACATGCTTTCAAAATTCTATTGAAAAGGTATATGACTTTAGTAGGTATATGACTTTAGTGCCTAAAAAGTACGTCTTACGCATGTGGAGTAAAGGCGTCAAGGGAGAGCATAATAAGACAATACTAATAGTTGTAGGGGGGAAGTGGGCGCCTGGAATGGAGAGGCGAAGATATTTACAAAAGCTTTTCTACAAAGCCAATGATCATGCAATTGATTTACCTGAGAAATTCAAGTTTTTGGCAAATTACATTAAGGAGGTGACCAAAACATAGTGGATGGAGGTTGGGTGACATCTGCAAGCATGCACTGGATAAAAGGGGTTGATGATGGTCTCAATAAAGAAGAGTATGATGATGATGGCACAATAGGTGGTGCAGGAAAAAAAAAAACCTTGATCCAAGAGTATGTAATTCAAAAAGGAATCCAAAGGCAAAAAGAGCAATATCACTTGCAGAAATGGTTAGAAGGGGAAAAAGCAAGAAAAGAAGATCATGCCAATCAGATAAGCAGCAATTAGTGCTAAATCAATAAACCCCAAATATTATGTTAAGAAAACTGATTGTTGATAAAATTTGAAATCTATGAAAATAACTTATTACTAATTATTTATGAATTTTACAAATGCCACCTAAACCATTTTCCGCACAAGAGGGTGATGATATGATGCATGATCAAACTCCATTACACATGATCAATTTAATTAACTAGTAGTATTTATTTTATGCCACTTCTCAAGACAAGAGATTTTATTTTCTACCATGTTTTTTATAATAAATGTGGCATTTTTGTAGATGATTGTTGTGATTTTATTTCTATGCCCAGGGTAATAAGAACACAAATGATTGGCGAAAGAGGACAAACTTTTCCAACCAACAGAAGTTGGCATCACTAGAGATAATAACGTATCTAATATTAATTTGGCACTCCATTAATATATTTGGTTTAGTTATTTAGAACATATTTACTTGCAATAGTTATATCCCTGTTTGACTTATTTCAATCGTTGGGTGTACATTATATTATTGATGTTGTTAGTATTTGTTAACAGATTTATCTTGCATAGGCCATTGAAGATATGCATGCTATAGGAAGTATGATTGCACTTCTTCAAATGATGGAAGCAAGAGCAAAACCTAACAACAATATTAATGTAATGTCCTCTCCACATAATATATTTGGAATTTGGAATACATTATTCGTGTTGTGGTTGTCAACTTCTTTGTTCTGTAATTGGGTCCATGTCTAAATAGTAGCACCCTATTTACTAGCTAGATTAATTAGGGTGAAGTTTAGGGTCTATAGCAATTATATTATAGTCATTACCTCATTATTATACTTGTGTAGGTCAATGAAAACCCAAAGACTAAAAAACACAAGAGGACCCATCTTGACTAGATCATAGGAGGAGGATATGAGGGGACAAAATTAGCATTCTGAACTATATGTTTAACTTCTTGGGTTTGAGCTTCGTTAGCTCCTTCTTCTTTTGTTTATTTATTATTATTGTTCATTTGGACGGGGTTTGCAGTATTTGTATTCGGGTTTTCACTACTTATGCTTGATTTTGAAAGATACACTTGTCATGTTTTATGCTTGAGACTGGTGACCATTTCAATTATCTATTTTTTATTTTTATTTGCTTCCCTTTATTTATTTTTTCCTTTTGTCCTCATTTCACTTTTGGTTATATGAAACTATTAAAACGTGATACTCCTGCTAAATTAAAAATTACCAGTTTTAAATCACAAGCAATGCGTGCATGATTAAATTCTATATATATTATGTTTATTAACCATCAAATTTTCTCTTTGTAAAAAAAATTGTACTAATGAAATATCAAATATGAGAATCATAATAATTTCTTATGTAAAAATCTTTAATAACCAAAATATTTAGAGACATATGTCTATCGCAATTGTATCCTGTATGAAGAGTAGACTATCAAGTGTAGCAATAAGTACAAACTCATGGACACGGTAACAAAATAATTTTCAATCCGAGAAAATGATGTTTATACATGATAGGAGAAAACAACAAATGTAAGAGACATAGAAGAGTGCAAAGTAACTAAATGAAATTTTTTTTTGGGTATGAATTAAATGAAACTGTATTACAATTAGGATGCGTTGGTAATTTTCATGGCTCTTTTAATGCAATTTTCATGGCTAATTTTTTTTTCATTCTAGGGCTCAATATTGTTCACATAATTTGTTTTATGTAATTTTCCTTTTTTTTCTAAAAATCAATTTCTAAGATGTTTACTCATAAATTTTAAAAAATAATCATCATAGACTCTAATTTTTTTAGTAGCTCCTAATAATACCATTAGTAAATTTCATAGCTATTTTTATATTTTTCCTATTTGTTCCTAACGATTGGAATGTATTCCAACATGTAATTAATTATACACTTTAATATTTTATTTAGTACTCTTAAATTCTTTACTATAAGTGTTACGAATTTGAGCAAACTAATAGCGGAAGTAATAGGATGAAACGGATATTCAGAAATTTAAAGAACGATAACAAGAACAAAGCAATGACACACAAGATTTACGTGGAAACCCAACGCGGGAAAAAACCATAGATGGCAGCGAGCACAATCAATCCACTATATGAGTAGGGAGAATACAAAATGATCACAATCACAACAAGTGATTTGATCCCACAGCAGAATTACAACATCTCTTGTAATTTCCCTCAAAGTCTCTCTACCTCTCAATGTGTTTATGGATTTAGGAGTTCAGGAATTATTTTAGATCCTAGGCATGACCCCTTTATATAGGGTCTAGAAGTCTAAGGTTTTACCCTTATAGGAGAACCCTAGCCGCCAGGAGAAAACTGCACGTCGAGTCAACCTTAGCCGCCAAAAACCCACGCCCAAAACAGGACGCGGCACAACCATGCCACGTGGCACGGTCACCCTGTGCCATGGTGGCACGATCGTGCCACATGGCATGACACACCCGTGCCAATTTTCTGCCTCGTTTCTTCGACCTGACACGTCCGTGTCGTTTAGCACGGTCCCACTGTGCTGTTTCTTGGATTTTGGGCCACGAAACCCAACAATCTCCATCTTGGACCAAAATCACCAACAATTACCAATTCTTTAACACCGTTATCGCACCCCGAAGGGTGATGCCCCCCCGAGGGGCAATGTCTCGAAGGACGCTCAAATACTGTGAATGCCAACTAAGTCCAAGCAATGCTTGAACTTATCTCTGGGAGATGACTTATATGAACCTTTCTTCATATAACCTATCGTAGTAGATGCCTGCAAGACATAAAGGCTTCCATGCCTCACACCCTTCAGTAGAATCCGACTGCCCTTCGAGACCTTCAGAACTCCACCTTTAGCTGAATATTTGTACCCCTTGGATTTAAGGGTGCCTAAAGAGATGAGGTTATGCTTCAAGTCAGGAACGTGACGAACATTCGATAAAGTCCTGACAACACCATCATGGGTCTTGATTTTAATAGTACCGATTCCAGTTACATTACATTGGGCATTATTGCCCACATGAATAATAGTTGAGTCAACTGGATCATATGTTGAAAACCAATCCTTGTGAGGACACATATGATAGGTACACTCAGAATCAAGAATCCAATCAGAATCGCTCATCCTCTCAATAGAGGTAGCAAACATAACGTCACCATCAGAATCAGATTGAGCAAACGAAGCTTCATGTAACGGCCCGAACCTAATCCTCTTTCTAATCCTCTTTCTAATTATATTGAAGTATATATATCCCAATATATGGGGAAAAAAAAAGGATTTTAAGGGGCCGAAGCCCCTTCTGTTTCCGAAAAAAAAAACGAAAAAGGAAAAAGAAAGGAAGGAGGAGGAGGATCGGGGGAAAGCAGAGGCAAGGGGGGTGTTGGTCGACCTCTGCCCCGTCGCCCCCCAACCAGTGCAGGGAGAGAGAGAACGGTGGGGCTGGGGAGGCCACCGGCCACCGGCCGACGACGCCTGGCCGTCCCACGCCCCAACCGGCCCCCGTTCGCGCAAGCCACAGAGAGAGAGAGAGAGAGAGTGGGTCAGGGTCAGCAACAGCAAAGGCGGGGGCAGCGGAGGTCCGGCCAAACGCTGGCTAGGGCTCAGGTCGGTGGCAAAGTGCCGATGGGCTCGATTCCGTTGGTCAGCAAGGCCGGTGGGCTCGATTCCGATGGTTAGCAAGGCCCTGTGCGAACCAAGGGCTCGAGAGCTAGGGTTTCGGGCTTCGGGGGTTTGAATTCTACCACAAAATCGAACCCTAACACGGGTCCTTTAGCTTGGATTCGAGGTGGGTTTCCTCATCCTCCTATTTATGGTTAAATTGTTAATTTCATTAAAACTTATTGATTATTGATTATAGTTCGTTCAGGTTGAATTCAATAGTTATTAATTATAATTCGTTCAGGTTGAACTTGAATCAATTTTCAGTGATATGAGGAAGTTGTAGCTTAAATTGAACGATACCCTATGTATATATGTTATTCGTACTGAACTAAACGATAAACAGTAGTCGTCGATATACGCAAATGACATATTTCATGTAATTATATAATGTTCATATAATTTCATACGTGTATATATATATTAGTTGGACTAAACTAAAGTTTATCGACGACTGAAAGGCTATATGTCATTTGGCAATTATATGGAATTATTGAATATGTCAAGTTTATCGATTTGGCAATTATATGAGATTTATTGAATATGTCAAGTTTATCGATTATATACAATTATCGATTGTACGAAATTTATGCATAAGTTTATCGAATATATACATGAATAACATTATCGATATTACTAATTATATGAGGGTTTCGGTTTATAAAGTTCATTAAATTTAAAATGTTCATTGCCGGCTTATAACGTTCAGTTCATTGAATATCAAAAACGCTCATTGATTATACAGGCTCACTGTTCCTATAAAAAGTATGTAATGTTCATTCCTTATTAAATATATAACCTTCATTGATTATGCATATTTATCGAATTATATATAGTGTTCGTCGATTATATAAGTTTATCGACTCTATCAACTCTATAACGCTCACTGATTATGCATGGTTATCGATTATATCGAAGGTATCGAGTATACGACGTTTCTTGTTTGCATAATGATTATCGATTGCATAAAAATCACGATGACACGAAGTTCTTGGTTACATGAAGTCTATATACATTTTAGGTAGAAAATAGTTCCACCTTAAATTGGAGTAGAAGTGAGGCCATCTCGGTACGTACATTGCCTATGTTCTTAAAAAATTCTATGTTCTTCACAACCTCACAGTATTCTCAGCAATGAAAAATCAAAATAAGATTCATTTAATGAACCAAGTTCTCAATGTTTTGTCACATAAACAAGTGGCCCCGCCAATTATCATCAGGGCTTATGCCCATCATGTATCAAGGCTTATGCCGACCAGTAAACCCGCGCGCGGCGTCATGTATCAAGGCAATATACCCGCGCGCGGAATCAACTCAGGCTTCTCGATCGACCTGGGGGGTGTGAGCACCTAAAGTACGATCGTTTCAAGATGTACATCGACCAAGGGGTTCACTTTCAGATAATAAGAATCAACAAATCAATTTTACTTATACATTCTCCCTCTCCTGTTTGCAAAACAGAATATTTTGAAATGCGGGCGCCCAACCATTTAACCACCAAGTCTGTTTTACTGCATAGGGATGTACGTCTGAGTTTCGGCTTATATTTCGAAACATGTTAGGTAGAAAATAGTCTCATGTTTCGTCCATTGCCTAAGTTGTAACCAACCTAAAATGGTTTCATGTCTAGTCGACAGACATTAGTTTATCGATCGACATTACACAGACATGAGTTTATCGATCGACATTTATAAGTCTATTGCCTCTATATGTTTATCGATCGTATACACCTTATCCATTATCGACATTTATAAGTGTATTCCCTCTATATGTTTATCGATCGTATACACCGTATCCATTATATAGTTTATCGACTGTATAGTTCATCGTATTGTATACATGAATTATGTGAAGGGCATTGAGTCTATTCCTATCGTATGGTGATTACATGACATTTGTCAATGGTATATTATAGTTAAGGTCCATAAATGCTTTATTACATGATCGCTAAGCGCTCCTAATTGTTTATCAGTCGCCTATTTGTATCTTTAGCTTAAACAACCCAGTACCTACCTAGAAGTTTGCATGTAACTTCAACTTATATGTTTCAAGACTCATTATTTGGCAGAGAATTCATACTCATTATTTGGCAGAGAATTCAAAAAATCAATATTTCATTTCTCTGCTAGAAGGCAGAGACAAAGCTCAATTTTTCATTTCTCTGCCGGTAGGCAGGGAATTCAAAGCTCAGAATTTCATTTCTCTGCTAGAAGGCAGAAACAAATCTCAGTATTTCACTTCTCTGCCAGTAGGTAGAGAATGCAAAGCTCAGAATTTCATTTCTCTGCTAGAAGGCAGAAACAAAGCTCAGTATTTCACTTCTCTGCCAGTAGGCAGAGAATGCAAAGCTAAGTATTTCATTTCTCTGCTAGAAGACGGAAACAAAGCTCAGTATTTCTTTTCTCTGCGAGTAAAGAGAGGATTCAAAGTTCAATGTTACATCATGTTGCCAGTAGGCATATGTGGAAGTTACATGTTTCATAGCTCAGTTAATATGCAGTGGAGTCACGGGAAACATGGTTAATCGAATAAACAAGAATGTAAAGTTCAGAGGTCAATATATTCATTTTATTGCTCTTACTACTTGATACTGAAGAAGGTTATTGAATAATTGAATTGAAAACCTGAAAAGGTGATTAATTGTTTATATCTTGTTTAGAAAATAATGTTATAGATCCAAATTTATGACACAAGTACAAGAGGATAGGAGATAATGGTATTCATAGATCATGTCCACTACTTACATTAATATATGATATTATTTTATTAAGTTTAGGAGTTCATACGAGTGACTTTTGGTGCAAATGCTATTTCTCTTGCCTTGTGATTAGAACACATTATGCGATAGGTGAATTCTTCAAAGAAAAGAAATTACGAACAACGGTTGTAAGTTACTATTGTATTGAAAATAATCTTTTAGGGGAGGGGGTTATTCACTGTGCGATTATCGCTCATTCCATCTATCATTGTGCCTCCAGGTTGCTGAAGTAAGCCAAAAGGGAGTCATTGCTGCCTAAATGTAAAGTGATGTGCTTGTACGTGAGTTGCAAGGTGTATTATAATGTAATGTTTGTAAATTAAGTTCTTGTGTGATTGGGTTGCATATCATTTAGAGTCGCTCTGTATGGCCATATGAGCCACCATCTAAGTTGTCAGGGCTGTATTTGTCGCTGTTTATTTGGTTATCATCAAACTGCATTGGTTATAGTGCTCCGGGCGGGTGGCCCGTAGAGCTGTGAACTCCGGCGGGTGGCCGTTGAGTTAGTTTTTATTGTTTTTCAGTGCAGGGAATTTATTGTAAGGCTGTAAGCCTGGGAAAATGGTCAAGTTTTAGGGGAAACTCTGTCCGTTTTGCCTCAGGATTTAAGAACAAAATAGTAAAACTCCTGACTTTAGGGTTGGGGGCCTTCAATTTGAGCCCCCATAAAGTTCACTAAATCAAGCAGTCGTGTTCCATCATGGAACGGCGGTAATGCCTCCAATCAAATTAGAAGTCTTCCGTTGCTAAATTATAATAATAAGTGGTTATGTTAGAATAATCAGATATTAGCTATTAGGGGCGTTACACTTCAGTAGGCTCACGAGAGTTATCTTCTTCTTTCCCCCTTTTCTGTAGCAACAATATGACCCAATTTACCACAGTAATTGCAGGTTTTACCAGCGTGAGGATTTCTAGACTTAGAACGGTTCTTACTCCTATTACCATTCCCCTTTTCAGTTGTTTCACCCCTTACTACTAATCCCTCAGCAGAATCAGCATGAATGTCAAGATCAAACTTCTCCTTAGACAACAGGTTTGACTCAACGTCCTCAAACGATATAGTATTAGAATTATTATATAGCATGATCTCCTTAAAGTGTTTATAGGAGGGGGGTAAAGACACAACAAGCAGAATATCTTTATCCTTATCCTCAATCTTTACATCAAGACTCTCCAAATCAACAAGAATAGAGTTAAACTCATTCAGATGTTTTTTAACAGGAGTACCTTCAACCACACGAAAGGTGTACAACCTTTCTTTCAAACGAATCTTGTTAGCGAGACTCTTCGTCATGTAGAGTTCCTTCAGCCGAACCCAAAGATCCACCATAGTTGTCTTATCAAGCACTTCTCGCATGACATGTGGTGCCAAGCACAACTGCATGGCTGAAACTGCCTTCAACTCCATTTCCTCCCATTCCCCATTTGTCAACGATCCACGACTCTTCTTTTGGTCTGCTGTCCAATGTTCATCAATCATCTTCTCGGGTTTCATGTGAGGTCCTTGCAGAGCCTTCCATAACCCATGCTGGATGAGAACTGCTCTCATCTGTACCTTCCAGATATTAAAACTAATCTCCCCATCAAATTTCTGAATATCAACCTTCATAATTGAAGATATCCTAAACCAAAGCTCTGATACCACTTGTTAGGAATTAGAGCAAACTAATAGCGGAAGCAATAGGATGAAATAAATATTAAGAAATTTAAAGAACGATAACAAGAACAAAGCAATGACATATAAGATTTATGTGGAAACCCAATGCGGGAAAAAACCACAGACGACGACGAGCACAATCAATCCACTATATGAGTAGGGAGAATACAAAACGATCACAATCACAACAAGTGATTTGATCCAACAGTAGAATTACAACCTCTCTTGTAATTTCTCTCAAAGTCTCTCTACCTCTCAATCTGTTTAGGGATTTAGGGATTCAGGAGTTCAGGAGTTATTTTAGATCCTAGGCATGGCCCCTTTATATAGGGTTTAGAAGTCTAGGGTTTTACCCTTAGAGGAGAACTCTAGCCGCCTGGAGAAAACTGCACGTCGATGCAACCATAGCCACCAAAAACCCGCGCCCAAAACAGGACGCGACATGACCGTGCCATGGTGGCACGACCATGCCACATGGCACGGCACACCCGTGCCAGTTTCCTGCCTCCTTTTGACGCTCCGTTTCTTCAGCCTGACACGTCCGCGCCATCTAGCACGGTCCCAACATTCCGTTTCTTGGAATTTGGGCCACGAAACCCAACAATAAGTTCTTTTGTTTATCGATATCTAGTACTCTAAAATTTATGCTTTTCCATAATCTCCTTTTTGTAAAACGTAATTGCTAAAAATCTTTTACTTTTCAACTTTTACATCGCACCATTAACATGAATTTTGGTTTGTCAAATAGTTTACTATCTATTTTTGCATGACATTTTAAGTTCATATTGTACTGTTAACTAGCTTTAGTTTGTTAGATATTGATGTATGTAGGAGCACCTAAATGACCAAGCAAGGCTAGGTTTGTGTTTTTGTAATTGCAAAACAAGGAAAGGATAGGATAGTTCAAGAACTCGACAAGAGATAATCCAAATGGAGCCACTCAAGCCAAGGACTTGGGCAATCCCTTAACTCAGCTAGGATACAGAAGTTAATCGCCACCTAATCGAGCAAGAGGGACCTAGAACATCACTTGAGAATCCCACAACTCAAGATATAGAACTAGGGTTTAGAAAAGAAGTGAATAAGCACTCAAAGCTTAAACTTGCTTTTTGTAATTCTTCAATAGGATGATTGTCCTAAACAACTTGGTGCTAGGCCTTTATATAGAGTAGGCCGAGTACATGAAAAGATACAAGCTTTCAAATGAAAAGGCATGAGAGAAAAGCAAGCAAATACATGTAACTAGCTGCACATGGTTTTGGTGTGGAGAGGTGCGTCTCTTGGAGTGTCTTGAGTGAAATGCACCTTAGCAGCCATGACATGCATGTACCCTCTTGTTCACACTCATTTTGGACTTGTGTGAGAAGGGGGAATGTAGGTTGGAGGGGAAAGGATGCAGCAAAGGGCCGACGAGACCAAATACATAGGCTTCAGACGTTTTGTTATTAATGCGTTCACACTTGCAGCTTAGCCAGATTCAAATGGGCATATCTCTGTGGTTTGTGATCCAAATTCAATGATTCTTGATTCCGAGGAAAGCTTGAAGAGTCTCGTTTCTAAGGGAAGTGGTTTCATTGCATTTGGATAAGCCGTTTAAATGTTATGGGCCGACGAGTGATGACTGTGCAAAACTGGACTGCATTTCGGCACTTTATTTTGTGGGCTAAAGATGACCAACCAAATGGACTCCAAATAATGGGTGGTTGGTCTTGTTGGAAAGATTATTCTTTAATATTGAATAAGGGGAAGGCCTTCATGAGAATTTCCTATTATTTCTTGCTGCAACAGACTTACAAAACCGGGCCTTTGCATGGATGAGCTAGGCGCTAAAAGGGGGTTGAACTCCACGGCTTTTCTGAACATAAGCGCAATCTTCTTGACCTCCATAAAGTGTATTTTGTCATGAAATTCAAACAATGGGACTGAATAAGGGCCTTGTCATGCATGAATTTGTTTGGAGCTTGGCCCCCCATAAAGTTGAGTTGAAAGAATGAAAATGATACCCTTGGAAATATACATCAAAGTCTCTCTCTTCAAAAAGAATTGTCCTCAATTCTTGTTGTAAATGAGGGCATTCTTCTTGACACAAGAGTTCCTCAATTTCATCAACAACCTCACATGGCTCCAAATCGAAGACTTGGGGTTCTTCAACTTCAAGCTCATCAAATCTTGGAGGTAGGTCACAATTCACCTCATGGTTTTCATGACGAAAATCCTTGTAAAGAGGAAGATGAAATTCTTCCTTACAAACTTGTCCTTCTTCCTCACAAGAAGATGAAGGACCCGTGCTTTCTCCTAACTCTTCAAAGTTTACGAGCTCTTCATCACCATAGTCTTCAAATTTTAAGAGTTCTACATCAAAGATGGGAGGTGGATCAAGCCGATTTAAATCTTCCTCCTCCTTGTTTAGTTCTTCATCTTCATGGAAGATTATTTCCTTCAAGGGCAACAAGGTAGGAAGGGTAGGAGTGTGATGACTCTTTGGACTCCCCTTATTGAAAAGGATGTCCACACATGAGGGCCTTGAGCCATTCTTCTTAGTAAGTAGAGAAACATGTTTGAGCATGTAAGTGGGTGGGCAAAAGGCACCCATCAAGTTACTTCTCAACTTCTTCCAAGTTCTGACCTTCTCTTTTCCCTTCTTTCTTCTCTTAATCTTGTAATTGTCCCACCATTGAAGTGCACAACCTCTCTATCTTGAAATAACCACTTTGAACCTCTCTTGGTCATTAAGGATACAGCGAGCAAAAACTCGTTCCACCTTAGATAACCAACATGTGAACTCTTCCTCTTGGCCATGAAATTTTGGAATGGAGAAGCAAGCATATCCAATGTCAATCAAAGCTAGCTATTCCTCCAAGCTCATTGATGATGGCATGATGGACGACGTCTAGGGTTCTTTGTGGGCTGATTTGAAATGTAAGTAGGTTGTTTGTGTTTGGATTTTGTGTTTGGGTTAAGGGGATGTGTTTGGGATAAAAAAAAAAAAAAAACTTGGTCAAAGGGAAACCTTGGCTCTGATACCAAATGATGTATGTAGGAGCACCCAAATGACCAAGCAAGGCTAGGTTTGTGTTTTTGTAATTGCAAAACAAGGAAAGGATAGGATAGTTCAAGAACTCGACAAGAGATAATCCAAATGGAGCCACTCAAGCCAAGGACTTGGGCAATCCCTTAACTCAGCTAGGATACAGAAGTTAATCGCCACCTAATTGAGAAAGAGGGATCTAGAACACCACTTGAGAATGCCACAACTCAAGATATAGAACTATGGTTTAGAAAAGAAGTGAATAAGCACTCAAAGCTTAAGCTTGCTTTTTGTAATTCTTCAATAGGATGATTCTCCTAAACAACTTGGTGCTAGGCCTTTATATAGAGTAGGCCGAGTACATGAAAAGATACAAGCTTTCAAATGAAAAGGCATGAGAGAAAAGCAAGCAAATACATGTAACTAGCTGCACATGGTTTTGGTATGGAGAGGTGCGTCTCTTGGAGTGTCTTGAGTGAAATGCACCTTAGCAGCCATGACATGCATGTACCCTCTTGTTCACACTCATTGTGGACTTGTGTGAGAAGGGGGAATGCAGCTTGGAAGGGAAAGGATGCAGCAAAGGGCCGAAGAGACCAAATACATAGGCTTCACACGTTTTGTTATTAATGTGTTCACACTTGCAGCTTAGCCAGATTCAAATGGGCATATCTCTGTGGTTTGTGATCCAAATTTGATGATTCTTGATTCCTTGGAAAGCGTGAAGAGTCTAGTTTCTAAGGGAAGTGGTTTCATTGTATTTGGATAAGCTGTTTAAAAGTTATGGGCTGAAGAGTGATGACTGCCCAAAACTGGACTGCATTTCGACACTTTATTTTGTGGGTTAAAGATGACCAACCAAATGGACTCCAAATAATGCGTGGTTGGTCTTGTTGGAAAGCTTATTCTTTAAGCTTGAATAAGGGAAAGGACTTCATGAAAATTGCCTATTATTTCTTGCTGCAACATACTTACAAAACCGGGCCTTTGCATGGATGAGCTAGGCGCTAGAAGGGGGTTGAGCTCCACGGCTTTTCTGAACATAAGCGCAATCTTCTTGACCTCCATAAAGTGTCTTTTGCCATGAAATTCAAACAATGGTACTGAATAAGGGCCTTGCCATGCATTAATTTGTTTGGAGCTTGGCCCCCCCATAAAGTTGAGTTGAAAGAATGAAGATGATACCCTTGAAAATATACATCAGATATACTATACCCTTTAGTCATGTTTTTCCTCTTCACCCATTTTATACAAAACATAATGGGTGATGACACATGTTTTGCTGCAAGATACTCTTAAACATCTTGTGTTAACTCAAATTATGCATTTTATGATTTAAAATCACCAATTCTTAATAATTACATTTTATTATGAGTTGTAAATCTTTATTATTCATCTGCTATGCCAACAAATACAAATTCACATCCTAAATGGATCAACCACATCTGCGAAAGCATATCATATATGTGATTTAATAAATATGAAAAATTATGTATAAAAATATGATTTTACATAAATTAGAAGTCGTGACATCCCTACACTATTCAATCATACTATTGTTTTCAATTTAATATATGATAATATACATTTTATGTGAAGACGAGACACTTAAAAAGTGTTTTGTAGCAAGACATTCAAAGACACTTTATCATTTTGCGAAGCATATATAGTAACCTCAATTTTTTTTAAAAAATATTAGCATCCACCACGGTAAGATAAAGATCTCAGAATATGAAATATATGTTTTAAAACAAAACTATCTTCCTAAGATTGATAAAAGTATTAACCCACGGTTTCCAAAAAAACCTGAGTGTCGTTGGTTATCCAAGGCATTCACTGCCTAATAATAAAACTATAATTTGAAGTTTGTCACGTCTATCCTTCCCAACTTAGTCTATATGTGTTGGGATTAAAGAACATCATTGAGGGAGAGGGATCAAAAGAGAGTGATTATGGGTGGTGTGTTTATAGACAAGATCGAGCAAAGGGCTTCATTAGCAATTAACGACATCCCACATATAATGCACAGTACTCAGAAAAAGCATAAATATACTAAACTTGATGTGATTTATTAATGCGATTTATTAATGCATGTGCATGTGTATTGATATTTTACTTTTGGATTATTGGTGCAAATAATCTATTGCAGGCATTGGACAAAAATAATTTGAACTTTAAAACTAACTCCTAACGCTTCGAACTTTGGGTTATTTATTTTAGTAGCCTATAGGTCATTTTAGATTGTACTTTTTAGACAATTTAAATATCAAAATGAATGTAGACAACTTGAATTTCATATTTTTGTGTTACTTTAGGAAAAATATCATTTGCTATTAACTAAAAATTACAATCTAAAGTAACTCTAGACTATTGAAAATAAATACCTTCAAAGTTCAGAGCATTAGGAGCGATTTTTGAAATTCATACTATTCTTGTTCAATACCCCAAAGTTCAGATTATTGATGTCCTACAATTCTTTCCCTTTTTGTTGATAAGTTTTTACATTTATGAATATTGGTTTTTAGCACTTCCCTATTTCCTCCTATTTTTAGTGGAATGGGTACTCTTTCTTCAAATTGATATTGGATTGTTATTTGACTTTTCTTCTTCAAAGTGTATATCTTCCTCAAATTGATGTGTATCTTCTTAAGTTATCAACGTGTTGACTATTTTTCTAATAAATGTTAATGTATAGTTGTAGTTAACACTATTTGGTAACTCTACGTTATCTTTAAATAATTGGTGCTTCTCTTCCTTGGTTGATATTAACATCTTTGTGATCAATAAGTGTTGAAGGATCGTAGTTCATTTTATTTTGTTGTTGTATTCTCCTGCTGTTGATGCTTGTTAGTAATTGCTTTAGTACTTAATAGGGTAGAGGTCATAATAGATCTGTCTATAACTTTGGATAATTAGGTCTATCTTTTTATATTATAAATAATGTTCATATATTAATGAACCATCATTGTTTTATATTATACTATTTTTTTTAATGTTGTAGCATCTTTTAATCATAATTTTTTTACTAGTAATTGCATTTTGATTTAGTATTATAATAATACTATTTATAACTCCAATGTATTGTGAGCTATTTAAAACTATTTTTATATCAAAGCTTATCTTCTTATGAGTTGGTGAAGCTGTCCCTCTGCCCGTATTTTCTTCTTCAAATATTTTTTAAAACGAAACATGTACAATACTACATATTCACAAATCTTAGTGATATGTTTGATTTTCTCATTTTTCTTTTTGTTGGATGGTTCCTAATACCTTAGCACGTCTAAATTATCAGTCAAGTGTTTGTTTCTTTTTGTCTTCATTTAATAAGGACCTAACACATATTTTACCTTTATGAACACCCCTTTGTCTCTATTTTCATCTCTTTCTTTTTTTATATGTAGTGGTTATCATTCTATAAGTTTTGTTTTTAAAAATAACGTTTTTAAGCAGAGAGAACTTTGTCATTGACACACGTTTTGTTAAACTATTATACTTTTTAGGTCATTGTAAAATATTAAGTTGAATAAATTTCCTCCTTGGACTCCCAAATTAAACTTGTCAAAAATATTAATATAATATATAATGACTGATGCTCACCTTAATTAGATCAAAATTTTTAGTTTACATAAAATAACCTTTGTTTAATTCCCTAGTACTGTCTAAAACTATTTATATAAGTATTTTTATAACTTCACATGCATTCCTGCTATGTTATTGACTCATCTATCTATACTATATATACTAAGAATCACTTTAAAACTATCATTTCCATCCATAAGAGTGAGTTTTGAAACTTACATCAACTAACAGCTTTGATAATTTAGTACTGTAAAATCGTGAGCGTTGGATTGAAAATAACATAATTTTGAGAAAATTACCAACATATATTGAAAATTTTTTGTAATTACCTACACGTGTTGTGATAGCCCTAAGGTGTTATTTTATAATGGAGGCCTCGCAGAATTTTGGATTAGACTTGTACGGGTTGAGGGGCTTGGGCTATACGGAAGTACAGCCGTGCCCCTCACTAGAATTGACGTAAGTTAGCCCCAATTTGTGTGATTCAAAAAAAAGACCCCAATTTTTGCTCTCACTCGAGGCTTGGAAACAGCAAAAGATAGAGCAAGGAGAGCGACGAAGTAGGCGAATTTGGTGTTATACAATTCCATGGAAGCTCCATCACTGCAGATATTGGGAAGTAGAAAGCTGTTGCGAGTACTAACTCAGTGAAAGAGGGTGAAGAGTCGCTGTTGCAACTAGTTTTTGCAGTAGGATGCACAAGTAAGTAACCAACTCTCTATTTGGAAAATTGGCAAAGTTATTGGGAAATTGGGTGTGGGTTGTTATTGTGTAGTAGGTTCATCATGCTATAGTTTGTGAAAATGTAAGTGAAAGTCTATGTTGTTGTTGGTGAGGTTACCATTTTGGTGAGTTAGGGTTTGGAAGATGTGTGATTTATTTGAGTTGGGATTGTTTTGTGTGAGTAGTAATATTTTCCCACATAGCTAGTTTTGATGGTTAGGCATTGGAAATATTTGAATTCATAGAGACGTGCTTGCTACTTTTGTTAATGGTGGATTGTGTGCACTGTGTTTGTGGTGTCTTTGTGGTGTCTTCCAGGGTGAAGGTTGCGCCTTGTCATGGTTGAAGTTGGTAAATAGTAGTGTTGACCTCCCATAGTTTTAGGTTATTACAGAGCATGAGACCATGGTATTGTTTGTGTTTGTGGTTCCATGGATATCCTGGGTCAATGAATATGACATCTAGGGTTGTATATTGGTAAAGTGTGGGGAACAGAACCTAACAATATGTCATAATCTGAGAACAGTAACTTGTATGTTGTGGGTGCATACGGGGAAAATGTAAGTTGGAGATGGGTTCTTGTGGGTATGATAAACTTTTGTTGTATGTGTTGTCTGTGCTTGTGTTTGAATCATGCTTGGACTAATTATTCTTGGAATTTTCATGTAAACTTTGGTGGTTGATGTTGTAGTCATTAATAAGGTTATGTGGATATCATAACTATGTTTGTGTTGATCAGGTGGGTTTGTTTTCACTAGGTGAAGGGGATGGAACTTCGTAGCGGGAAAATTATGAAAGGGAGGACGTTGTCGAAGCTCGAGGTGGAGGATGAATGTCGGAAAAGGCAAAAGACATCTAGCCGCCAAGAACGTGTTGTTTGTAATGATGAGGAGATACACGAGCTATTCAACTATGTGTCGGCTATGCAGGCCCTTTGCGAAGAGAACAATGGAGAGGATCGAGGTAGGTTGTGGGTAAGGATTTATACGTTTTTGATTTTGAGTGGGGCTTTGTTCTCTAATGCGCCGTATGGAGCAGCGTGGGAATGCTACAATATGCAGAGGACATTGAGGGAAAAGGTTAGCATAATTAGGCTGAAGCGGTATGGAGGTTTGTGGTGGAGACAACAAACGACACACAGAAGAAGTTATGTGCAGGACTTCGACCGAGGTGCAACTGAATGGTTTGTGTCTCCTCATTCAGGCGAGACTCAAATGAGTTGTAATCACCTGTAAAGATGTTTGTGCATTCTATTAATGTTCTTCATCCGCAGTTCCCATCATGTACCCCTTCCCTCAGGTATGATGTGGTGAATGAATTACTGGACGATTGGAGAGAAATTAAAACATCAATTAGTACATGATTTGCGGGCAGGGAATTGAACACTAAAACGTCGGTGCATGCATATGGGCACCAGTAGGAAAAGATATATATATATATATATATATATATATATATATATATATATACATATACATATATATACATATATATACAAATATATATATACATATATATATACATATATATATACATATATATCTAT
>JACYFF010019584.1:40832258-40847299 GCA_017589665.1 Selenicereus undatus
CCATAAATTTCACGTTTTCCCTGTGGACCGACCCTTAAGTACTACGACTGATAATCATAAGTATTTGAGGTATCACTTTCCTTTTTCTTTAAGTTATTTTTCCATCCCCCTCAAAAACCTTCAACAAAAGACTAGTACAGACCAAGAATCATATTTGGGCATATTGGGAAGAGGCTTCAATTCAAGAAATGAAGATGAAGGCATACTAAGTAATGCCTCATGAGATGAAGATGAGGGAGAAGAAATGGATACAATAATCGATTTATGTAACAAGTCATCACATTGGTCATCAAATGCAAATGTATTATATTTGGGCTCATATTTGTACAGAATGACTCATACACATATGACATTAATTCCTCTTGATGATCGAGTTCCACCACTTTCAAGGAAAAGTCACATATCCAATTAAAGGTAGAGTGCTCCACATCATGAAATCCCATAGGTTGCTTTTGGAGATTAAACACATTTGATTCCACTATCATACTCCTAAAAGTTAACTTCATTTTCTCATTCCTACAATTAATGAGAGCATATAAAGAGCATGGAATGATCCACCAAGGATCTCTGCTATTGTATTTTTGGGAATGACAACTACCTCAATCTCTAGCACAACGAAGTCAACCGGGAATCTGAATTCCCCTACCTTGATTAACATATCTTCAACCGTCCCTTTAGAAAGCCTAGTGGATTGATTGGCTAATTGACGGACCATTTTAGTGGGTTTCAGCTCTCTTAAACTCAACCACTTATATATTGTAAAGGGGAATAGATGGATACTAGCCTCAAGGTCAAGTAGGGCCCTACACATGTTATGATTTCCAATCAAAATTGAGATAGTAGGACATTCTGAGTCCTTACACTTGATAGGCACTTGGTTTGATGGGATTGACCTCACGTAGATGCCAAACACAATCTCATGGGTATATTGGTGGCCCTCTTAGTGGTGCACAAGTCCTTAAGAAATCGGGCATACAAGCGCATTTGTTGTATCACATTAATGAGAGGAATGCTGATTTTGACTTGGGGGAAGGTCTCCTTATCTTATCAACATGAAATTGGGTATTCTTCCCTTTTAATTGATTGAGAAAAGGGGAGTAGGCTTAAAAGAACTAGGGGAAGATGTGGGAAATAACTCGAAGGGGGTACAGTCAACGGTAGACTCATTCTCCTTAGGGTCTTCAACAGCCCTAGAAGGAAGGGTATTAAATGCAAATAGGGGAACCTCATGAGGATCACAATTTTTAGAAAAGGGGAGAGATGAAGGTACGAGAGGGGACTCAACTGCATCATGGTCACCGACATGGGCTTCAACCTTGTTACCTGACCATAAGGAGATTACAACATTTACTTTCCTTACATCATTTCGGTCAAAAAAAGAAGAAGATATCCCTCTCATATTCATTTTGAGTTGACTAGGAAAAGTCCCTTCTCCCTATTTAGCATGCCTAGTTGAGTAAATTGTTCACTCGTGGTCTTCATCATCGTCTCATTTGACTCTGTAAGCTCGATCATCACTTTCTTTATATCATTCGCTTTCTTGGTCACATTGTCAAAATCATTGTAACCAACAGAGGCATAAGATTGTGTAAAAACCGGTTGAGGTGGAGGCTCCTCTGGAGCATTGTATGCTTCTTCGAATGGTGACCTTTGATAAGGAGAGGAGGTGTTTCCTTGGAAACCACCATCTTAAGCATTGGCCACAAAAGAATTTTGGCCGGTCCATAAAAAATTAGGATGTTTAGACCACCCTAGGTATGTGTTGGAGAATAGGGGTCAAACTTCAGCCTTTGGAAGGCCTCGTTCAGGTGTCCTTGCTCTTGGCTTGTAGCTAATTGTTCAATGAATAATGGACATGTACTTAGAGTATTACCGCGACGTTGCCATTGGGGACATGAAACATTTGGGGAGGAGTAAAAGTGTTTAGTGCTTGGGATATAACCAAACCCTTTAACATGTTCTCAAGTGCAATCAAATTAGTGTCAATATATGTAGTCTTTACCACCGCATGAATCTCTTCCTTTTGGCTATTAATTCGAGCACCTAAGCTCTCATCCCTTATGGTCTACCAGTGCAAAGTCTTTCCACTGACTCCTCTAAAAAATCACATGCTTTGGTCTTACCCTTTTTCAAGAGACCACCTTAGCACATTGATTCAACCGTGGTCTTTGTGGCTTGGTGAAGTCTTTCACATATTAGTTGGCATAGGTGCTAACCTTCTGACCCATAGTGAGGACATTAAGCGAGCAAGAGTTTAAAGCCTTTAAAACACTTCCAAAAAGGCTCCTTTTCAAGTTGGACAAAGTGATTGATTGGTTCCTTAATTTCACTATTTTATCATTCGAAATATATTTCCTTAAGAAAAACATCACAAACCCATCCCTTATGAAAATAGAGTTTGCCAAGAGGCTATGCATTCTTTTTTTTTTTTCAAAATCTTTCAATTAAAGGGAATGAAACACAATCTAACAATGTCTTGGGGCGCATTAGGGAATTATATCATCAAGCACGCTTCCTCTAATTCACATAGAAATAGGTAAGCATCAGCATCTCCAAAGAATTTGGGAAGCATGATTGTGTGTTGTGGAATAAATGAAAATTGCACATCCTCACCAAGTTCCAGGCTCGAAAGCAAGAGGGATAAGTGAACCTTGGGATGCAAGATCTGCTTTAGAATCCTTTGGGGAGGAGGAGGAGGCCCTTGAACTTGTTCCTCCACCATTATTTCCAAGTTAAGTGCTAAACATTGGGTTACCTCAAAGTGGGTTGTGCGATTTCAACACAAATGAGTCTCCTACAACTACATCACCTTTCCAGGCACTCATTCATAATTTTTTAAATTTTTTTGAATTTTTCATTGTTTGGATTTTTTTCTTAATAACCAACTTAAGCAAAGATATTTAACTAATGAAGACTAAAATCAATGTAAATTCAATGCCATCATCCCCAACAACGACACCAATTTGTTGAAGAATTTTTGTGGTTAGAAAAGGGGAATGTTGTCCTCTAAGATGAGAGGACACTAGCCAAGTTTTTGCCTTAGGTATGAGAAGGATTTTGATATGATTGATGAACCTAATTGCACTAAAAAGGCAAATCTAGACTAACTAAATTATTAAAGAAGGCTTAAATTTAACACAAATAAGTGAATCTAAACTAACCTATCTATCATAAAGTAAGATAACAAGCATAAAACACTTACCCAGGTAATGGCTTATCAATGGGGCCCGTGATGGCTTGTGGCATGACATTGCCACCAACATTTGCCAATAATTCCTCAAATTATCACCCAAAAAGAAAAACTATCCTAAGATTAACAACTAATTAATCTAATAGTAAGCAACAAAAGTGAGGAAAGAGAAAGTTACCACAAGTCAAATTCTCTTAAAGATGGATTTTTCATGATCAATTTTCTTCCAATCAACAACCAATCACCATTAACACTAATCAAGCCCAATTTTAGCTTCCATTGATGATCCTCGAACCTTAAAGTGCCAAACTCATGGTTGAAATAATGAAGATGAACCCTTAATTCATCAATACCCATGGTTTAGGGGTGAATTTAAATGTCTAGAAACAAAGAGTTGTCAGGAATTTAGGAGGGAGAACGTCAAATTCAAGAAAATACTAGAATTCAATCAAAGATTAACTTTTGTTAATGGAGAATCAAGAGTCTATAATAGCGCACTAGAGAGAAAAAAAGCCACTACTCAAAAGATAAACCCAAAAAATATTTTCTACCCCTTTTTCATTTGCCTAATTGCATTTTTTACCAAGCATGTCCGTATGTTGGCACATGTGTGTATGTAGTGTGACCTACCCATGCTCAATTCTTGTCCTCTTGCTCTGTTAGCCAACATCCAATGTCTTGGAAAACCAGGGGTGGCACGGGTGTACCATACAACATGGACATGTGTAGACGCCTAAAAGTGACATCTTTACTTTAATCACCAAATGATAGAAATAATACCCCAACTTATGTAGTGACTATTCAATAATAGAGTTTGAAATTATAAAAGAAAATAAAAAGATCAAAAGAGAGCATAAGAGAGAGGCCCAATGGACTCAATTATATTAAGGCCAGGGATCGGTTCGTTCACTAATTAGGGAACCCGACCAGGTCCCTTATTTTTCCTACGCTTTGAGATCAAATCTACCTAAACAGGATTAATTTGCCCTATTGCTAATTTGATTAGTTTATCACATTTAATTAGTTAGATTCCTAATTGAATTAGTGCTGCCGTTTAGATTAAGTTTAATGAGACTAGGAGTATGTCTCCTTCTCTAAACTAATTTGGATTATCTCCTTAACCACAATGAACAAGGAGCTGCCCCAGGGGATAGAGGCGTGAAGAAGATTAAGATCAATTATGCGTTGAGAAACTTGCATTGTGAGAGAACTGAAACTAACGAGAGATTTCTAGTGGAGTAATTCCAAAAATTAGAGAAACACAATTCTAAGTGACATATTGAGAGCTTTAAGGCAGAGAGAGATCTAAGTGATCGTTAAAAGGGTTCTCTTTATTGGATTCCTAGGTAAATCATGTGGGTTATCCTAAGGGCATAATTTCCTAGTTCTATCGTCTTACTTCATTCTCTTTTTTGTGATTTTCGATTTCAAATTACCAAAGATATAGTATTTTGGTTGTAATTGCTTACATTATTTGGCTTCATGTTGGACTAAAAATTTTACCTCTTTGCATTATCTACTACGGTTAATACTAATATGCTCTATAGTTATGTGATAACATAATTCAGATTTGCTTTCCCATATTGATTAGTAAAGACCGTCAATAATGACGGGCGATGATGTAACGTATCTCATCGTATAGTTGTAGCATCACCACTATATTTGGGTCCTCGGCAGGAGACTAATGAGTCAAGATGGTCCCCACACTCGGATCAGTTGGGGGCCTTTGGAAAACGTTTTGAAGAAAAATTGGTTATCCCTTTCGGTGTCCCTTCGGTTGCCCCTATTGGGTTTTGATTCCCTTCGAAAAGTAACCTTGGTTTGTAAGTTTTTCCTAAAGCACATTGGCGACTGTACTAATTAATTTTGTTGCTTTCATCTTTTTATTTTTATTTTTATTTTCCTTTTTAGGGTGAAAGGTTCTAATTCGACACAACATAACTGTTTAAACTAGGATTTGGGCCCT
Source organism: Selenicereus undatus (assembly GCA_017589665.1). Classification (NCBI taxonomy): domain Eukaryota; kingdom Viridiplantae; phylum Streptophyta; class Magnoliopsida; order Caryophyllales; family Cactaceae; genus Selenicereus; species Selenicereus undatus. The sequence goes on from JACYFF010019584.1 coordinate 40,837,415, forward strand.
TCACTAACTCATATCGGATTCCTAGATTAGCCTAGTTGCCTAACCTCTGGATCCGACAGCCAGTACTACCTAGAATCAGATTAGACTACTAGATCTAATTATAGCCCACAAAATGGACCGAGTTCTTGGACTACAATTCTTGTTGAGTTTCATGGACAAGTTCCCACAGGTCTGCCAAATTTTGATTCCTAAAAAAAGGAAAAAAATTAACATATCAGTTTTGAAAATAAAAATAAATGCCCAGTAAACAAGTCTTACAATTCTTAGGAGACAGCACCCTAGGATAGGTTCCCCGGGGTCAATGATCCTTACGGTGGTGAGTCCACTAGGAACATTTTTCTTACAAGTGGGCAAGCTTTGAAATTTAGTATGGAAAATTATTTTCATTACGCTTGCATTAGGCATTCTCGTATTGATTGGTCCTGCCCTAATAAGATTAACAATGCTTGTAGGATTTAATCCTACTATTCCCCCTCAGGAGATCAACTAGTTAACTTGGTAGGTCCATTAAACGCAAATAAGGATACATTTATCCACCACTTAGAACATACTTTTTGGTCCATCGTCACTTAGGGAAGTAACTAAAATGTTCCAGACACCCCATGGATGTCGTACGAAGTATTTGGGTCGCAAGAGGACTATTCCAAACTTGGCTTGAATCACTTGTAACATAGAATTGTTGCTTTTATTTGAGCTCATGTGTATGCTTCGATGTGTGTTTGTATGATTCAATTTCCTTTGCTCTAGGGATTATACATTGATGCTTTAGGTTTTAGGAGAGCTCAGGTTATGAAAGGTCAACCTTAGTGACTAGGGTTATGAACCAAAGCGGCTCCGAGGTCAATTGAGCTTTAGGGGCTATTGGCCTTGCACCCCACCAAGTTCTTACCGTAGCTTAGGGAATAAAAGGTCCTAAGAGTAGTTTCATCTGAGCTTGAATTACCCTCGCTAAGTGTTGAAAAAAAAGAAAAGAAAAGAAGTTTGTGAGTTAGTAGAACTCTAAGAATATTCTAGGGAAACCCAATTGGGATTGTCTTCAGTTTGGATATAGGAAAAAGGGAAACCGTCAGTTTTGTAGGCCAATTAGAAGCCCAGCCAGTACCCTAAGAGAGTCTACTTGCTTTTAGTTGGGTCTAAGCTTAGGAGAAAAAGGCAAGAGTCAGGATGAAGGTTTTGGGACCCAATTGGGAACTTGACCGACATCCCTAAAGCTTCACTACATTAGACTAAGTCTAGACTTAGGAGAGAGGCGTTAGAGTTAGAATGTCTATTTTTGGGGCCAAATGGGAAACTGAACAGTATCATACAGCTAGGCCTAGTTTGGGCAGTATTTGTTTAGGTTAACATTTATACAGCCAGCATTCTGGGCTCTCAGCATTAGGATTTTTAGTCCATAAGTTAGCATTCTTTGAGTCTTTAATTCCACATCAAAAAGTATTTAGATGAGTAAATCTTGAGCACTTGTTATTATTTATCGTGGTAGCGAAGACTAAGAAAGTGTACAAGCAGAGTCCATCAACTGGGAGACTTCTATGTAGGTAGCAATCAGAGGAAACTCCACATATCGAGTAAAAGTCAAAGCCAATATCCATGTCAAAATGTAATCCTTCATCGATTCTAATGGCTTGAAATAACAAGATCGCATAACTTTTGAAGATGATATAAAAGATGCAAACTAAATTGGAGTAGAGTGACAAAAAGATGGAGATGACGACCATTATGCTTGGAAATCTCAATAACGAATCCCAAAAGAGAATAGTGAACAACCCCATGCTGAGGGGGGTGAATGATGATGGAAAGAGATAGACAGATAATAGGAAAGACGGAGAAATGAAGAAGGGCAATCCCCAAATTGATCCACTTATAGATTGCATAGAACAGTTGCTTAAGGAGTCTTCTATGTTTAACAATTACTTTAATGACTACGCAGGTTTCACTTCAACCCAAAAAGGGAAGCTGCCCGCAAAGTTCACTACGCCTAACATTAAGTTTCATGGAACTGAAAAATCCTCATCAACACGCGAGAAAGTTTGTTAGCACAATGTCTCTAGAAGGAATTAATAAGGACTTCTTCCCCCTCTTATTTCCTTGGACCTTCCACAAGGATATGATGAGCTGGTATAATACTATAGGCCCTGGAAAGGTTATAGATTGGGATGATCTTTGTAGTGAATTCGGACATCAAAATTCATACAATGCTAACTTCTCAATTACGCTCAGGGACCCCGAGCTCCTCAAGCAAGAAGAAAAAGAGGGGGTCCTTTAACTACTTAGCTGGATAGAGGGTGAAGCCTTCTCATAAGGGCGATCAACCTCTAGAAGCTGATCAAGTGAGTGTACTCATTAGAAATCTCTAACCCACATATAGGCAGCACCTACCGTTCATGCCATTTGGAAATTTTACCACACTAAGGAATGTAGGCATGTTGGTAGAGGAAGAGTTATCCAAGTAAGCACCTACTAAGAAAGATAGTAACTAGTAAGGCAACTACCAGAACAAGGATAAAAAGGCTTGCATTTCCAAGGAAGTACACGTCATAAATCATTTTATTGAGTATACCCCCATAGGGATCACCTACACTCAGGCTTTGGAGAGAGTTTTTGGCCAAAGGGAAAATTGATCTACCTATGGTTAAGCCAAAAACTAAGGTGCTTAGGCAGTCGAAGTCTTCTGACCAAGTATTATACGTACCATTAACCTTAAGGGCATGACACCGAAAATGATTAGATCTTTAAGAACATATTGGAGAGAATGTTCAAGTTAGGATAATTCTCGCTACCTAAAGCCACCTAGAAGTCCAATAATGACAAAAACCCACGGGAGATCATGAAAGTATCTTTATTATCAATGACTAAGAAGAGAAATGGGATCCTTCTATGTTCATACAAAGCCCTCATGGCTCAAAGCCAAGCATAACATGCATATACAACACCTAGAGGTTTATGACTTATGGAAAAGTGATGACGACGACGTATGCAAAACTTAGCAAGGTTATCAGTCCAGCGAAGCAAACAACGATGATTTATGGGGAGAGAATGAAGAAGAAGACTTTAGGGGGCGGACGAGGATCAAAGGAGAGTCTAATATCTCACAAAGGTTGGGTGACACCAAGCCAAAGAGGGCCCCACAACAAGCCCCCGAAAAGGAAAAGGGGACGATAATTTAAGAAGAGGATCTAGTCCTCAAGCAATTAAAGAAATTCGAAGTGACTATTTGGCAACTCAAAGTAGCTTGTCCAAAACACAGGCAATTCCTAATAGATGAGCTAACTAAGATTGCTTTGTCGCTTGAAGTTATGCCTGCATATATGATAGTTTCAATCATGGTAGGTCAAGACACTATAACCTTTAGTAGCGAAGATCTCCTACCAGGAGGTTTGAGGACCAACAATGACTTGTATGTCATTGTGATATGCCTTCAGAAGTATACACCCCTCGCCTTAATTGATAATGGATCAGCTGTGAATATCTTCGCTTGGAGAACTGCTATAAGAAAGGGAATCAAGGAAGATCAACTCTCACCACCATCAACTCATTTAAGAGCTCATGATAACTCATCAAAGAGGATCAACTCTCACCACCATCGACTTGCTCCTGAGAAGACCATGGATTCGCGATCGTTAGGAAGTTCCATTTATCTTGTATTAGAAAAAGAAAATGTTGATAAAAGGGGAGGTGGTCATCATTGAAAGGGACAACATGTGTGCTACAATCACTAACAAGGGGATAGTACTAGAAATAGAGCACAATTGCAATGACGAAGAACTCTATAATTTTGAAATGGTGGCAATATCAGAGAATGACCAGGCTCCCTTTGATGTTGATCCCTGTTCGAATTTGAATTAAATGTTATCCTTAAAAAATGGGGAAACTTCCCAGTTTTGGCTATGGGACGAAGAGCGCAAGGATGGTTTTCCTTTCCCTTAACTCAAAAAGAGGATTACAAATTCAGGTTAGAGTATTAGCCCACTCCTGAAGAAATAGCCAAGTGAGAGGGACAATTTGCCTTACCCCTTCACACTTAATGGATAGTTGGTTCGTGAGGGGGTTAATTTTCCTTCTGTGGCTTCCTTATGCGTCACTATATAGGAGAGAAGGAAATCTTACTGCCTGGGTAAGAAGTGTTCAATGATTGCCAACTACTAGAGAAAGAAACACGTACTACTATGATAAAGGATCAATCTACTCAAGATTGGATCCACTTAGCTAAAAGCAACATATTCAGAATCCTGTTTAGGCATGATTTCAAGAAGCAAGAAGACATTATAGATGTTCTACCACTTGCCATGTCTAATAGCAATTTTGACCCTGTGAACTTCATCATTAACACCAGTGCTAATGGCTGGAAGGAGGTGGCCTACACAGCCAAGGAGAAAGAAAAAGTGTTCAATGTAATTATAGGGGGTAATTAAGGAGAGTTTAAGATAGAGTCTAAGAGCTTGTCTTTGATTTCTGTTTCCACAAATTCTGCATTAGATGTACTTATTTTTGATTTCAATAAGATAAACTCTTTCCTTTATGACTCATCTTATCAATCTCCTTTTTATTGCTTTGCCTCTTATGATGAAAATGAATAAATAACTCTAAAAGATCTAATTAAATTAGTGCAAGATTATGAAAATTGAGCTTTCATAATCAGAGATACAATACTAATGAATTTGAGGGCTCCTAAAGTGCCCTTTAAGCTTAAAATAAGAAAATCGCTTACTCTGAAGGAGCAAGAAAGTTTCACCTCACCATTATAAGAATTCACATATGTCTTTCCATAGTCCTAGAAAAACTTGCTAGGCATAGATCGAGACGTGGTTAAGCATAAAATCCCTCTCTATCCAGATGCTAAGCTGGTAAAACAAAAACTACATAAGATGAAACTAGGACCTCAAAAATAAAGGATGGTGCAGAAACAATTGGATGTAGGGTTCATCAGGGTAGCAGAGTATTCTCAGTGGGTAGCAAATATTGTCGTAGTTCTAACATAAGCTAAAAGAGCAAGAATGTGTGAGGATTTTGGGGATCTTAATAAGGTAAGTCCAAAAGATGACTTTCTGGTTCCACATATAGATATTTTGGTTAATAACATTGCCATGCTCTTCTTTCCTTATAGATGGGTATGTCATTTACAACCAAGTTAAGATGGCATTGGAGGATATAGGGAAGAGTACCTTTATTACCCTTTCGGGAACCTATATGCGTTTGAACCCACTAAAGTGAACATATGGAGTTACCTCAGTGAAGTTGTAGGATACGTGGTCAATCTTAGGAAAATTGAGGTTAACCCTTCAAAAATCAAGGCAGTACAGGAAATGTAGCCGTCTAAAATGGAAAAACAATACGAGGATTTTTGGGTTGCATACAATATATCAGTCACTTCATATCAAAGCTAAAAATGGTACATGAGCATATCTTTAAAAAATTGAAGAAGGGGGTGAAGCCAGAGTGGGATTAGGAGCGCCACTAGGCATTTGATAAGATCAAAGAGTACCTATCTAACCCATCAGTATTTATACCTTCACAACCTGGCATTCCTCTTATTCATTATCTTACAACAATAACTACAACAATGACGGCCATGCTAGCGCAGTAGGTAGAAGGGGAGGAAAGGGCCATTTACTAGATGAGTAAAAAGAACGTTGAATAAGAAACCCATTACAAACCATTGGAGAAAACCCCTTTTGGCCTTAATTTGGGTGACCAAGAAGCGTAGACATTTTATGTTAACCTGTATAGTACACATAGTGGCGCCAATAGACTGGATAAGATATTTTCTATAGCGGCCAATGATAAGTGGCAAGTCTTCTACATTGAAGGTAATGCTGTCCAAATTTGAGTTACATTACATTTTGCAAAATCCATTAAGGGTAGAAACTTTTAACTTCCCCGATGAGGAATTTCTTCATGTGGAAGAAGATGTGTGGACAATGTACTTAAATGGGGCTTCATATCAACAAGCATACGTGGTGGGCATCGTTTTAGTATCTCCAGAAGGAGCACATACCCTATTTCAATCATATTAGATTTTAAGATTTCTAAGAATGTGGCCAAGGATGAAGCTTACATCATCGGGTTGTAAACTGTCATAGAAACAAGAGTAAAGAGCCTGTAGGTATACGATGAGTCCAATTTGATAATTAATCAAATCATGCAAAAATGAAAGCTAAGAAGGGAAGCTTTGGCACCATACCAAGCTCACCTAGTTGAGCTTGCCAAGAACTTTACTAAGGTCCCTCATGAAGATAACTAGTTTTCGAATGCCCTAGAAAAGTTAGCTTCAATGATCAACATCCCTATGGCATTCATCCAATGCCATTGATAAGTCAAAAGGAGAAGTAAGCCAAGACATTGTTATACTATAAAGTGTGCAGTGACGATCTCACTATTTGGTATTATGATATTTTTTAGTACTTAATGCAGAAAGAATACCCACTAACTTCCCCAAAAGCAGTCTTCCTAAAAGCTCAGCGAGTGATAAGATTACTAGCCTCACAATACTTTTAAGGATAAAGAAAAGTTCTATAAGAAGATGGATATGGGCATAAACCTACTCTGCGTAATGTAAGAGGAAGCATGGGAAATCATGAAGGAAGTCCATGGAAAAGAATGTGGGCCACATATGACTGGTCGAATGCTGGATAAAAAATTTCAAAGGATTGGGTACTATTAGTCCACAATGAAAGTAGATTGTTATGTATATGTGAGAAGATGTCATAAATGTCTAGTATATGCTAATTTGAGCATCAGCCTCCCTCCTTTCTCTCCACACTTACTTCCCTTTAGCTCTTTTCAATCTAGGGAATCAACATCATTGAAAAAATAACAACGAAGGGGATAGGTAGATATGAATATGTGCTTGTAGAAATTACTAACTTTACAAAAAGGGTAGAAGTAGCCTCCAACACTAAAATCACTCAGAGCATGTGGCTAAATTCCTCATCAATAGCATTATATACAAGTACGGCCAGCCACATGAACTATTAAGTGATTAGGGTAGCCATTTTAGAAAGGAGGTGGTAATCTTGAAAAATATAAAACTCAGCATCAAAAGTCATCTCCTCATCGTCACCAGAAAAATGGGCAGTTGAAGACAATAAGAATATTCGTAGGATCATTGAGAAAATGCCCGAGAATTACAAAGATAATTGGCCTAATAAACTCCTTTTTGCATTATAGGGATACAAACCCTCGATTCGTACTTCAACGAGAGCAACGCCCAACTCCTTGGTGTGTGGAACGGAAGCAGTACTTCTAATAAAAATAATAATACCCTCACTTAGGGTAGTTATAAAAAGTCAAATCCTAGAGTCAGAGTGGGCAAAAGCTTGATAAGAAGAATTAGTAATGCTAGATGAAAGGAGGCTAAGGGCACTATACAATGTCCAAATTTACTAAGCCCGGAAGCTTTTAATAAAAACTTAAGCCCAAAGACCTCAAGGACCGAGGGGGGACCTAGTCTTAAATGAAATAAGGTCCCTAATACAAGAACCAAAGGGAAAGTTTAAACTCAACTTGCTAGGTTCATACATCATAAAAACCATCTTGCCAGGCGGGGCAATGAAATTTATGAATATGGATGAAGAGGAATATACATAGTACACTTTATCAGTTGAAAAAGTATTATGCCTAGCAAGTTTACTCTTCATTATAGTCTGTAACAAGTTCGCACGGTCTACACTAGGCCCACAAAAAAATACTCATAAATAATAGCATACAATGAACTACGAAGGCTCGATTCCATATTCCGGATACGTAGGAAGCCCTGATAGCCCGACCTAGTTACCTATTCTTAATTGCATGCCCTTTTTAAAAAAAATTAAAAAAAAGAAGCAGGCTAAGCGAGCTACGTAGCCTAATGGACCAATTGTAGGAAAACGACTTGGGTTTGCTGGGGAAACCGATCCAGAGCTTCCTCAAAGAAAACCAGACAATGCTCCCAATTCTGCAAGTAAGAAAATTAGGCTTGGCCATGTGATTTGGAAGTTCAAACAATTTAAGAACTTGTGATAATGGTAATAAGAGAAAGTTGTAGTGCTTTTATTATTATCCGAAATTATAAAAGCATACAACTTAAAACAAAAGACCTAATACCATGCTACTATATAAAGCATTAAAACTTTATTATAAAATGAAGAGGGAAAGCTAAAATCCTAATACTTCTTCAAGTTCTTATCCTACTTGATTGGGGCGTTGTCCTTTGTGAGGAAGGATCCTTAGCTCTTTTTCTCCCACTTGAAGACAAGCCACACTTAGGCATTTCTTCCTTGGCAGCATTCTTCCTAGCATAAAGAATTTTCCTTACCTCAACATCACGTTTTCTCATGCACTCTAGATAATACTCAAAGACATATGTGGATCGTGGGATAGGCAACATTACAATGGTGGGACAGTGAAGCCAGTAGTCCACCCAATACTTAATGCTAGAAGGATCCTTCTTTTAGCTTCCAAGGCAATTTTAATCCAATGTGGGGATAGATTGTCTATATTCGAATTATTACATTAGTCGACCATGTAAAAGGTATGTTCCCATGGACAAACCAATGAGACGAACATATGTAAAGTTTCTCCCATTGGTTACAGATTGTCATAGGCGCCACCAGCAAATCACCAAATTGAGAGGAGGATCCAGCTCCAAGAAACCAATCTAGTTTGCCATAAATTGGTCCTTGAACAATCTCTTTCTTTGGAAAAATTACAGAGCTGGGCACATTTCCATGTCCCTCGGGGCCTCAATCAGTCTCAGATGCTCTAATAGCTAAATCTGCATAAAAAAGGAAAGAAAAGCAAAAGAGTAAAGGTCAATTAGGCCTAGCAGAGACATATCGGGTTCTTGTAGCCCAAGCAGAATAAAAAAAGAGAGGGGAATCAGAGTAGAGAAGCAAACAAAAAAAAAAAAGAAGAAGAGGAAAGGCTAATCTAGGTGATATCCTAGGTAGGTCCTAGCCAAATTGGCCCGAAAGGCTACCTACAACAGTGAAGGCCTCTCCGAGAAGAATTGGTCCTAGTGGTGGTGAATACGATCCAGGCGTAGTATGACCTCAGCGATGACGGGGGGCATTGGTGTTCGGTTGCGATGCACCCCTTCTACTATGCTAAAAGCATGGTTGCTCCTCTATTTGTAGAACGACCTATAAATAGGAAGGTCTTGAGAAGGCAAAGAAGAATAGTTGTACATCTATACACACCCTCAAAAGCTTGCTTGTCCCCCTCTAGAAAATAAAAAATCAAAGCCATAAAATCTATCTTATCCCTGATGAGTATGAGGGCCCACATCCTCCTTACATATACCTAAGACGCAACTATATTGAGAGGGTAGAACTACAGGGACATATAGCAGAACAGAGAGCAATGGAGTAGGAAGCCTATGACGGCACCAAATTCATTAGTTAATAGCCACAATTCATTCCTTACAAAATGGAAGGCATGAAGTTTAGGGCCCCAAAATGTAGCAGTAGCTCTAAAGAAGTCCCAAGATATGTGGACTTGGTGTAGACTAAGATGGTTGCTCAAGCAGAGGCTCTTAAGTTCATACTTATATGCAACATCGAGCGAAATGAGCCAAGCAGTTAGAACCTTTTCGAGAGACATTGTGATTTTTGGAACTTATGAGGCCGCTCTATCAATTGATGAGATTCAAAGAATAGGCAGCTTTAATTTCTATTAGCAAGATGATCTAAATCCAATCGGAATTCAGGTATGCTTTTCACTAAGGAACCGTTCGGGTTCCTGTTCTCTACTGTTGTCAATAGCTCAGTTTGAATTGGGCTGAGAAGAATGCCAAGTCTAAGACGAACTCAAAAAGTTAGGCATATGGGGAACCTGGCCGAGCTCCCTAGTAGTTTATTATTATTATTATTATTATTATTATTATTATTATTATTATTATTATTATTA